>JAUNZM010000098.1:3000000-3311574 GCA_033459285.1 Clamator glandarius | reverse complement strand
TAGGTTGGAAAAGACCTACAGGATCATCGAGTCCAACCATTCCTATCAATCACTAAACCATTTGTTGTACTCTAGAACCAATGGTAAAGCCCAAGTCCCATGACTATCCATCGATAAACCTGGGAAAAAGAAGTATTACTTTTAATCTCATGTCTTTCTTACTTGGAGAGCTTGGTTAGTAAAAAGAAAACTCCCAATTAAATTATAGGACTTTCACCCTCTACCCTCTTGCACATTCTCTGCGAATAATGAATTTTAACTGGAAGCTGCAGCAGGAGCAAGAAAAGCATCATGTGTACCTTTGTGCCTGCAGAGCCTTCTTCTGAGACCAGTCTAGAAAAATAAGATGTTCCTACCTCTTCACACACTGAGTCTTTGAGGAAAAATCAGATTTGGGAGTAAAGTACAGAGATATCAGAGTACACATGAATGAAACAAGGCAGGTGATAAAGTAGTGCTTAATAAGGAGAGATCCTTTTTCCTCACCTATTTCTTTAACATCGTCTTGCCACCATCTTGATGTTTCCCCCCCTCTAGCAATGCCCACACTCTAATGGCTCCTCTTAAGGCAACCTGCAGACTGTTGCTTTTAACCCAGATTAGTTTTTGCTCTTAGGGAGAAACTGCCAAGATACAGGGACTAAATAAAAGTGCAACTCAAAATGGTCTTTTCTTTTTTAAATCTATCCCTCTGAGCCAGGGGGAAGGGAGGAGGGTAACCTCTATATATATCCTGCTTCTGACTTCTTTCTCTTTATATGTATTTATATTTTAATATTATTAGATTTTTTGAGCAACAATTTTTAAACTGTGCATTTGAAAAACATGTTGTGGGTGCCTCCATAATGTTACAAACAACTGCCCAATACTTCTGCAGAACAGAAGATGCATGGGATGTTAATTAGATTCTATTGTTTCTTTTCCTTTAGTTTAATGTAGGTTTCCATGACAGCAAAAAGAGACAAATCAGTCAAAGCCAACAGTTAAAACTGACAATTTGCATTCTGGTCACTAGTCTTGAAAATGTGATGTACATTTAAATAATTTGATTGTCTGAGTGTTTGGTCACATGTTATTCTGCTGTGTCTTCATTTACAGCAGACCTCTGTAAAAACATAAATTATTATGGGATGGTGATCTGCAATTCTGACTCCTTGCCATTTACAGTGTGGTCTGTTCAAATCCAATAAGGGTTTTTATCCTAACTAATGCAGTAATAGTAGTAATAAAAGCAAAGTCGGAGCTGTTATACTGTAGTCTAACTATGTATTTATATGGAAGTTGTATGTAGAGATGGCTGAAAGTTGTTGTAACAGAAAATTTAACAGAAAATGGCATATTGACTAAAATCTATTTTTCTTCTTTCTTCAAAATGCCTTCTACTAGAAAAAGATCAGAATATCCAGAAACATATTGATTCTCTAACACTGGTCTCGATTCTGATACATTTGCTCAGTTTCATTCAAGAGGCAAAGATGAGAGGAGTTTAGGCACCCTCAGCAATCTAGCTTACATAAATTTACATGCATTTTTTTAGAGCAAGCTTGTTTCTTACTGTAAGAAGTACTTTAAAAAGGCCTCTTTAAGCATGTGCTTTATATTGCTGTTCTTAATCATTAATGCTAGCCATTGGGACAGGTATTTAAGATCGTTGCAAGCTTCCCCATGTACAACTGAAAATATGAAGCCCTTGCAAATTTTCCTAAATGCTGGCAGAGGAGGAATTTGGTTTGAATACTCTCTTACTGTCAATGGATCTGATTTAAGTGTACAAAGTATGGCAACCTTCTCCAAAATGGTCAGCTGACTTTGTGCGAACAGTGTCTCCCACTTTGAAATGCTATTTCTGTTTTGTGTGATGGAGAGCAGTGACATAATTTGCTGAAACACACATCCAGAATATATCTTCCTATTTCCATCTGCCTTTCTGGAGCATCAGAGTCTGTGACTATATCTCCTAAAATAGTTCCAAAAGTAATTAAACATGCGGTATTGCATCTGTGTCTCATTGGCACAAGCAGAAGTTGCTGTTTTTTCTAAGAGAAATTTGAAGTAGCAGATACTTCAAAATAGAACAATTAGGGTCAGACACCTGTCATCACATTTTATGACAAATTGGATAAAAGTGCTCAATTCAATTATTCAGCATGTTCAATTGAAAAATACATAGCAGCAGCTGGGGAGATCTAGTGGAACAGTCTCTGACTTGATAAGATACCATTCCTGGTGGGACACAGTAGTTACTCAGATAATGAAAGACTTCACTCCCTTCCCAAACACCCCTGTCTCCAATCTGTGCCCTTCTAGAGGTAGTCTTATGGTTTTCTATGAAGTTTTAAGCAAGTGACTGCAGTGTATCTTATGGAGAACAAAGTCCAGATGCATACCCGCATTGCTCCTCTAAACTGGTAGAATACTATACATAAGGAATGGGATTTTGTACTTTCTACATTTTTCTGCATATAGATAACATTGCAAATGGTAGCAAACTCTGCACAACTTAAAAACCAAACCCATTAAACAGCAAAAGGCTGTATACCGTGGAGAAGGTTTGGTGTTGGAAGGAAGATTTCCTTTTTTCCTTTGGTATTCTTTACGAAACAGAATACTGGAAACAGTGGAAAACAAGCTCATGTCTAGAACTCTTGAGGCAAATGGTCTGGCTGAAAAATTTAATTGTTTCACATAATAAAAACATTTCACATTATAAAATGCCACTGAATAAGTAACAGTGGACTGGACTAAGTGGTTGCTGGTTTTACTTGCCTTTAAGGAAAAATAATAGACAAAAATTGATTTCTTTAAATTCTGCCCTTGACAATTAAAAGGTCCACTTTGTACAAGAGAATTTTGCTTTGGCAGACCTGTTACTTCTGTTAACATTTTAGGAAAGCAAAATGTTGGTGGCTGAAGAAAACAAGGGACTTGTTAAGCCTCGGGATGGATGGGTAGATGAGGTAGCTAAGTGAAAAAGAAATCCCTGAAAGTGGGTTTGATGTGTAAAGATATGATAAGAGTGAAGAGAATCACAAGTGAAAGCTCAAAATGAACCTTCTGATACAGGCTATATTGGAGAATTAGGTCATTACAAAAATGGCTGGGTTGAACAGGGGTCTGATTACAGCCTGCATTCAAAGAGAAGGAATTGCAGAAGTGTGTTAGAGACTGGTTCATTATTTGTTGGGATACTCAAACTCCATACCTTTGGCTCAGTTTATTGTAGAATAATGCTGCCTGTCCCTCTATGTACTGCTAACATAATCTGAGTACATAACACATTGAAAGCAGAAATAATGACACTGACAATGGTAACAGGGCTTTCTCGAAATAAAAAAACATGGAAATGAGGGATGGATTAACTTTTTGTCTGAAATATGAGAAAGAAAGAGTATCTGGAATCCTGTTCTGCTGGATCCAGGAGGCTGATCTGACAGCAAATATGCATAGAGGCTCTAAGGGATGGGATAGTCTGGTGCATCTGTGAAACTGCCACAGAGAGCAGAGGCCCCCCGAGTCCAACCACTAACCTTCCAAAAGAGAGGGCGAGGAGAAGAAAATGGAATGGGTCAGAAGCTTTTGTGAAAAGATAAATACAATTCTAGAAACTTTCAAGTCAAAGTATAGCAGCCAGTACTACTAGTGCACACCAGGGAAATGGATGTGCCTCATATTTCATCCAGGAGCTTATTTGCTAGGAAAAGCAAATATGATACAGAAGGAAAGAATTATGGACAAACAGTTGGCAAGCAGCAGATACTTAAGGACTCTGCAGAAGAAGTCCTTCCTTTGCCCCTGAAAGAGCTGAAGTTTTATGGTAACTTGAGAACAAGAACAATCATGATTCCAGTAAGTGGTACCTTCCCCTGCAGTAATACTCTTCTGGCCTCTGACATAAACTAGTGTAAATATCTCTGAAAGAACTCCCTTCTTGTTTGCCAAAAAAAAAAAAAAAAAAAAAAAGGAAAAAAAAGAGAAAATAGGACAACACTAAATGCTATGTGAAATGTTCCAGTGTGTGTAACTGTAGTAGCTCGTAATCTTTCTAGAGACTGCTGGCAAAGAGGGCTTCTGTAGTCAGCCTTCAGCTCCCTCACTGGTGGGACAGAGGGCAGGCGAAAGGGCTGAGAGAAGAGCACTTCTGGAGAAAGAAGTTTCATGGCTTTGGTAGGTGGGAAAAGTTGGATGATAGAGTGAACAGGGCATAGCCGAACTCCAGCTCTGATGGGATAACAAAGGATTTTGTGCCAAAAAATGGCTAAAAGCTCAAACATTTTTATTTTTTGTCTTTTTTTCTTTTTTAACGAGCTTTTATGTATCTTTTTTCTTTCTACCAACCCAGTTTACGTTTTCTACAACACACCTAACTATCTAATCATGTTGTTAACTCACAGGAAAAGCAACCTTATAAAAGTGGTCTGAGGTTCAGATGGGGTGAAATATAGGAAGAACTCCTGGTTTAGGTGATTTTTTAGGCAACTGAGGGGGGGAGAGGTTGTTAGTTGTTGGATTTGGGGTTTTTTTTTGAAGTCTATTTTTCTAGTTGAAAGGTGCTGTAAAGCTACCTTTTATACTCTTCTGAATTCTTAGTCTAATAAATGTGTTATATTCCTCACTCTGGAAAGCAAACCTTTCTATCCAGAATAGCAACGCAAATATCCTTCTTCACTCAAGTACTTGTAAACTTTCCTTCATGAACTTGAGAAAATCTAGGTAGTTAAAGTTCTTTCTTGTCTTTTGAGTTTGAAATTGTCTTCTCATCTGAGTTACAGTAAGTTATTTTGCATGACGAGGTTTTTTTGAACTGAGAATTGTTTTGAACTGAGAATGTTTTTTCCTAACTGAAGCTAGGAAACTGCAAAGGAAAAAAAATTCTAGAATTCAAAACTGCTGGAATGGCATGTTTTTAGTACAGAGGCCAAAGATTCAAGGTTTTGAATTCCTTTAGCACTCATAATGTTCCAGAACCCGCAAGCTTATTAGTTCAGATTAGTTTTGGTAGAGAATGAACTGAGATGACCCAAACTGGAAAGTATGGGTCCTTACTAGAGAAATTTAAAGTGATTGCAAGCAGTAGGTGAAGAGGTAATTAATATATCCATAGCAAAGTACTAAATGCCAGTTCTTTTTGGAGAAAAAGGAAAAACTTTTGCAACCAACAGTCAATAGCAAAGAAGTAGCTAAAACATCTGACTGCTTTTTATTGAGTTGTCTAAGACTACATCTGTATTAGCAAAGGCACTTTGGATGCTTTCCCATGGGGTGAAGGCACTGCCACATTGTCTTTGGGGCATGGAATTAAAAGGTTACAAGTAAAGGGTGAGCAACATAATTGGAAATGAAAGGTCCTTCCTCAATATTACAGTAGTTAAGACACCTAAGGCACCATGCAACAAATATTACTTTGGAATTGTCTCCAAGGACCTGGTTCAGAGCAATGAAAATCTTTAAGTGGTAAGCACCCTACAGTTCGTACCATAGATAACTATATCTTTGTCCTTTCAGACGTCTACTACTGATCTAAATGCCATTGTGGTCAGAAAAGTCTCTTGCTAATTGCTAGTCTTATACTTTTGCATTATGCTGCCTCCAACTGCTATGTATAAAATTATTTGATCAATATTTTATGGTGGTGGTTTATTTAGAGGCAGAGCAACAGATTCTAATAGTTTAAATCAAAGATAGAGGACTGTCATCATTCAACAACAGTAATTACCTCACCAAAATTAGATTTAGGTTCTTAGTAATAACTAATAATGGTAAAATGCAAGAATGGTAACTGGAGGCTTTTATGATTAAAATTGCTAATGGTGAGTCATAAGCAGTAGCAGCTGAAAGAGAGGAAATGAAATATACATCTGTGTGGTGCTTTCAGCAGCCAGATATGTTTCTGCTTAAACAGGAAGCAGTCGGGTTGTCAGAACAATGAGTATGTTTCAGAGAAATAAATACACAGCTGTAGAGGGAACTGATACCTGGCCTTCCTTTAGTGGAACATGTATCTATCTGATGGATTTAACTGTGCTTTCCTTTCAGCTTTCCTTTCTTATTGCTCATATTGGAAAGAGAAGGATACATCTGTAGTGCCTGTAACGTTTATCATTGGTGTAGCTAAAATATCACAGCTGGCTGTGGAGAAACTAATTATTACTTCCCTTTATCTAGATTTCCCCCTACCCTTGAATTTCATGAGCTTCAGCAGTCCATAAGTGAGTGCTGTCTCATGCACCATCATTGCATCTGTGGCATTTGCTTTTCCTCTAGGTGTATGCTCTTTGCTGGGAGTATCACACTTTTCCTCAGTGTTCTGAGGAATATTGTAAGGAAAACATATCCTAAGGGTTATTTAACCTCAGTTTCCACAAGGCTAAAAGGCACAACATGTTTGCAATAAAGATGAAAATATCTTCCACTTTAGGAAAAAATTCTTGAGATCCAGTGAATTTACTAGTAGCAGTTTAGCAACTGTAATTTTCGTCTTGCACTTAAGATGTGAACAGCACAGAATTAATTTAAATACGACAGACTTTTTTGGCTGAAGTCTTGGCTGTTTCAAGTTCTATATAAATTGCCTTAGAGAATGAGTGTGAAATGCTTTCATTCAGTTGTGACAGCAGTTTTACAGCAATTAGGAAAATTTGTGCCTTCTTCGCGGTGAGGGAAAGGCTTACAACAGGCTAAAGGCAAGGAAGTACCAGGCTTAGCTACCGTATACTTTGATTTGTGTTTTGTGTTCTAGTTGCATGGATGAGAAGATTTGCCTTAAGTCAGAGGTCTATAGCCAGATTTACAACAATGCAATTTTCTGAGTTAATAAGGCTACTGTAATTTTAGCTCAGAATTCTCTTCCTATTCTCTCTTTCCTCAAGATCTAAATCTAAGTACAACTTCTCACAGAGACAGCATTTCCATGGGTTTAAAAGCCTACTCTTTCCTTATACTTGTTTTCTTCCTCTTTTTCCTTTTAATATCCTGGGTGCTGATTACAAAGCAATTAAAACTTCTTACTGTGGAAGTAAAGGCTTGCCTCAGAATGCTGTTAATATTTGTCATCACCAAGACCACCTCTGTTCTCAGTAGGTCCTGAGTTTTTTGTCTAGGAATTTATAAAGTTGAAACTTGTGAAAAGTACTAATCTTTCTCTTGTGTGCTGTTACCTGGAGCCATCTTCAGAGAAGCCTCAGGTCATCCACGTGTAATTGGTTTGACCCTTGGTACTGACAAGTTTCTCCCTTTCTCCTTATCATCCCTTTTTGTTCTCTTCCTTCCTTCACCTCTCTCGTTGTTTCTGTCCTGATCTCTGTTTCTCTTTCAATTGTTTGGTCATATTCCTCTTCCTTTCCAGTAAAGTATTTTTTTTTTCTATTTATTGCCATCAACTGACCAACTGGTCTTTTGAGGTAAATGAAAGCTGCATAGAATCATAAAGAATCATAAAATCATAAAGAATCATAAAATCACAGAATGGTTTGGGTTGGAAAGGACATTAAAGAGCATCTGGTTCTGACTATCGAGCTGTGGACAGGGGCACCTCCCACTAGATCAGGTTGCTCATAGCCTCATCCAACATGATCTTGATCACCTCCAGGGATGAGGTATCCACTACTTCTCTGGGTGACCTGTTCCAGTGCCTCATCACTCTCACAGTAAAAAAAATTCTTCCTAATATCTAATCTCAATCCACCTTCTTTCAGTTTAATACCCTCCACTCTTGCATCTATATGTAATTATGACTCTAATATTTTCTAGAATACAGGAAATATGACCTCCCTTTCCTAATGCTGCAGGTGTCTTTCCACCCACATATTAGCCTGTTAAGCACATTTTCTAAATACAGGTGACTAAAATATTGTATGTGGTCAACAATAAGTTCTATTACTACCAAAGAATCTAGGATGTAGGTACCAAGAAAGACATTTATATATTAGAGAGGTCATTATGCTCCAGTTATTATGACTGAAAGACACTGTGCATGTGTGTGGACCACTGTTTCTAACAGTCCTTGCATTGTAGTCAGCACATAGTCTTTGATAACAACATGTCTCTGTGATTTTTTTTGTCCATTTGCAGCTGATTTACAACTTCAGGAGCTTTTACCTATAAAAACATTCAGCAGGAAAGCAAAAGTCATTTCTCTAAGCAAAGCTTCACAGAAATTAATTTCTTCAATGTGGACAGGTTCTATTACAGCTAAAACTTTCTGAAGGTTTTTTTCATGTAGGACATTTCTGTGGCTGTCTCAAGAATACTTAAATAGTGTAATAGATATAAACAGGAAGGAAAACAGTTTATTCTGTCATCAGTGTAAGAATAATTGTGGCCTTTAAGAAGAAAATGTAAGGATTCTTTGCTATTTAAATAGAAAACATGTAAAAGGCCTGGTTGAGTAAAATAACTGCTAAACTGAACAAATTAAGTTTCTCAGATTTAAGATTTACTGATATTCCACTGTATGCATGAAGGCTTTAAGGCTGTACAAGTGTCCTGGGAATAAAATTTGGTCCTTTAGGTTATTCTGTCTGTGACACATATTATGGTAAAGACATACAAGTTATCCAAGCATCTAAATGGTTTGCTTCTAGCAGATTCTAAATAGTTTTGGATTTTAAAACGGATACATCTTTGTCAGTATGTATATTTCATTTTATGGGATGTCCTCTAAAATCTTCAAGTCCAAGACTACTTTCTATTGAAGCTTCAGGTAATCTTTTTATGAGATGAATTCATTGACAAACCTTTGAATAATAAAATGTTAGGTCCAGCTTAGTTTGAACGCTGCATGCTGACATGTCATTCTTTCCTTGCATTAATGCTTCACAGATAACACGGTTCCGCATTGAAACAGCTCACTAATGTCATGTCAAGTGTCAATGGTGCTTTCCTGTGACTTACTAAATTTCTGTTTCCTGAGGGCTGCTGCAATGATACTCTTCATTTTCCTCTAGTAAGACCATGCTTGTACTGGGACACTGTCATTTCTTCTTGTACGCTTAAATCCCTGATTTTGAAGACTTCTTTACTATCCTACTGTTTCAAGGGTTTTTTTGTACTTTTCAGTAAATATAATCTTTATTTAGTAATTATTTCTGTAGGTCCCTTAAACTCCATTAGAATTTGGAAAAGTGTCACTTAAAAATTGCTATTATTATTATTATTATTATTAAGTTGAACATATAAGAATGCAATATATAGTATCATGTACGATAAAATTCTGTATAACAGCATACATAGTATTCTGAAGTATTATATATACAGTGAGGAATTTTTTTCTATATGAAAAATTTGTTTAATGTATAAAATATGAATAAATACTTCGGCAGAACTGAATGGGTCAAGTTAATATCTGAATGTGAATATATAAGTACAATAATAAGAGGAAAGGTTTTTTCTTTCAGGAATCCCACAGGAAAGCTTTTGTCATCATCACTTGTGCTGTTCTTGTAAAATCTGCTCTAAAGGATTTGTGCTGCAGATGGATATCCATAGCACTGGCAAAGTCATAACAGTCAAATGTGTTAACCCTTTCCAAACGAGGGGTCTGGAGTAACTGCTCAAAAGTTTTTTGGGGGATTGAGTTGTTTGCATTCGTAGTATTATGGTTACATGATCTATATGTGATCTGGAACCACTTTGGTATTCAGTCATGAAGTACTGGCCATATGATGCATGGGTCCTTGATCTTAGAGAGGGAGTCATTCTTCAAGTTAGCACATTTCCTGTTACCTCTCAGAAAAGAATCACTATAGAAATCTTTTAACTTTTAGAAACATTAAATTAAATGCTATTTTTCTAGTGCAACAGACTTTTTTTAGTAGTGGTAGAACAGTGTTTATGTCTCCCTATGAAACAAATTACTGATGTGAATCCACTTATTTTATTTTGCCTGTAATTACTGATCTTGAAAAAGAAATAAACTATCATTAGAAACTGTTAAACCTTCACCCAAACAAAACCCACAATCCAACAATGCCATACAACACCTCTTAAAGTTAAATATATTTCATTGTATTGTAAAAAAAAAAAACAACAAACCAAAACAAATCCAAAAACAACCAGTGGGAAATGATGAAAAGTAAATGCAGCTATTTAATTAGATTTTTGTTACTTTATAAAATATACAGATTATAAAGAACTTCAATAATTTTAAAATGTTGTACTACCTGTCAAAATAATTCATGGTAGTTCCTGCTCAAAGAATTTCACAGAATTCACCTGTCATTTCTTTCTTCAAATTCTTGAATAAGAAAAAACGTTAACATCTGAAGATACATATTAGATGGAAAGTCCATTTTTCAGAAGTGATACTGTTCAGTTGCTCTTCAGAGAACGTTTATTTCTTCTGTATTTAAAATTGTATCCTGACACCACTGGCTTTAAAATTTGCTTTCATCCAAACCTCCCCCAGCTTGTGTCCACGACAGATCTGATGTAAGACATCATCCCGAACCAAACTAAAAGGATAATGTAATTGCAGACTATGCTAGGAGCTTGTTGCTTGTTTGCAAGTCATTCAAATACAAACACAAATGACATGGGAGCAAAAGTTCCTTTATATGTATTTTAATTAAAATTCTAGCTAAATACTGTGATGGGTTTTCTTTTTAGAAATTAAAATCTAATGACCTATGTAATGAATAAATAATAAATTGTTCTATTCACTTCGTACATCTTTCCTTACAAAATGGATCAGAAAAGGAGAAGCTTGTTTAATTGTGCAATGTCTTTCTAAAGTGGATGTTTATCAGTCTCCCAAATGTAATATTTACTGTTAAAGCTTCTGTGCAAAACGTATGTGTATTTGGCTTTCAATGGAAGGAGTTGTAACTAAGCAGCCCCTTAATTAGTATTTTGTCACGTTTCTCCTCAGGCAATGTTTGTCTGGAACTATGTCATTGCTGTGCAAGGTATTAGAGTGTCAGTTATTTTTTTTTAAGGAAGACTGAGAATGTTTTATTTTTATTGGGAAGCAAGTGCTCCACAGACCGCCACTCTTTCTTTGGAGCTAGTAGTGGTTTGTAAGATGTCATTATCTACCACTGATATGTCCTTTGTTTAGCAGTTGCTCTGCTAAGAGTTGAGATATTTTACTCTGATGCTGGGTTTAAAAACTACTTGGACAGTGTTACTAATTCCTACTGTTACTGTAATTTCAATTTTTTGGCATCTATTTCCATTTTCTCAAGATTTATGTCTTTTGGAGCAGGAGCAGGAAGAGGAGGGTAAGGTGAAACCTTACAAATAACACCATCAATGTTTGTTTTGGCTTCAGGAATTGAGGGGTTGGTAGTATAGTCTCAACATGTACCTTTAGCATATGAAAACTATATAGATACTTTGATGCAACATGGTCTGATGAAATACTGTTTGATGCACTGTTTATTGCAGTGAATGTTAGTGGGCTTCTGAATGCTGCTTGTTAGTTACTCAGGTATAGGTTTAGGGTATCTGACTTCAGAATTCAACTTTGGTCTTTTTGGTGTAGATTTCCTGATGAAAAGCAGTTTCAGTAATGGATTTAATTTGTAATCTATAAGTAACGGATATAATCTATCTGGACTTCTGTAAAGCCTTTGACGCTGTCCCCCACAACATCCTTCTGTCTAAATTGGAGAGATATGGATTCGATGGGTGGACTCTTCGGTGGATAAGAAATTGGTTGAATGGTCACATTCAGAGAGTGGTGGTCAGCAGCTCGATGTCCAGGTGGAGATCAGTGACAAGTGGTGTCCCTCAGGGATCTATACTGGCACCGGTGCTGTTTATCTTCATCAATGATATAGACAGCAAGATAGAGTGCATCCTCAGCAAGTTTGCAGATGACAGCAAGCTAAGTGGTGCAGTTGTCACACTGGACAGATGGGATGTCATCCAGAGGGACCTGGACAAGCTGGAGAAACGGGCCTATGTGAATATCTTGAGGTCCAACAAGGCCAAGGGCAAGGTCCTACACCTAGGTGGGGGCAATCTGCGGTTTCAATACAGGATGGGTGATGATGTGAGAGCAGCTCCACAGAAAAGGACTTGTTGGGAAGCTTGTCATGTGCCAGCAATGTGCACTTGCCGTCCAGAAGGTATCCTGGGGTGCACCACAAGAAGTGTAGCCAGCAGGCTGAGGGAGGTGATTCTGCCTCTCTATTCCACTCCTGTGAGACCTCATCTGGAGTATTATGTCCAGTTCTGGAATCCTCACTATAAGAAGGATATGGAAGTGTTGAAACAGGTCCAGAGGAGGGCCACAAAGATGATCAGAGGGCTGGAGTACCTCTGCTATGAGGACAGCCTGAGAGAGTTGGGCTTGTTCAGCCTGGAGAAGAAAAAGCTCCAAGGAGACCTTATAGCAGCCTTTCAGTACCTGAATGGTGCTACAAGTAAGCTGGAGAGGGACTTTTTACAAAGGCATGTAGTGACAGCATGAGGGGGGATGGCTATAAATTAGAAAGGGGGAAGATTTAGACTGGACATGAGGAAAAATCCTCTTCACAGTGAGAGTGGTGAGGCACTGGAACAGGTTGCTCAGGGACATTGTGGATGTCCCCTCTCTGAAAGTGTTCGAAGGCAGGGCCTTGAGCAGCCTGGTCTAGTGGGAGATGTCCAGGGAGGTTGGAACTAGGTGGTCTTTAAGGTCCCTTCCAACTCAAACTATTCTATGGTTCTGTGATTCTATGATTTGGAGAGAAAATTTAACTTTTGACAGGATAATTCTATTGATGTCATTTGCTGTACATGCCTAACTTCAGAGAAGACCACTTTGGCTGAAATGTTCTTTGCTTTTATTTTCTCTTTTATAAAATACATATTGAACACAAAGTATCACATTATATATACTCTGGTTTCATTCCATATTTGAACAGGTAGTTTATCTGGGGTCTTCAACTCTACAAATCCTGGGTGCTTAGAGAATACTGAATTAAAAATTATCTATTCTGATTTCTTTAAGGCAGCCAGAATGCAAGAATAAACATTGATTTACTCCTTCTTGTTTAGGTTATATTCATCAGGTTTTTATTTATTTGTAACAGGTCTGTGTTTATGTAAAAAAGGGTATAAATGTTTTCAGGGCAGGATGAAGTCCATTGTGTTCAATTTTCACATCCTGTAGCAGAGATCTGACATCACTGATATTTTAAGGGAGAGGTTTTTTTAAAAAACAAACCAAGATCCTTCTAAAAATTTTGCAAGTATCATAAACTTCCTACAAGAAATTCTATTTTAATTATTTTAAGCTTGTTTGTACTCACAAACTTTCTGCATTCTTTCATGAATACCATCTAGTGAGCAAGCCCATTTTGTTTAAATGCCTGGAAGCTAGTTTTTATAGTCAAGTATGGATTAATAGGGTCATTATATGAAAGCATGAGTAAAATTTTTCCAACTTGTGCTGTGCAGCAGGTTAGGGCAGATAACCCACTGGTTGTTTCTAAATATAAGATATACACATAGAGCAAAAAGAAAATAAGCCATAGGTAATGAATTATGGCAACAGTACCGGGGAAAGTAAGAAGCTGGGCATCTAGGATGTTCTGTTTTCCTCTTGCAGAGCTTTTTAAATTGCAGTGATTGCTAACAATCAGAATTAACTGAATTCTGATATTTAATCCCCAAGAAATTGTGTGAATGCATTTGTACAGGAAACCTGACCATTTTTATTGACTAGAGGTTTTAGCATGTAAGGAAACATTTTATCTTGGAGACAAACTGAAATGCTCTAATGTCTTGCCCACAAAATTGCAAAATGCTCTCACAAATGTTATGCGGCAGAGTGGAGTACCAGCAAGAGTTATTGTGTTGTGTTTCCCTGATTGAATCTGGCCTGCAAATGTGAGAAAATAGAATTGCCACCCTACTTCAAATGCAGATCACAGCACAGCAATAAAAATCAACCACTACTGATTCTGCCTTGTTTGATACATGTTTGTTACAGAAAGGAACAGCCATAGCAAAATAGCTATTTCTTCTCTGCTCTGAGTGGCTGTGAGTATAAGATATGGTCAGTGCTGGCTGTAAATGCAGTACATAACTTCTACTGATAATGAAGATTTAGGTCACCTAAGCTTTTGATTCAGGAAGCTCCAGATTTTTCTCACTGTTACATTATTTAGGAATTTCTGTCAGATTGCTAGCCTCTCTGATAATGTCTCAGTCTATCTTTGGGCCTTCAGAGAGAAATGGGGGCCCTCGGGGTAAGGACCAGTGAATCTGTCGTTGAGGCACCTGGTTGTAAGGTTGTTCTCTATTCTCCTATTGGAGACTCGTGTCTGGGGCTTGGCGGAAATCCTGGGACAAACTGTCTGTTGCTTTGGCCAAGCAGATTGCCTGAACCAAGAGCTGTGTACCAAGGGCTCTGTACATATAGCTTGTGTACCAAGAGCTGTCTGACCACTCCTGGGCACACAGCAGCCACCAAAAAGCAGCTCAGGTATGAGGCAGTCCTGATGCCCCCGGCTTGGGAAAGTCCTGGTAGAGCAGAGGGATTAGACATCTGTTCACTGAAGACAGAATGGTTGGTTCCAGCACAATTTCTGACTTGGCAGGAGTTGAGAAAGTATATGGCTTTGCATAATTAGGAATGAAATAAAACACACAAATGACAAGTCTAATCATGAATGAACATGATCAACTGTTTTATCTGTAACCAACTATTCATAGAATCATTAAGGTTGGAAAAGACCTTTAAGAGCATCAAGTCCAACTGTCAACTTACCACCACCATGCCTATTAAACTATGTCTTGAAGTGCCATGTTTACACAGCACACCTACAGGGAGTGGTGACTCCACCATTTCCCTGGGCAGCCTGTTCCAATGCTTGACCACTCTTTCAGTAAAGAAATTTTTCCTCATATCCAAACTAAATCTCATCTGATGCAACTTGAGGTCATTTCCTCTTGTCCCATTGCTACTTATCCAGGACTAAAAATAAGCACCCACCTCACTACAACTCCTTTCAAGTATCTTTAAAGAACAATAAAGTCTCTCCTCAACCTTGTCCAAACTAAACAACTTCTGTACCCTCAGCTGCTCCTTGTAAGACTTGTTCTCCACCCCGTCTCTTCACCAGCTTTGTTACCCTTCTCTGGATGCACTCCAGGACCTTGATGTCTTTCCTGTCATGTAGAGTCCAAAACTGAACGCAGTATTTGAGATGCGGCCTCAACCAGTGCTGATTACAGGGGCACAATCACTTCCCTGCTTCTGCTTGCCACATTATTTCTGACTTAAGCCAAGGTGCTGCTGGTCTTCTTGGCCATCAGGGCACACTTGTTGCTCATATTCATCCAGCTGTCAACCAGCACTCCCAGGTCTTTTTCTGCCAGGCAGCTTTCTAGCCACTCTCCCCCAAAGTCTGTAGCACTGCATGGGGTTGTTGTGTCCCAAGTGCAAGACTCTACACTTTGCCTTGTTAAACCTCATACAGTTGACCTCAGCCCATCGATCCAGCTACAAACCAAGCTGCAATTTCATGTATGGCTCACAGATATAGTAAAACACAGTCTTTGTGCCAAGCAGATAAGATAAAAGAGTCTAGAAGCCAAGACCAGTGAATTGTTTCACCACTTGTATTGCATGTTCTGATGTAGAAATGAAATCAAATTTTCAAATTCCTCATTGAATACTTGACATCTTAGGTTGCTAGCTTCATTTCCACCCTGTTTTTCCTTGATCTGCCCCAATTATCCCAAGCGTTGTCAATACATTTGTAAGATCAGCACCCTACTTCACTTTTCTATTAATGCAATGTGAAAACTGCTCATATCAGTTCCAGCTATACCTGCTGGCAGTTTGCATGTGTTTGTGATAATAATGTTTCTGATTTTGAAAAACAGATCTCTTGCTTATAATAAAATTACAACCAACACTATATGAACTGCTATCTCAGTGAACAAGGGCAAAATATATTTGCAAATTATTTATTGAAAGCAACCCCCCAAAGTAATGAAATTGACTGCTCACATGATAACACCTCTGTTTTCATAACACTTGTAAGCATGTTACTATACCCTAAAGTCTGGAAAGTAATAGTTAAATGATAAGATGTCTTTTTTCATTAAGATTTTGCCACAGAAAATACATTAGCAAGTCAGTTTATTAAAAGATCTGTAAAATAAAAATAACTAGGGCTTTAGTCTATTTCACTATATAATTTTAGAAGAAGGCTGCCACAAAATCTTCCTGTCACTGGTGTAATTTCTCTGCTGTGAAGGTGAAATATCAATGTTTCTTCCATGGGTTGCCAAATCTGGCAGTCCAATAGAGCTCCAGGTCTCACCAATAGCAAGGCTGAACATTATTCCCAACAAGCATACACGTAAACACACTCTGCCACACATACATACATATACTTGTGGTCATCCATACAGATTGGCACAGACAAAATGCACAGCATTCACAAGCACCACCAACAGCCTTGTCCAGGATGAAGGTCTGTTGCTGGGAAATACCTATCTATGTCTATACACAGGGTGGATCCCTTTGAAAGCTGAACTTCGACTTGAGTGGTCAAACTAGTAATTGCCCCTGCCCCCTGTAGTAATTTCACCTCTGCTGGCGCCCGGACCTATGAACCTGAGGCTTGCAGCCCAGCTCGTTTTACTGTTACCTACACCCTTGCACACAGCAATGCAGATACACGACACACACTATGGATCCCTTGGGCAACTGCCCTTGGACAACCTAGTAGCTAGGTAGTCTAATGAACTTAGACGACCCAGGGTCCTGGATCCTCTTTTCTCCAGCTGCCTTGAGCACAGGGACATAAACACATGGAAACAGCCCTCTCGGTGGCCCCACAGATCCCACAGTCTCCCTGGCAGTTTTATGGGAACTGCTGGCCCCTCCAGTAGCCAGCTCCTCCGGCTGTGTGAAACAGGGATGTGCATATCCAGTGGAGATTTAAGGCTTCTTCAATAACCAGTTCCTAGGTTGTTTATCCTGCTCCCCCTCCCTGTATCCCATACCATTGGGCATTATCTCTCTTGTTAGGTCTGAAAGACCATCTGGAGAGCATCTCCTATTGACTCATGGTGATAAGGATCATGACCAATCCATGAGGTTAATGTAATGTAGCCCTGGGAGCTGCCAGGTAAAGGAACAGTTTGATTCTTCCTTGTCTCATTGCTTCTCTAGGCGCTTTTGGGTCTATGTATGTGTGGAGATAACTCTTATCATAGAATGTAATGTCTATCTTATTAGTTTGATGAACTTTCAAGAAATGTTTTGTTATTTCTAATAAATATTAGTTGAAGTCTAGAAGAGCATGACTTGAATTGTGCTTCAAGAATGGGACGTCAGTGATGTTGCAGCTCCAGGATCTCATTGAAGAGGGTGTCACTGTGTATTAATTAGATTCAGAAGAATGACTGGGCTTGAAGTCTATACCAGGTGATCCTGTATACCAGGACAATCGACGGGAAGTAATTTATCCATTGATGGAACATGAATGAAACTTATGATGGTATAAGGCACGAGTATAGAAAAGGCCTTTGGACATGGTAACATATTGCAAGTTTATTTCTTTTCTACCTGAAGAGTCAGCATCTGCTCTCCTAGCCAATAATTTAAAACAATTGCTGTCCATCAGCTGTACACAGGTGCCTGCATTTAGAAAATTCCTTGTACTCGATAGACTAGAATGTCATATCTTGCCCTTTGTTTGCATGCCAGCCCTCATAAGATGGTCAAGTATCAGAGAAACCTCATGAGCTGACAATGCATGGTGGAGTTTTTTCTGCAGTTGATTTGATGTGGTTATTTTTTGTTTGCTTTGTTATTTTTTGTTTTGTTTTGTTTTCTTTTTGAGAGAAAGATTATTGAGCTTTCTCTTTTACTCCTGTTTTCAGGAATAAAAAACCCCAAACCTGTTTAATATTTTTTACCTATGGCTCCATTGTTGGTCAGGTTGTACTGGACCTCCTAGAAACGCCAGAAAGTTCAGAACAAACTTCAGGTAAACCTCAAAAGTCTCATAAGTGTCACCTTCTCCTTTTAAGCATTGAGTAGGACAAGAGGAAAATTTTTTTCGTGAAGAACCTTCTTCATCTCTCCTCTTCAAGAGAATCTATAAGAGCTTAGATATATAGATCATGTCAGAAAGCACTAAAGAAAAGAACAGAAGCAACTTTCCTGAGTTGAGGAGGAAATACTAGTGCATGCTTGCAGTGTGAGACCTACTGCCTTACTTGTTTAGAAGTGGAATGTAAGTGCTGTTTGTTGAAGATCAGCTTAAATGTGCTCTGTGACTACCGCAGGCTTTTCAAGCTGGTTTGTGTCTTATTTGTAAACTGAGCTATTTGAAGTTCATTTAAACAGATGGAAAATGACTGGTTCAACAAGCTTGTATTCTCCTGAAAACTTTTTCCTTATACGTCATTCTTTCTTTGGGAACATCTTCCAGTTGTTAGTAAACAGTTGACTTGTTTTGTGTGGCACTGACTAGTTTTGACAAATCGATGAAGAATTCCCTTCTGAGATATTGTTCTCTTTCATTGTTCTTCCTTTATTTATTTTCATATGTTTTTTGTCTCTTCAAAGTAGTCTTCTAACATATACATTAAAGTAATCTTGCCTGCTAGGTTTTATTTTCCAATTTTCTATAACAATTGAGAATCTTGTCCATGAGCTTCTCTTTTCCCATGTACTTCGATTATTCTGTTGCAGATTATTAGCTGCTACTTTGCCTTTCTTTTTACACAAAGATAACACAGCCATCCATAATTCAAAACCTAGAGCTGAGCTTGAATCACATTCTACCTTCTGTTATAATTCTCTTTCATTCCATTAAGTGTATAGTCAAGTAGAAAAGTTCAGCAATAATAGCGCAACTGTAACTCTGCTGCTCTGAGATTAAGTATGAATGTCTGGGGTATATCCTTTCTTTGATTCATGTGTATATGGCCTTCAAATTAAGGGCTTAGATGTTCAGATCAAAGTCAGAATATGCAGTACTTTATGATTCATTTTCCATGTCAAGTGAAAGCAGAGTTTCAGCAATCGGTGGCTGGCAAATTTGACATCTCAACTCCTAAAACTCCAACCATGAAATCTGCAACAGCTTCAATCACATATATAGTTCAGGAACATTTCCGATGCTTTTAAAGTAAAACAATAGAGCCTCGAGATATTTATTGGCTATACTGTCTTTTGGACAAAGCATTTTTTCACCAAAGGGAATAAATATTTGAGCAGCATGAGTCTTTCAGAAGCACTATCAAATGATCAGAGTGTTCACAGGAGAGGACATTAAATACTATGGAATAAGGAAGACTGAACCCAGCTGAAGCATTTGAGAAAATCTGAAATAGTGTCCATTTTTGCCATGTGCTTTCTTTATTTATTTTTAAGTTCCTGAGCTAAGGAGCTGATGAAAACTGACTCCCATCTGAAGCATGTCACTTAGTGTGACTGTTATGTAGCTGCAAAGAGCTCAGCTCTATTCATTGAAAGTTTAAAAAAAATGGAAGAAAAATAAAACTTATTATTTATTTTTAAAATCACAATATTTTTAGTAAGATGTGTGTCTACAGAGAATAGTGCTGTTGATTATTGAATAAAATGAACCTTGAAAGATTTTTAATAATTTTTCTTCCAGCAGTTAAATTCCCTGAACAGTTTTAAACCGCTTAGTTCTGAGAGAGAATGAAAGAGTAAGGAGTAAACATTACACAATCAACCATCCCTTTCTAAATATTAAAATGGGATCTTGCAATAATTTCTACCATGATGAAGTCCAGCTGATTGATTGCTCTCAATTCCTCCTTTCCCCCTTCAAAATTAGGCAAAATACCTACTTTGCCTTTAGATGGCCTGAGGAGATTAGATATCCATGTACAAAACTATTGTCTTACATAAATTGAAATATTCATTCTACTGGTTAATGGCTAAAAGGTGAATGGATAGTTTGTTGCTTTGACAGACATAGACTGTCATGCACCTCATCCAAAAGTTTTATGTTTTGTAAAACTTTCAGATTTTTGCTGTAAATTATGTAAACCAAGATGTATATGCTGCCATTGTGCCAAGTACCAATCTTAATTGCTTATTGCTTATTTGTACTGGCTTGGGATAATTTTCCTAAGTAAACACCTCTTTTTTTGACAATGCTTGCCATGTTTACTGTGCTGTGAAATCACTTACACATGAATTGAGAGATAAGAAGTAGCACAGAGTGTTTATTCAGCTAAAGGCATGTGCCAATCTTAACCACTCACAATTCAAAATAAAATTGCCATCATCAGTAGGGAATTATATTTGCAGATGCAATAGCCCAGAAACCATTCTGGCTGCACAGCACCTACATTCCTATGAGCAACAGCTGACAATTATCAGTTCTATTGATTCTATCATCTAGTAATTCAGCTAAAGAAGCAGCACATTGTTTTCATTAAGTCTGACAAACCTCTGTTAGACTTTTAAACTCATTTGTCTACCATAGCAATTCTTTCATTAGTGAATTACAAATGTCCTGACTCTCAGATCTCATCAGCCTTTTAAAAATTTACCACAATATGCACACTATAAGACCACAGCATTACAGCACATATTCAGATAGTCTTTCTACAATAAGTATTAAATTCTGAGGGTTCGATCCTGTAATTTTCTCCCTTTTCTTTTGAATCACCTGAAATATCAACATCCTGATTCTCTGCCAGAGTATTTAAGGCAGAACTGCAGCTATGACATACTAATGAGCTCGTCTTTAATTAAAACCAGTCATTAGAGAGAAAGGCAATGACATTCACTGTGTGAGTATTTTAGATAACCAAATGATGCACACCAAGACACTGAACTGCATTTTATTTCATTTGAAGTTAGAACTGAAATGAGCTCATATGGCAGCATGTGATAGGAATTGGAAAATCCTGACCTCTTAATTTTGGGTTCCAATACTGAGGAGATGAACAGTTCTCAACAACTTTAGGTTATCTTCTTGTTTCAAGCACATGTTGGTAGAATGGAGATATCAGTGTTACCCACTTAATTCACAGATGATATGAATACAATTAGAAGTCACTAGTCAGTATTGCACTTGAGACCTGTTAATTCTTTAACATCATTGTGATATTCTTCTAGTTCGATAGCATTGAAGATTTCTCACTTTCCTGTGTAAAGACACTGAGGGAGACTTGCTTTTGCAAGAAGTTCATATCTTGTCATTTGAAGAGCTCACTATGTTTATGTTGTGTCTTGTGCCTTCTGATGTAGAGGAAGAAACTGCTTGACACAGGAAAAGCAAGCAGCTGATTTACATAGGCAGCTTCTCTTCCGATACCAACAAGTCCAGCCTTGCAAAAAAAAAAAAAAATTAGTGCCTCTTATGATATTGTACAAATAAACTGCTCACACTCTCTCAGGTTGCCTCTGTGTTCAGAATGCAATGTGGACAGGCAGAAGGAGAGGATTGAGCAGTTGCCCTTGTGCCTTTTCTTGAGGACATGCTGTTGACAAGCTGAACTTCAGGAACTGGACAACAGCAAGGAAAAATTGAAAAATGAAATTGAAAAACTAGTTTGTGGAACATATTCCTGGGTAGTAACAGTAACTATAAGGAAGAGCTGGTGAGGGATGATAACTCCCATGAAATTGCTCTTCTGTCCTGGGGATGGTGACAACAATGATGGTTTAATAGACAAGATCAGGACTAAAGAATTGTGAGCACTTCAGTTTTATTTTAAGCCAAAGTTTGAGGCTCTGAGTTGGGACTACCCTTGAAACTATTTATTCTCAACTGGAGGAGGGGCTGGTTTGAAAATTCATGTATCTTAAAGTCTGGAATTAAACTAAAAGTTATCTCCGTGCTGATTTATCCAAATCAGTTTATTATTAATGCAATGTGGAATTTTAAAAAAGACGTTTCTCACTACTTTGACACCGGGAAATAAAAATTCAGATAATACTAGCTCTTTTTTACCCCTACTTCTTACTGTGTTTCATTTTGGCACTTGTAGGAACGGTAATTTACATGAACATGAAAAAGGGAAGAAATAGTAACTACTAAAAATTTTTATTATTCAGAGTTCCTCTAAGTTACAAAATTCAGATTTTGACCTGCGATGTCAAAATGTCAGAGACAAGAGGGGAAAAGCAGACCAAAATCTTCCTGTGAATTACTAGTCAAGTACAAATAAGAAAAGATCACTGTTGGAATCAATGGTGTATTAATTATCTATACACAAAGTAATAAAAAGCATAATTGGATACTTATCACTTCTCCAAATATATCTTGGTAACTTCTTTTTTCTGCAGAACAGGAAATGCCAGAAAAGAAGATGAATCCAGTAATTAGAGGTGAAATTGCTGTCTAAACCACTATTTTATCCTGACACCTCCCCCTCCCCAAATTCTAAGTCTGGATAATTTTAAAAAAAATAAGAAAAAATACTTCATATAGCTGGGGGGGAGGGAGAAGTTCATATAGTTCATATTTCCAAATATTTGAAAAAATGAAATGTACATGGCTCAGCAGGTATGACTAATTCATGAGCTGCCCATGAATAGAAAACATTTGCTACAGAGAATTCAGTTATGCTGCTGATGTGAGAAATGGCTGGGGACCTGCAGAAAGTTGAGGGAAATGTAACTTTTCCAGCTGTCAAATTGTAGTTCTGGAAATATTTAGGTAGAGGTGCCTACTGGCCTTTTTGTGTGCCTTCTGATGAAACCCTCGTGCTTCAAAGAGTTTCCTTTCTAGCTTTTAAATATTAATTTCATACACAATTAATGCTCTTGGCATGTAGGCCAAACTTCACTACTGCTAGTACTTGATGGCCTCATGCTGCCATCAGCTGACTGTGCAGGTTTTATCCTTTAAACATTTCACTAATTGACGATGCTCTTCTGTTTCCCTTCCCATTCCCACTGAATCATCTTTTTGAGAACTGGTACATTAGCAGTGCCGATAATGAAGCAAGCTTGTTATAGTAGCGGCAAAGAAATAAACAAATGGTTCATCATTCCAATAGGTCCTTAAATAGAACTTTTAAAGGTACTTATTTTCTTCTGTAGAAATTAGCTTCATTGTTTTGATTGAGTTCTGTGGAGTTTTGTACAGTGGATGTGAATGTAATTAATATTTTTGTAATTAATTATTTTCCTTCTGTATTGCGACAGAAGCCTTGAAGCTGTGAGATAAGGTGATTTACAGTCTAGCATTTGGGAAAATAATTGTATTAGCCCACTTTTATTCTCAATAGTACTCTCTTGATGATTCATTTGAGGTGAATTTTTATCTCATGCTTTGCCCTTCTCTTTCTGAGCACAGACCATCATCCCATATGCCACATTATAAATGCAGTGCTACAGATGTGATCACTTTTGAGCTTTTCTGATTAAATGGTGATTTTCTTTCCTCATTTTATAAGTGATAAAATGCTGGTCAGTTATATTCAAAAAGTATTTGGCTTCTTTTTGAAAGACCTGACTCCCAGCAAGTGAGAAGACTTTCTTTAAAGATTCCAGTTTGGACCTGCTTTTCTGTATGAATTAATACATATAGCCAAGCCACTGCTCAGTGATTAAGTCAGAGATGGTTCACAGGAAAGTAGTTTAGGTGGGTGTGATTTGGTGCAGAGCCAAAATGGAAAAGAGATGATTTAGTACTGAACAGCATGATATAACACTCTACAAGCAGAGCCTTGGTGTGTGGATCTCAAGACCCATGTCAGTGCCAGCAGAGAAAGAAAGGGAGGAGATTATTTGGATTCTGCAGGCTGGGTGTATAAGACTCAGCCAGGCTGTGCCACAGCTCAGACTGCTCTCCTGCATGGTGACAACTGGAGTATTTTTTTCAGAATTCAAAAAGGGGTCACCTGGTTTTTCTTGTAGTAACAGTTGTATATTTTTCATTTGTTCTCCCTCTTCTATGTAATAAGGTAGTGGGCAAAGCCAAGGAAAGTTCAGTTTGGTTTCCTCATAAATATCCATCGAAAACTGGCTATTCCCTCTCAAACCACTGCTGACTGCTCCTCCACTGGGAAGAGAGATTGCAAAAACCTCTGACCAGGGAATCCACCTGGGTGTGGCAGAAAAGCTGAGCTTGTTCTAATGGGATGCTGTTGACAAAAAGCAGAGCAGTGACAGAAGGCCAGTGTTTGCCTTGCCCATGGTTAAAAAGCTGTCTGTTCCTTTCTTCCTTTTTATTTCTGTTTTGCAAAGCAGCCACACCTACAGCCCACATTAAAATTTACTTTCCTGAGACAGAACCAGAAACTGGAACAGTAGGCTGGCAGTATCAATCGGATGTGCAAGATACTCTGCACTCATTGCTTGCTCCTCACTACAAGCCTGTAAGGCTGCTGGATATTGTCATCATTACAGAAGGAAGGAGAGGTGACAGGGAGATTTATCCCGTTGGTCTAATACTCGGGGTTGTATATAGATAACTCTGTATTTACACACAGATGGATGAACCCATGTATATTTCCTAATTTTTTAGATGCGTGTTTAAATATATGGCCTACAAAATGAAGAAGAATGTGAGACTAAGAACAAAAATGATTTTGTCCTTGCCAATCTTGTACTTAGGCTGTTACCCAGCTCTTTCTCAGGATTTCAGCTTTCTTTATTGGTTCCACTGTGTTTCTGAATCTGTACTCAAACCCATAGCTAACACATGCATTCAGAAAGGATGATTTCTGCAGTTATTTGCCTCCTCTGTAGGAGGATAAATGTACAGCTTCAGTCTACATATTTGTATGCTAGAAGTATCTTTCTGCTCTTGTTTGTTAGTGTGTAAATTGCCATCATCCTCTGTTAGAAGCTTTGGTTAATATGTATCACAAAGCGGTGTTCCTTTCTTGGTCTCAGTCCCAACACAAAATGTTTTTCAGTCTCCTACCAGCTTATTAAAGGAATATATTGTTTCCATTGTCCTGTTCAATTTAGCTACAGCTGCCAGCCTTAGTACCAAGAGTCAGATCTACTGCAATTATTACTTGAAATTAAGACAAATGCAACTCAGGGGAGAGCTTATAATGATTTTCTCTTAGTGTTCAATAAGAGAAATTTGCTGTTATTGGAGCTGACTGATTTTTTTTCCCAGGAAATTGAGAAAAACCTCAATGAAAGTGAATCAAATGTTCTGAAGATATGTATCAATTAAGACAAAACTTTGCTGGAAACATACCCCCTTCTTGTCTTTCCTGGAAGACTGTTAGACAGCCAGACCAGAGTCTTTTGCTGATGGGTTATGAAAAAGAAAGGGAATCCAGGCTAGTTTTCTTCCTCCTTCCCCCACATGCAGGCTGCTGAATTGCCTGAGCCAGAAGGTGTACACTCACCTCAGTGTCCAGACTGCTCAGCTTTGAAGCTGTCATAGTAGGCTGGTCCCTCTCTTGCATGCCATTGGAAGCAACTTCTATAACATCATGGAAACTCAGAAGCTCCTGCTGCAAGTTTTCTTCAGGAAATGTCCAAAGGTAATTCTCAGGTTACTATATCCCCAGAACCCCTTCCCAGCTCTCCGCTTGTATCTTGACTTAATATTAAAATTAAAATTAATATTATTACTAAAAACATCAGTGATGATGATGATGATGATAAAACTCTTGTACTATGCCTGTGGTAGTATTTCTGCCAAGGAGATTTGGATCCAAACCACAACCTATCTCTGGCAGGAGGCCTGTAGTGGTTCAGGACACGTAGCCAGGCTTTCCTAACAGACACCATTAAATACATTGGTAGCTGTATACAGTTAGCATCTGCTGTATCTTATTGTGTTCTTAATGGATAAATAGTGATTCAAGAAGCCCTACATATGGAAGCTGGGAAGTAGTGTATGTGAGGAAGTATGATGCTTTCAATATTACTCCTTCATTTATGGTCCCATTTGCATCAGGAGACAAGATGCCTGATGACAAATGCTGTGAGTTCAGACCTTAAGATCTCTCCTTAGTGCAATGTTGCTCTTGAAGGTGAGCTTCTTTTCTCTCATTAGGGTTTCTTCCTTGTTCCTGACAGTTTTATATGCTCCTCTTCCCTGTACTTTTGCTAAGCTAAGCACTGTTACCACAAATAATGTCACTCTGCCATGTCTAAATTCAAAAAAGAAGAGTAAACATTGAAGGCTTGACAGATAATTTTGCAGAATAAGTATAAATGTCTGCAGTGGGGTAGAATGATATTAGTTGACAACTGAAGCTCCTTATTTGTAATTGTTCTGAATCAATTTGATAAACTCAACTATAATTGGGATTGGGAGAATAAGATGCTGAATCAAGGAGTGGTAATAAGATTTGATTATTCATTTTCTGAAATAAAATTCTGCCATGACAAAAATATTGTTCTTTGGCGACAATTACAAAGAATAAAGAACACTGAATCACAGGCAGTAGTTCCCACAAAATTTAAACAAAGAGTAAACAGGCAGACTTAGGATTTGTTATTGTTTTCATGTGATGAGATCATAAAATCCCATTCTTTGGCAGACAGGCCTCAGAGGCACATCCTCTCTCACAAGTATGCTCCTGCCAGATACTCTACCTACAGCTCTTCCTATGAGGAAGACCTAACCTAGGAGTGGCTGCCATACTCCTGAATGCTTCCCTAAGACCTGGACTGCCACATAGTGTACTAGCTTACTCAGAGATTTGGCTGTTTCATAGCAGTGAATTTTATTGGATGAAATAATGCAGTAAAAAGTTGTTTTTTTTTTTTCCTTTTTTTCCCCTCAGAGAAATAGTCTTATCGGAGGACTGTAGCAAACCTCTTCTGTTTCATCTGGGAGCATGCAAGAACTTTCTAACGTAGGGCTTACAGACCAAAAAGGTCCAAAAGATCTGCCAAAGGAAGATGTTGCCCTTCACATGCTAAGAAAAGGAGAGGACATGAACATGTGTCATATACACAAAATACCAATGAAAGACTCTCAGTTCCCAGGGCAATGAGTATGGTACAAGAACTGCCATGAAACACAACGCTAAGAATCTTGGATTTTAGTTATCAGAGTGCTTGTATTCAAATTAATTTAGTTTTCAAGGCTGTCAGATGAGAAATAACCATAGATGTGCCCTAATCTGCATCTTTACAGTGATGAGAGCCAATGCATGTTACTTGGTGAGCATCTGTGTGTCTGATCGCTACAGTATTTTTTTTAAAGGCATAGGGAAAGTGCCTGTGGTTATTCAATGTTACTTATTCCTTTATTTATGACTAACTTAAAGAAACTCCTTCTTACTTCAGGATACTGAAAGGGCTCCTTCCTCTTTCCATGACTCTTTGCAGTAAAAGAACAAGGTGTCATTTACATGAAATTGAACATTAACCAAAAGCTTCTTCAGAAGGGGTTGTGAAACAAAGACATAAAATCAGGAAAATTTTAATTATTAGCCTTTTTCCTGGATTATGCATCAGAACACATTGCATTTGTAATTAATACCTTTCCTCTCTTTTTAGTGTGAACAGATGAAGGTCAGTTTTCCAGGAGCTAAATGTAAAATCAGTTCACTGATCAGGAGAAAGATATACATCACAGTTAAAGGAAGCAACTTGGCACATGTACGAGCAGCAGAAGTCAGAAATGCTGTCTTATATTTGCCTTTTTGATCAAATAAAAAATGTTCACTGTCAGTCATATTTATAAACCTTTCTGCAACCATCAAAATGTACATGTGAATGTGGTGCGCTGATCATATTAGGAACTTCCCAAAACAGAAAAGAGAAGCTCTAGAGGATTTAAGTTCTTCCCAGCTGACTTAATGCATCAACCTCCTCCTCTCTCTAATCAATGGGAAAAAGAGGGAATATCTAGATAGTAGTTAGCACAACTAAGATCAGGATTGTATACTTACAACAAAATGATCCTAGAGAAACTACTCTTCTAAACTAAAGCACATTAATAACATGTCTGAAGGTAACCTGGGCAAAATAGGTCTAAGAAACTCAGTTCTAGTAAGCTGTTGAATTCTTCCCCAGTTTGAGTTACAAATAATGTTCTAGATAGCAATCCCAAATCTCTTTACTTCTATGTTTTCCAAGATTTCTCTTACTTTTGCTGTATGGATGAGAAACAACAGTAAAAGAGAAGGTGGTTTCATGTATACTCGTGCTGTTTGTGGAATTTGCTTAAATCACACTGCTATCTTATGTTCTTACAATCAGAAGAACTGATTGTAAGGAAATTCTTGTGGGGAAAAAAATTAGCTTTAATTTGAAACTGAAAAAAGCTTTCTGTCCTCAGTTAAAATGACAGAGAGACAATAAGCTTGATTTGCTCTACAGTACATCCTTCACATTACTGTTCATTTTTTTGCTTCAACTTTTGGGCAAGGAAAGCTTGCAAAATAACTTGTATGCCATTTAAGAAGTTAGGCTTGAAATGAGCTAGTAAAGATACAAAAGAGTCAGCAGTGTTTCCGTCCAATTTGTTTGATTTAACAGTTTAGAAATGCACACAATTCAAAAACACATGTTTAAGACTAATGCCTGGTTTAATCAAAAATGCTAGTAGGCAACTGCATATGATTGAAAGCATTATGCCTCAGCACCACAGTTTTAAATTAACTAGTTTATTTGCAGAAAATAGGAGGGGCTGTTTGGATGGAACCTTTTGAGTGGCTCTGGTTTCATTCACGAGGGATAGTGATGGAGTGGAGGACATTCTGTGGGAAACTGGCTGAAAAGTGTCTGGGCATTTCTAATTAAAGAAAAAAAAAAAGATGAAGCATTCAATGCAGTAGGGGAGAGGTTTTAGTCTACAGTAAAGTCAGGCAGAGGGAAGAGTGTAATTAAAAATCTGTCCAATTCCAGTGAGATTACTTACTCCAGAATGTGTATATGTGCAAAATAAGTGCATAAAAGATGATGGGTTTTGTGTAGCTCAGAGGCAAACCTATTTAATGCCTAAATAAATGACAAAGAAACACCATGGTAAGCTTCCCAACCCATACAGAGCGCCACATACACAACACTACAGTGTCTAAGGTTACATATATTAAAGGCTTATGCCTATATTAAAGCTAAAACACATTCATTCCTTTTTCCATTCAATGAAGTTTTTCATGTGCTGAATGTTAAATTTTGTTATGATTGAAGTTTAATGATAAGTGCTGCAACTTTGACATTTCTTTGCTTCATAAACCTGAAAAAAGACTCTTATAAAATTGTCTCTAAAACAGAACAGTTTTTGAAGTTAAAAATAGAGCAAGTTTGGAGATAATATGTTGCAGTCCATAAAAAGTTTGACTGATGAAATTTGGGTTCAACTAAAATGTGATTACAGACCTGCAACAATCTTTTTCCAATACCTGCTGTTGCCCCAACAAAAACTTGTTGTTGAATACTATGAAACTTTGGGTTATTTGGTCTGCTTGAAAACATTGTTCACTAATTAGCTCTTACCTCTGTTTAGAAATGTTGGCAGATATTTTATTTGTTAGAATCTTCTACTAAATTAAGTATTGTGAACCCCAAACAATGAGGCTGTGAGAAACAGGGAAGGGAAACGGGAAATTCTCCATGAGATAAATATCCAGAAGAGCTCAAAGGGATTTCTATACGATTGCATACTTACAGAGTTTTGAGTTTATTGAATTTCATCAGATGATTGAATATTCATTTTGAAGTTTTCCTGTTCACTTTGACTTCATCAGACCACCTCACGTGGACCACAGTCTGGGCATCAAGTGTCCAGGGGAGAGTGACTGATTGGTCAATCTCTTTCTCAGATGAGGATGGGGCCTCTTCCTAGGAACACAGGACCCCAAGAACGATGAGAGGAATGCACAAGGGCTCTGGATCACTGTATTGTATCAATGGACGTTCTTTCCCCAGTGTGCCTGGTTGAGATGATCAATTATTAGTCCCCTTCTTCAGGAGATAAGGGAATTTCTTTCCCAGTTACAGTAGTTTCCAGCAGGCCAAGGGGGATGCCTTGGTGCCCTGGATGACTGCCTGTATGCAACAGGAATTCTTCTCCGTATTAAGCCTGTATTCCATGGGAATCAGGCAGTAGCCCAGCTAGGGGAGAGAAGGTATTTTTCCGAGAGTGTTAAAATGTTATGCAAAGCAGCACAGGGTGGTTTGTGTGGCTAGCGGGGTGGGAAGAAATCTCACAGTCACCTGTCCCCACTTCTACCTCTTGTACACTTCATTTTTCTGTTCTGTTCTCCTTGTGTCTATTTGGTTCTCCTTGCTCATCCATGCCAGCTTCTTACTGCCTTTGCTTCATTTTCTACTCTTTGGGATGGACCATAAGTTACAAATATGCCAAGTTGAAGACTGATCTCTGGACTTGCATCCCAAATTCGCTCCATGTGTTCAGTCCACAATTCCCAGTGAACTTTTTCCTTGACTATATATTTCCGAGAACATACTTTTCTTGGTAAGCTGTTTCCTGTATTGGTAGTGGGGCATTTATTTGTGTGAACAGATTTCCCAAGTTCTTCGCGTATGCCGTCTGTCGCTTGCTTTTAATGGGATGTGTTTGAGACAAGCAGGGGACAAGAGAGACTAGTTGGCACTATACAAATAATTACTACTGCTGTAGTGCCACATACACATGAAATGATATAAATTGGCAGTGGTAATAACACAAAATAATGAAGAACTTGATGAACATTTGCTAAGTATGAGTATAGCCAGTCACAGCACATTGTCAACACAGCTGAGAGGATTTTAGAGACTGCATTCAGCTGAGAATATGAGCGAAACTGAAGTGCCTTCTACGTGTGCTCTTATTCACTCAACCAGAATACAGCTCTCTTGTAATTGTGATGTATGTACTGTAAAGAAGGCTATACATAGAACAGGAGATGGTGGAGACTTTACTTTAGCCCCCTCAACAAAATATGTGTGAAAGATGGAAAACATTATGAAGAATGAAGCTGAGTTTGAATTCAGAGAGTAGAACTGAGTGAACTTGGTGAAAGCCTCTGAGCTTTTTGTGCTAGCAGAACAATTAAACTGAACTTCAACAATATTGCATCCAGGAATGCTAAAAATCCTAAACAAATAGACTAAGACAGATTTTGCACTCTTTTGCAAGTCTTATTTTATCATTGGTCTAATAATATTTGAGAAACCATAGACTTTATCATGGCACTGTGCCATTAAGTCTACAAGTATATGAGCAAATGAGCCAGAAAAGTAATTAATTTTCTCTTGGAAAAACAAATTATCAGAAAGCAGTTTTAAAGATGAACCACTTGGAAAAATGGATCACTTACTTAATATACAGGAACAAAAATATTTCAGGGTCATAGTAATTGCTATCAGTGTGGATGCATTGTAGGTTTTCTATTTTCAGTCATACACAGTACACCGAAAATTCAACCTGTTTGTCTGAAATTTTCTAGATCTCAAACAAATGTTTGTGAAGGGTCAGTCATTGCCTCAAAATTTACCTCCTGCAGTGATCATCAAAGTTCATCAAAGCCCTATCTACAACATTTGGAGAAGTATCATCGCTCCTGGTTTAGAGAGCACAGCTGAGACATGACGCTGGTGAGCTGAGGAGGGGAAAAAAATCACAATCTTCCACGACCCAAAAGTGTAGTTGTGATGACATAAAGATACTGATAGCTACAGATGGAAAAAAAAATCTTTTTAAGAGATGCACATTTAAAGGACGAGTGACAAGAGTGACATGGTGTAGCAAGAGAAATCCTGACTGGTTATAAACAAATAGTCTCTTCGAAGGTCCATGAGTGGCTGGAAAGGCTGTGGATTTTCCATCCTTGGAGATTTTCAAAACTGATCTGGACAAGTCTGAAATTAGTCCTGCTTCAAGCCAGAGATTGGACTTGTTGACCTCCAGAGAGCCTTACTCCATGCATCTACCTTTATGTTCAGTGAACACTACTCAATGACAATGTAAAAAGTATATCTCATATGCCTGTATGCAAACTGGGCTGTATGCAAGTCCTGGCTGTAAGCTATTCATCTACAGTTTAGAGTAACAGAAAAAAGTCTAAACAGTAAGAAGTCTTTCTAATTTAGTAGATGACCACTAACATTTAATCACATACCGTACAGAGAAGACACCATGATTAAGGACAAGCAAAATATCCACAGTTATTACTGTAAACCATATATCAAATTACCTCACCCTCCACCAGCTTGTGTGAAATCAGAGGCAGAAATAAAGAAGCTAACATTAGAGAGAACAAAGCATTGGTTGATTAGAGGCAGATGAAGGAGTAAAAGAGAAGCTGCTCTAAGGCAAATAATCTCAAATGACCATGACTTGCAAAGAACCTGAACAGTTCACAGCAGCATTGACCAATATAACCTGTACTTTATGCATATAAAAATACATAAGTGAGGTTTATTTGATTTGGTGCAAGCAAAGTGCATAGTAAAACAATGAACTGCAGTTACTACTTCTGCATTTTGCTTTTATATTGTTTAGTTCATCACTGCTCCTTGCTGCCTGCCTGCTGCATGGCTGTGGAGCTCAAGATGAGCTCAGTCAAATGCTGTGGCAGTGCACATGGGGACAATAAGCTGTGTGTTTTTTCTTATCAGAGAGGGTTTGTGGCCTCTCCTTAATGTTCTGGAGGGAGGAAAAGACTCCACAATGAATACTAAAGTATCTCTAACTGATAACCCTTAGCTAGTTGGGAGCTAATATTAATCAGTGTTGATTCTATGAACGTATACTATGCTAATGTCTGCAACATGTCTCCTGCTACCTTTGTTGTTCTGTTGAGACAGAAATACTTGGCATCCTTCAACTTCATTGCAGGCTATTTTTTGTTTAGTAGTTTTTCTTAGCTGTCCCATACAGTTACATAGAGCTAAACAGAATCTGAGAAGGTGTTTCAAAGAAGAATGTACAATTTAATTCATTATAGATGACCTTTCCTGTTCTCAAAGTTTTTAAGTTTTTATATTGAAAGATATTTTTATATATTTACAAAGAAATAAAGGAAGTAATCATCCTTTGTTTTTAACATTTGAAGAAATGAGTCGTTCTGAGTTTGCAAATAAACATTCCATTTCTTTGCAACAATAGACTTCCATTAAGTATTTTGCAAGCACAAATTGCTAATCCCAATAACCAATGCTTGTCCATTTTCCAAAAGGACCAATGAAGTCTTTAGAAATGTAAGCAAAATAGACATTATGAAGGAGCACTTCCAACATTCCTTCATAATACTTGCATAGTTACATTTACAAAGTACTTAAGTACTGGAGGTTTGTCTCTTGAGAATTGTCCTTGTTTGGCAGAACACAGAAACTTGACATTACTTTGATTATCTTGAAGATCTCATCTTCTGAAGTATGTAATTCAAGGATAAGCATTTGCTATTCCCAGTCACAGTGAGTGTAATAGTTTTCCACACACATTTTCAGTACAGGCAGGTTTGTAACAATTTGTCATATAAATGATCAAAGCTGCTATTTTTGGCACCCATACCATACTATAACCTATACTTATTCCAGCCTGTACTATAACTGCATTATATTCTGCTATACATATGACAGGGAACTTTGGATGTATATTTTTCTTCTCTACTTAGCTGATCAGTGTAAAGTTCTTCAGCAAATGCCAAATTATTCAAGTCTTTAAATGATATATTCTTGATCGATACAGCAAGTCTTTGGTGAACCTGTTGCCGCTTTACAGTGGATGAGGAGTATTCTGTAGCATAGTTACACAAACTGGAGTATCAAAAAATCAAATCAAGGCAAGTATATCAAGAAATAGTGATACCAGGATCAGTAAATGTGCCCTCTACTTAAATAGTGACATTATGTCAAAATCTTCTTAACTGCAGGATAATGCATTACATGTACCTGACAATGATCAACGTTGCCTATAACCTCATAAATGTATTGGTAATGCCTTAGAATTGTAATACTGTATTGTATACTATTGTATACTATAGAATTGTATTCTATAGTATATTTTAATGTCAATTTGATTTAATTGTTCTTTAAGAGTCAAACATTTCAATATGGTATAACCTATAGCATTTCATTGTTAATAATTTTGTTAGCTTTTAATGCACTTTCTTATCAATTCCAAGAACAAAATCCCTTAGACTTAGAGGCTAAAAAGGTGAAATTTTGGTAATTTTGTAATTGCTTTTTTACTATATACTCAAGCAAAACCTGTTCATATTTTCTGATACCCGATACATACTGCTTGTCATAAGTTACATACAGACTACAAATTGATCCCTATTTTTCTTTCAGTTGTTTGCTTCTTTCAGGTAAATAACTGTATTAACACCATATGCTATAAGTTTGTGATACATTTTCATTAATAAAGGAAAAATATCCCAGAAAAATATAAACCTCTCTTTATATAAAATCTGCTGGTCCAAATTACAAGTCAGTTAGTTATGGGATCGTAGTTATTTGGAACATTGACATTAGTAAATGTTATATTGTCAATGTTTACATATTTGTTGACTTCTTTATGCTATGGGTCAAGCAGAGAGTACACAAGAATTTTCTCTGTCTCCAAAAGCTTTGAGGACAAGCAGAAGAATTAGGAAACCCCTTGGCACATTGCTTGCATTGGAAGGGTGAGAGGGAAGGGCAGCTGAGCAGTCACATCGCCATTTCACCCTCCCTCATCTGCAGCTGTGTTTGCTGTACCTTGTCAAGTCTTGTGGGTGTGCTGCCCTGGTCTTTTCACCTCGTGTCTCTTAGAGAGATTCCAAAAACATTTTCCATTGTTCTCTATCCAGAGGCAGTTTCAATGCATTCTTATTTTGTACAAGCCTTAAGAGCTCTGCAGAAATCAGTCTTGTCTTAGTATGCTCATGACATTCACTAGGTATCTTTATTATGCAAATACAGCTGCAGCATTGATTTCCTCTGTTTAGCAATATAACAAAATGACTCCTTCAAATTAGGATTCATGTAGAACCAAACACAACATAAAACCAGAGTAAGTCAGTAACTATCTTACTAATAAATATTTGTTTCTTTTATGCAAAAGCCAAGCACAATCTGATGTGGCAACATGATGAATCACATTGGTTTTCCAGTGGAAAGTAGGTCTTCATTCAAGAGATTTTTCTTAAGTAAAAGTTCTGACTTTCAACTTTGCTGGACCTTCCAAAAAGGATCCCCCAATATTTCGGATCCACAGCTTACTGGCGTAGTTTCCTAGGAGATTGCTGTAGCATTGGCAGTCTACTGCTTCTGGAAATTTTTTTGTAAGATAAAGATTCTAGGAGATTGAGAGATCCCTGGAAACATCAGAGCTTCAAGCCCTGATAGCCCAGTTTGGGGTAAGGGCTCCAGCATTTACACTTTTGTGAAGTTTAAAGTGTATTTGTGAACAATCTTTCCTACAAAGAGGAAATTCTTATTGATGAACAGGGTTAATGGTGACTCGGGATATTCAAATCCCATCTAGGCAGTCAAGACTGTAGCACCAGTGAAGTACTATAAGTAGAACTGACTCTTCCCAGAGAGCTGTTTGAAAGGCTCCTCAAGACTTCGCTAATCCAAGCCAGCGTTCGGCAGCTCTGTGATAGGAATTGAAAAAGCCTCACAGAGGGAACCTGCAAGGCTCCAAGACTCAAGGCCAATTCTTCCCAAGCCCTCGTCTCTCCTTGTTTTGACTGTAAAGATAGGAACCAGGGCACTGTTACAGCTCGCTGCTTTTTACTGTTATGGGACATATACACCTACACTGGGAAAATCTACTGTCATTAGGGGGTTCATGTCTCTATAAAAATTACTTCCTCCCTTTAATGCTACAAGGGGAAAACTGGAAAAAGATCCTTCTTTAAATTTGTAACTAGGAGCTACCAAGACTTAATCATTTGTCACATTCAGTACAGAGCGGAGGTGTCATCTGCATGTCTGAACTGTGCATGTATTTTGTTAACTGATTTGTCCCGATTTATGAAGTTTGGTTTGGGCTTAATGATGAAATTTTTGTAATGTGTTTTCACTCTTAAATTAAAGTCATATATCAAATACGCATCATGACATCCTTTCCCCCAGGTAATACATATGAAACAAGAACTATGGATACTGGGTGCTTCATCTGGCAGGATTTCAACAAAAAATTACCCCTGCTAGCTAAGATGAAGAAATGCAAAGGAGAAAAATGATCTTAATAATTCATCTGTAACTGCTTTTGTGAAGAGACAGAGATACAAATAAAAATACAAAAATGATATAAATAAAAAATAGATATTATTAAAACAAATATACAGATACAAATATGGAAATGGATATAACTTATTCAGAAAGTGCTTTGCTTAAATTTGTTTCTATGGAGGATTTTGTTCAATAGTAGTTTATCTTCCAGTCTGAAGATAATAAATAATCCAATTCACTGTTGCTAGGGGCACTTTTATTTTATCTTAATTTGAAGAAAGCTGATTCTAATGCATTAAAACTTTTCTTCAAGCAAGAGAAAGCAGAGACAAGCTCTGTAATTAGAACAGTTTTCCTAAGACTGGTTCAAGATGCTACTTAAAAACAAACAAACAAACAAAAAAGAAACAAATAAAAAAATTACTTCAAGTAATTTACTCTTTCTTTTCAAGGAGGATCAAAACTTTGTCTTTATAGTAACTTTGTAATGTGTTATTAATATTCAATATCGGTAACAATGCTATAGTTCATTCAGTAAGTATTTCTGTTACCTGGTTAACATAAAATCCCCAAATAACCTCTGATTTTACTTCAAAAACCAATCAGCCCCTTTGTATGTCATTTGCTTTTGAGCAGAAGTTTATAAAAGTAAAATCACAGTGTTTAGACAAAAAAATAATCTCCACTGAGCTGAGTTTCCATGATTCTCTCCTCAACCCACAGCAATATTTTCAAAGATTCACTTTTTTCATGGCAAATATTTCACTTGCTGTCAATTTCACTTCTAAGATCAATAACTCAAACCCACTTATTTCTTGAAGTATTGAAAAAGCAATAAGCTAAAAGGGGATACTTCATTCCTTATGTAAAGTAACAATATTGAATTTGCATGAGGAAGAGAGAGAGAAGACTAGGCTGCTTGCAAGCATGAAAAAGCAAGCTGGTCAGGAGGAGCTGGTATACCAAGTCCTATGAATCCTTAACATAGAGCTGGAGCAAGAATGTTTGGTACCAGCTGCACAGCAGAACCTGCAGTAACTCCTGCTCTGCATTCTGTAGCTTAGAAATTTGTAGCTGCTGCAGGTACTTAGTAGGGTGGCCATCAGCGTTAGAGACCTTCTGCTGTTTGCTATGTCCAAACTCTCCTCTAGGTTGTAGAAACATAATTTCACCAGGATGAACTCATTTAACTTCCAGAAAATCTCTTGGAATGGTCTCACGGCACCTTTATTTGCATTGTGGTCTGATCTAAGTAGCTGGAGAAACTCTATTCATGTGGGATTGACCCAGCTGGATCAACTTTGAAGGGAAAACACCATTACTCATGGTTATGTTCATATGATTAACATAATGATGTGTGTCAGGTGCAATATTGTTCAGAGAGGGTGAAAAAGTTTGTTGATATACTGAATATCTTCCATAATATCTTTCAAACTGGGCCTGTATTGCTTATTACTTAACTACACTGGCATAGAAAAATCTTTGGAATGGATCATCAGTTACCACAGGTACATATCAGTACAAAAAAAAGAAAACACTGACTCCAAGTGAAAGAGGAGAACATTAGAGAGGATATACAGAGCTCCCCAAGAATGGTGTCTTGGTCTGCAACATTCTAGCTTCAATATCTAAATATTTTACAGCTGCATCCAGCGACAGCGAGTTCTGTGCTGGGGCGGCCATTAAAGGCGGGGGGCGCTGCCCTGAGCGGGGAGCAGCTAAAACACTCGATCGGGGGTCGGTGCTCGGCTCCGGGCTCAACGGCCGCTCCCGCGCGGGGCCTGACGGGAGGGGGCGGTCCCGGGAGCTACCGCGGGGATTTAAACGGCCCGCAGGGAGCGCAGAGGGAGAGGAGTGGGGCACAGGGATGTGGGGCACGTTAAAACAGGGCAGTCTGAGTGGGCAGGGTGAGCAGAGAGGGCGCAGAGATGGGCTGGAGCACGGCCAGAGCGCGGCCAGAAGGAACTGAGAGCCATGGTGGCTCCCTGTCAGAAAATTAAGGCTGCACCAAGCATGATGGAAGCTGCCAGGCAGGTGGAGCCCCAGTGGGCACATGCAGCTACCCAGACCCTGAGCTGCAGGCAGTGCCCCCCTCCCACACCAGCTCGTGCCTCTGTTACTGGCTCCACTTGTGAAAGCTGCACTCGAGTGGGGGAGCTCCTTTGTATGGTGGAGGAGTTAAGGGAGGAGGTAAAGAGGCTGAGGACCATCAGGGAGTGTGAGAGGGACACAGAACAGTGGAGTAGTGCCCTCTCACTCACTCAGCAGCCTGCTGGAGCTGGTATGTCCAAACACCATCCACCTGCAAACTGCAGGGCTGATGTTACAAGAGATGGGGAATGGCAGCAAGTTCCTGCCAGATGAAGGAAACCTGCTCCCCTCAGCCAGACAGCAAAACCCCAGATGCCCCTGGTGAACAAGTACCATGTGCTGCAGGTGGAATCCAATCCTGAGGATGAGGATGATGGCTCCCACAGCCTAGAATCTTTCCCTAGGCCACACCATCCTCAGAAAAAGATAAAAACATCCTCCATTAAGAGGAAGAGGAGGGTGATTGTTGTAGGGGACTCCCTCCTAAAAGGAACGGAGGGACCCATTTGCAGACCGGACCCGCTCCACAGAGAGATCTGCTGCCTACTGGGGGCACCAGTGAAGGAGGTAGCTAGAAAACTTCCTTCCCTGGTCCACAAGACAGACTACTACCCTCTGATAGTAGTCCAAACTGGTAATGATGATTTAGTAAACAGAAAGACCAAAGCCATCAAGAAAGACTTCAGGGCCACTGGGAAAATGATGGAGGGCTCTGGGGGACAAATAGTATCCTGCTTCATCCCAAGGCTAAATAGAGAGGAGCTGGAAGTCAGGAAGAAGAATTTGATTAATGTCTGGCTCTGAGCCTGGTGTGAGGAGAGAGGCTTTGGCTTCTTTGATCATGGGGTGGCTCACACACCCCCAAACTCTGCTACTAAGGTTGGGACATGTGGATCTGCTAGAGGGGCCTAAAGCCCTTGCTAAGAACTTAGCTAACCTCATAAACTGAGCTTTAAACTAGATGTGAAGGGGAAGGGGATTGAGACCAGGCTAGACAGGAGTGAGCCTGGACATGGGGCACTAGTGATTCAGAGGGTGTGCTGGAGAGGACCACCAGTACAGCACCACACAGAAAGTGGGGGTGAACACACCTGGGGGTGGTAAGGGAGATACAGGTGCTCTGGTGATAGCTACTCCAGTTACCAGGCAATTGGGAATGAACTCTGTTCCCTCTAAGAGGGCTGAAGGCTCGGCAGCTCAGCTGAAGTGCATTTAAACCAATTCATGCAGCATGGGTAATAAGAAGGAAGAGCTGGAAGCTGTTGTAGGGCAAGGAGCCTATGATGTCGTTGCCATCACAGAAACGTGGTGGGATGACTCATATAACTGGAGTGCAGATATGGTGGGGTAAAAACTCTTCAGGAGGGATAGGAAGGGAAGGAGAGGAGGCGGGGTAGCCCTCTTTGTAAGGGAGGACTTGGATGCTGTTGAAATGGATTGTGGTGATGAGGAGATTGAGTGCCTGTGGATTAAAATCAGAGGAGCCCATAAGAAGGTAGATTTTGTGATGGGAGTCTGTTACAGACCACCCAGCCAAGGAGAAGCAGCTGATGAGCTCTTCTATAAACAGCTGGGGTTAATCTCTAGATCAGTGCCTCTCGTTCTTGTGGGAGACTTCAATCTTCCTGATATCTGCTGGATGTACAATAGAGCAGAAAGGAAGCAGTCTAGGAGGCTCCTGGAGTGCGTGGAAGACAACTTCCTTGCACAACTGGTGAATGAACCAACAAGGGAAGGTGCCCTCCTGGACCTGCTGTTTGTGAACAGAGAAGGCCTTGTGGGGGATGTGGCAGTAGGAGGATGCCTAGGACTAAGTGATCATGAGATGATAGGGTTTTCTGTTCTAGGTGAACTGAAGAGGGTGGTTAGCAGGACAGTAGCATTAAATTTCCAGAGGGCAGACTTTGAACTCTTCAGAAGGCTGGTTGGCAAAGTCTCATGGGAGACAGCACTTAAGGGCAAGGGAGCCCATGAGGGCTGGGAGCTCTTCAGAAAGGAGATCCTAGCAGCTCAGGAGAAAGCCATCCCCATGTTCCGGAAAAAAAGCCGGCAGGGGAAAAAACCAGCTTGGTTGAACAGGGACATCTTGAGTTATATCAAGAAGAAGAGGAATGTTTATGGGCTCTGGAAGAGGGGACAGGCCTCTTGGGTGGACTACAGGAGGGAAGTGAGATTGTGTAGAGAAAAAATCAGAAGGGCAAAAGTCCAACTAGAAATCAGATTGGCAAAGTCGGTGAAAGATAACAGAAAATCTTTCTATAAATATATAAATAATAAAAGGAGGACTAGGGAGACCATACAGTCCCTGTTGGACGCAGAAGGAGCAACAGTGACAGGGGATGAGGAAAAGACTTAGGTACACTGGCCTTCTTTGCCTCAGTCTTTAATTGTAAAGAAAGTTCTTCCCTTTCTGTACAAACCTAGGAGCTAGAGGAGCAACATGAGGCTCCCATGGTCCAAGAGGAGGTGGTCAGATCCCTGCTAGCCTGACTAGACACCCAGAAGTCTATGGGGCTGGATGGGAATCACCCGAGGGTATTGAAGGAGCTGGCAGATGTGCTGGCCAAACCCCTTTCCATCATCTTCCAACAGTCCTGGAAGACTGGGGAAGTTCCACTGGACCGGAGGGTGGCTGATGTTGTGCCCATCTCCAAGAAGGGTCGCAGGGAGGATCCAGGGAACTACAGGCCTGTCAGTCTGACCTCAGTGCCAGGGAAAGTCATGGAACAGGTGATCCTGAGTGCTATCATGAAGCACATGCAAGAGAACTGGGTGATCAGGCCCAGTCAACACGGGTTCACAAAAGTCAGGTCTTGTCAAACTAACCTGATCGCCTTCTATGACCAAGTGACTTGGATGCTGGACGAGGGAAAGGCTGTGGATGTATCTTCCTGGACTTCAGTAAAGCCTTTGACACAGTTTCTCATAGCATTCTGCTATGGAAACTGTCAGCCTCTGGCCTGGACAGGCGCACACTCTCCTGGATGGAAAACTGGCCGGGCCCAGAGAGTGGTGGGAAATGGAGTTAAATCCAGCTGGAGGCCAGTGACAAGTGGGGTTCCCCAGGGCTCAGTGCTGGGTCCAGCCCTGTTCAATGTCTTTATCAATGACCTGGATGAGGGCATCGAGTGCTCCCTTAGCAGGTTTGGAGATGACACTAAGCTGAGTGGAAGTGTGGATCTGCTGGAGGGTAGGGAGGCTCTGCAAAGGGATCTGAACAGGCTGGACCGCTGGGCAGGGCCCAATGGCATGAGGTGTAACACAGCCAAATGCCGGGTCCTGCACTTGAGGCACAACAACCCTAAGCAGAGATACAGACTAGGAGAAGTCTGTCTAGAAAGCTGCCAGGAGGAGAAGGACCTGGGGGTGCTGGTCAACAGCCGACTGAATATGAGCCAGCAGTGTGCCCAGGTGGCCAAGAAGGCCAATGGCATCTTGGCTTGTATCAGAAACGGCATGACCAGCAGATCCAGGGAGGTTATTCTCCCTCTGATCTGGTGGGTTTCTTCCAACCTGGTTATTCTATGATTCTATGAAAACTGGCCTGTACTCCTGTCATAGTTTGTGACACTTGAGAGAATACCAGGTTGGAAGAGACCTTGAAGATCATCTGGTCTGATCTTTTTTTTTGAAAAATCACAGTCTAGACAAGATGGCCCAACAGTCTGTGCTGTTGAATCTTAAAAGGAAGCTGATGAGTGCAAACATTAGCCATACTTCTAAATCTGTTTAGGCTTGGTTCTGTTCTAGAGGTACAGTCACCTCTGGAAGTCTTGTAGATCTGTTTGTAGGGATTATAGATACCTTAAGAAGCTTACCTGAGAGGCAAAGTGTAGTTGCAGGACATTGATCATTCATTAGTAAGTCTGACAGGTTCCTGGAAAAAAACCATCTCTTGTCATCTCATCCTATATTCCCAGATGTGCCACACAGTCCCTGAAAGCCCTAGAATAGTGAATGGGTGGAGATCAGCTGAGTGCTGGAGGAAACCTTTATGTATCTCCATTGTGTTCTTTGTTCTCACTAAATGTCTGCTCTCTGGTGACTCCCAAGCTAGTTAGATGTCTAGTCTGACCTGTTGTGGTTCCCATTATGTTGTTACAGAGTGTGAGTAGAATTAATGTGCAAACCTCTGCATCTGACTGCAGGCAGGCTGTTTGTGCAAACAGTATTCATTCTTAACATCATGAAACAGGATAGAGTACTAGCTCTCCCCAATTTAACTTATTCATCTCTCTTTTAAATCAGTAACAATTCACAGATGCATCAAAATCTTGCCTTGGAGACATAAAAAGACTGCCACTCCCTACTCACAAGCACAGGGGAACAAAAGTGCATCAGCTGAAACACATGCTTGGAGTGAAAACCAGTTCCATCAAGTATTAACATTCACTTGGGTGTGGACAAGATTTCACATTTATTTCTGAATTGTTCTGATGCCTTTTTTATCTAGACTAAACATTCATGGGTATGCTTTGAAACACTCATAATTATTCCAGGAAAGGGAATAGTTGTTGAATGTAAAAGCAGATGCACAACAGACAATCTTTACCTGCCTTCACCCTCTGCCTTATGGTGGCTGAATCACTGAAAAGATTACTCAGGATATTTTCCTCCTCAGGACCAAACTAGCATCAGAACAATTTCTACTGACATGTAATCATATGTTTTGAGACACCAATAGTCCCAGAATAGGCACAATATTTTAAGTAGAGTTTTCATTCTATATTCTTAATTTAATATATTTATATATATAAAAAGGAATCAGAGCAAATCTACATTTTACTCAAGCAGTAACTGAAGGAAAAAGTAACATCTCATATTACATCTGCTCAATGTTACAACTACTTCATTTAAAATAACAGCAGTTTCAAAAAAAAAATCTTATAACTACATTTTTAAGCTTTTCTTTTGCTGTTGCTTCAGGCTCTGTAATGCACAACATTCAGAGTAATTTGAATATATTTGAAGCCTTCTGTGTTTTTGATGTGTGTGTTACAAAATTCTGAGTCTCTGCACATGAGCAGACACCACGTGCCACCTACTTTACTATTTTGCTTCAGAGATTTGACTTATTGAGAAGTAAGCCTAATGCAAATAAAATGGCTTTCACCTCCTGGCATTTGGCAGGCATACAGAAATGTAACAGTAAAGCAGAGCACCTAGAGACACTCACTTCTCAGAACTGTGTTCAGAAAGAATAGGAAGCATTTAAATTCAAAATGAACCATCTATAACAACCCCTAAGCAGTGCCTTATTTCAGAAAGTGCAAGTCTGGGAAAAAAAGGTTAAACTGTACATAACTGTCAATTAAAATAATCTAATAAAGACTTTTCTGCCTTTGAGAGGAGGGTGGGAACAGATTTTCTAGGTCCACTCCTTTTCATTTCCTTAGCATATCTTTTACAGCTCAGGAGAACTGAATCTCACCTGTAGCCAACATATATTACACACCTCATGGGAAAAGCAGTGATGGAAGAGACATTATCATTGTGGGTCACCTCACAGCAGTTCATATCCACAAATGGTATAAGCCAATATAGCTTCACATCAAAATTAATTCTAAAATAATCTCTAAGAAAAGAGTGAATTCTCATTAGAAATATGGTATTCACAATTAACCATTTGGAAAATCTAAAATACTATATCTTAGACAGTTGCATTCATAAATGAAAACCAGACAGTTTCTGTCAATTTACTTAGATCAGAAATAAACAGAGCAATGGCAGCATAGCCAAGATAAGTGGAAACACATGGAAATTCCTGCTTGCCCAAGCACTGTGTATTCACTAGACATTGACTGGCTACACCTTTGGATTTACAAAGTTTAAATCAGATCAGAATTTGATCTTCAGGGTATTCAACAGGCAGTTCTGGGAAGAATTCCAGGTCAGTTCCGTCAGTAACCATGAAGACTGTCATTTTATAAGATATAAGTTACAAACTGAAAAAATATGACTTGTTTGGCAGTAAAATTATAGTTTTGTTTCTTATTGAATTTGGAGCTACACTGAAAGCTGTAGAAAATATTCAGCTAATAGAACATGATGGATATTTACTGAATATGGAAAATATCCCTGGGATAGTAGGTCTTGATCCTGCCAGGATGTTTTCCATAGCCACTGAGCTACAGTAGTGTATGTGTGAATACCAAGCGTGTTTGAAGGTCTTGTATTTAAACATTGCTATTTGCTCGACCATTTTGTCAACTGAATGAGTATATGGTTATTAAAAAATTTTAAAACCTGAAAGATATTTTAAATACTGTTTATCAACATTCAGGTGTTAATCAATAGCTAAAACAAGATAGTAAAATGGCAGCAGTTCAAGCACTACTTGCTTTGACTACAGTCTCATGACAATCAAAGTTTGGTTGCAGGATTTGCTTTTGAGCAAATCATGGATTTGACATGAACAGATCTACTAGTCCTTTTGGAGAACTAGCCCAGAGCATGGTTGTGGCTGTGTCACCAACTCTGAGATCTCAGCTGTAGCTCTTTCTTCCAGGTATTCCTTTCAAGATGAAGAAGACATGTTCATGGTGGTCGATCTCTTACTTGGAGGTGATCTGCGTTACCATTTGCAGCAGAATGTCCACTTTAATGAAGGAACTGTTAAGCTGTACATTTGTGAGCTTGCGCTTTCCCTGGATTATTTGCAGAGATACCACATCATTCACAGGTGAGTGAATTTCATTAGAGGGACAAGCTGCTTCCTGTTGACAGAGCAGATGAATTCTAGCACGCATCTGAGTACATGGTTCTCTTCATTAAAAATCTCCAAAATGTTTTCACTGTTATCTAAGCATAAAATTTGGCTCTGAAAGTGTTTTGTAAAGTGTTTTCTTTCTGCCATCAGCCATTCAGTAGCCCCATGTTCTTCTCAGACTACCCTTTTCTTGTTCTGATCTTAAACTATGATGTGTGTTTTTTACTATGGTCTTTAAACACAAAATACAACCCATAACAGCATCCTGACTACTTTTAATTTATTTTTAGTTCTCCAGTGTGCCAATATTCCTGAAAACAAAAATGTTGTAATCCAGCACAATAACTTCACATAACACCATCAGGGGAAGGTCACAAAATCAAAGAGTGAGAATAAAGAAAGTTTGTTTACTTGAAGAATCTGCATGAAGGCCCAAAGGAGGAAAAGATATGGAGAAATAAGAGAAATAGAAGCTGGAACAATGTTAATGGCTGCATCCTTTTTGCATTTCTTAGATTACAACAATCTGTTATTTTTACTGTCTTACTGCTGGTAATCATATTATTCATGTCAAAAAATTGTCAAGTATCAGGGTCTGTCTGTTTTCCTTAAACAATCTGGCATTTAACTGAAGTCTTGGGGTGACTTCACTTTTTAGGTTAACACAGCAACTATGAAATTATAAAATTATGGTCTTGAGCCTCTATTTTACTCCTTTTAGGCTAAATTCAGGATATTCCTCCCTGATTTAGAGTGGTCTTGATGCACAAAAGAATTATTTTTAATGTATTACCAAGATGCGAGTTTCAGAGATGAAACTAAACTAAGCTGCACCATAGATGTTCCAGTTTCCAGCAAAACCAAATTCCTCCAAATGTATTAACTGTGAGTTTTCATCCAAACCACCTACTAAAGCTGTCTCATGATTTTGCAATAAATAACCAATAAAAAGTGTGATCCGACTTTCTGAAGAGGGACAGTCCATACAGAATTTCTCTGACATGCAGTGGTAGACGGGTGTTCTGAAACTGTGCAAGATGAAATTTAAGTAAACATTGCAACAGTTATTTTGCTTGCAATTAAAATTCTCATGAATGTTGCAAGCATTTTCTGAAATTTTATATCTTTAACACACCATTATTATTTTAATGCCTTTCCATGTATTTTGCATATATTCTCCTTTCTCAGCAAATAATTTAAAAGCAGAGCTCAGAATTTTGGCTGCCCTTTGTTTCTGTGCCTTAAGCAAGGTACTCGGTGAAAAACAAATTGATGAACATTTTCCTCACCCTCATTTTAACGATGAGACATTTTATGCAAATAGGTTGTCAAAACATTCATGAGTGAATCCAGTTTGTAATCAACATTTGTATTTTGCTACAAGCCTGTGACTTAAAAATGTTTCACAGAAAGCCTATGAAAGGTGGCAGATGTCCTGAAAGAATGAAGGAGTGGATTGAAGTAATTGTGGTTGTTTATAGTTTTTTGTAACAGTGTCTGCATTGCCATGGTCCCACTGTGAAAATGGGCAAGACACTTTGCTCTTTTCTGTATTACTGATGACTAGTAAGCACTTGATTTTACTTCATTTTCTCTTTTGCACCAGTTGAAGTGCAGAGTAACATTACTGGATTCAACACTTGTTGGTTTGTACCAAGGCAGAGGAACACATCGGGGTCTGGAGCTGGTTGTTGGCTCCAATTAGAGGCAAGTTCTGGATTTGCCAGAACCAGAAGTATCAAAATACCTGTTTCTTAGCCTGTGGTGGGTCTCGCTGGCTGGTTAGTTAGGATTACTTTTCAAGATACAAAGGATCTGGTTCAGCACTCTGCAGGACAGGCCTTCAGCTGCCATAAATCTCTGTAGCATGGCTGGCATCAAGATTTAAATTGGCTCAGGAGCTGAGCCAGCAGTGATGTGCAGTGAGAAGACGTGTAGCCATCACTTTACCGTTGCAAACACACCATCTTGATCAGAGATAAAACCAGTGAGCTGGCTAGTTTTTGTGCTTCATGCTAGCAGACCTCAGCACTATCATTTTGATCAAGTGCTTCCAGTCAGCATTCACATACTAACCTACAAAACTGTACTGGTTCTTTCATTTTTAAATGAGTGCATTGGTGGCAAAAGGGGGAAGAAAGGTTAGTCAGTCACAGATTAATTGAGAGAGTCCCCTGCTAAATTTTGTCTGGGCTACAAAGAAAGAATAGTTGAATGATTCATCAGACTGGGTAGGTGGATTTTCAGACTGCAGTATTATAAAGTGTTGAATATATGATGTGTGAGTCAGGAACTTAACTCCTTCTCAGTATTTACAGATTAGTATGAAATGTGTTCTGGTTTCCATTACTATTGCGTTCGGCAATGTGGCAGAGTGTTTTTTCAAGATTAACCTGCAGCGCCAGGAGTTTGCTATAAAAGAAAGTGGTAATGAAATGGGCAGAAATTATTAGGCATTTATGAATACATGTAGAAGTGTCCAAATCAGTGTTGTGCCAGTTCCCCTTGGAGATGCCTTGCAATGCCTCTTGTGTATATGCTGATGTGGTTAGTGTTGTGCACTTTGACTGTGGCGATCATTTCAGCAACAGAAGTATTATTACAGCAGGGACAACTTAAATCACAAATAGTGTAAAACATACTACTGCTGTAGTGTGCTTATGAAACTTGTCATTTTTAATAATCACATCCATGTGTAAAATTCTTATTTGTCATGCACAATCCTCTGATAGTGGATTTATTTATTTATTATGCCACAGTAATTAATCCTGCACTTTGTGTCTCACTCACAACTCTGTTATAAATGTCTGCATTTACATAGATGTTCAGCCAGAATTACACAAATTTTACAGCTATAAGTTTCAAGCTATGATTTGAAGACTATTCTGGGCAATATTACACTTAACTTACACAACAGTTAACTTAATATTGTGATGTTTCTAAATTGTTTGTCACAGGTAATGGCAATATCACAAAATCTTATTTCATCTCAGCCTTTCTCCAATAACATTTTATCCCCATTTCTTAAACAAAGAAATAAGAATTTGAAAGCTGTATGAGCAGTGTTTATTATAGACCTTTGGTTCCAACACACACAGAAAGACTTCTGACAATCCATATGGTCTCATTAATTCTCAAATGTTGGATCAAATCCGGCATTCTGCCGTTTTAAGACAGTATGATTAAACACATTCTTTCCAGCGCTGCTTGCATAATACAAGTGAATAATGTGTTGGACAAAAGTTTTCCCATCAAAGATTGAATAAACTTATTTCAACCATGAATAACTCAAACTCTTAATTTCACAAATGTTGCTGTATATACATTCCAATAAAATCACCTGCTTCCTCATCAAAGGCTGTCCATTGTCATTCAGCTAGTTCTTCCAGCAGTATCTCCATTATTGCCTCTTCCAGGATGCTTCTGCAGCTAGAGCCCTGGCTTGGAGCAGTGCTGGCCCAGCAGTGCGGAGGCTGCTGCTCAAGTAACACATTTACACTGATAAAATCACATTTTCTCTTTCTAATGGGGCAAATCTTAACAGCATTGCTTTTAAATTTTTTCACCATCATTTCTTTTTTTGTTCAGAAATAGTCTGGCTGTGGCAGTTGTATGTGAAGGAAATTGCAGTAACCTTCCAGCACAGTTTTAGGATACTGGACCAGATGTTTGATTTGCATTCCCAAGGCTTTTTTATTTCAGTGGGTTTTTTATTGCAAAACTGTTTGTGTGTCTATGTGTACACATGTAAGCATACATATAAAATTTTTGTAGAAGCACAAAATGACTCGGAATGAGTCTGGCTTGGCAGATCTGTGCTGTGACTACTGTAATCACCACTCTGTTTTCCACTTCTGCAAGTGATTTTTCCAATGGAGAGTAGCACCAGGAGCCAATCCATCTCCTAATAGCTAGTCAGCAAAAGAGCAAGGTGGGCAAAAGCATGGAAAATGGTAACAAATTAAGCATTATATTTTCCTCTGCCAGATGATCCACTCCAGAGTAAGGGTGTCTTGCTGCTACTAGCTAGACAAGATGTACTTTTTGTGCAGCACTGCTAGACTGGGCTATGGTGTGGGAGATTCCTGTTCGTTACTGTTGAGCCTTTCAAGGCATTCAGCAGTCTGCTGAAATAAGATAATATGACTGAATTATTAGACTTTTTTTTAAAATGTGCCTTCCCAGTCTCGCCTATGACACTGTACACCAAAAGAACAAAACCTAACTGAAGCATTAATTCCCTTCCTAACACAGTCCATTTAGTATATAAGCAGTAAATAGGTTTGGAAATTATTTGAAAATAGAGAATTTACCCTTTATTGTTTCTCACAGATGGCACAGGCAGAATAATGCTAACCTGAGGACATATTAAAAGGACACAGCTCCTTGTAGATTTCAGTAGTCTTTTTCTTGCTGGTAAGCAGGTGCAGATAAAGGAGAAAATGTAATAGAAAATGAAGCAGGTGAAATGGGAAAAAAAATAACTATAATGTAAGTACTGTTCATAAGCATTACAAAAGACCATGACAGGTCAAGAGGCCTGTCCATTGAATTTTCTTAATTTGCCTTCCCTGGTCCTTTACATGTCTTTGTATTATGTTCTTAGAAGAAGTGCAAGCCACGTTATTTCCAAAGACAAATTGCAGGAACAGAACAATGAGTTATGTAAGAGAAATAAATTAGACAATAAATCAAAACCAGCCAAAAAGGATACACCTTGCAAACCAGAAAGCACAAAACCCTACTGAATGCTTATGAAACAGCACTGATCAAAAAGAAAGTGATTCACAAATTCTAGGCACAAAAGTTATTTGAATTTTAGTTGTGTCATTATAAAAATGAAACAAATATCATAAGATATGAATATGCAGAGAATAAACATTTCTACTCTTTAATGGAGCTTGCTACCTACAAGAACAAATTAATTTTACTTCTGTTTGGCAACAGTGAAAGAAAGATGTACCAGATAACATACAGCAAATAAATGAAGTTGGTTTGGAAACACAGCGAGAATTCAGTATCCAGACACTCAATTACTAATGAGGTAAAACTGCTGATATTTGGGAACAGACACAGGGGACATTCAGAGATGCATCATGCACTCCATTGAGTGCTCCAATCCTGCTACTGGCACTGGTAGAATCTTTTATTGTGGGCATAGTGTGCTCTCCACTCAGGTGAAATACCAGAAGGCAACCACCATACTCTCACTCCTTTCATAGTCCATGGCTGAGATGTTTTCATTGTAGGCAGAATGGCACTTCTTGGTTCTTTACAGTTTCCAGGTCAGTAGATAAAGTGGCCTATCCTTTCATTCTCCATTTTCTTATTTATTGCCAGCCTGCAAGAGTGTACTTGCACTTTGTTTAGCCAAGGAAATGTCATCTCACAAGCAAGCAGTACATCATTTAAAATTCAAGTATCTGTTCAATGTTAGAAGAGGGAAGATCTAAACTATAGACTGAGCTTGGCCAGATGTCTCTCAATAGGTGACAAACTTCCAGTGGCCAAAGATAACCTAAACCAACCCCATCCTAAGTGTTTCTTTGTGCTATTTAGAACCCTAGACAATGAGTGTCATTCAGTAAAAAAAATTAATTCTGTGATTGTAATTGATTTTCTTATTGCTTGCTTCTCTGTTTAAAAAGACGTCCAGACAAGCATAGGTATGACCTAGACATAGAGGTGTGCAAGACATGGATCTAGAAGAAAAAGTTATGTATTAATTCTTACTAATTCTTTGATAATGTAAGAAAGAATTTCAAATAATTTTATCAGAATTCTAATTTTTACACACTGATTTAATGTTTTTCCTTAATCCTTTCTGATCTATCATTTAGCTCCAACCAACAAAATAAACATGAAAAATCTTTTTTTCCCCCTAAAACTCTAAAATCATGGTACCATCGGTAGGGCATTGGGGATATATACATGTCTGACTTGTTCCTACTAGTTATAACTCCATACTCCTCACTTCTGGAAAACATAGCAAGATAAAGCATTTCTATAGAGTGAATCAGCATTTCATGCTGTTCAGGGCTAAGCGCACAGGAACAGGAAACAGTGTAGGGGCACTGAGACCCAGGCATATTCAGATTGTCTGTCATGTAAGCTGATACAAGTCTTTTTGAAAATCAGCAACACGAAACCACTAGGGAATTATCTTGCCATAGAGCTTGCTGCTGCACTGAGTGTCATAGCCAGCATCCTGGAGATGCCAGTAGGTCCATTGATGCCCGGGCTTAGCACATCCTGTTCTCTGGAATCTGATGAAAGGGAATGTATAAAGTCCATGTAGTCATTATACACCAGTCTGTCATTTCCACACTCAGCATTTCTTACTTTCAAGTCTCTGTGGTAAACAGTATACCATTGGTTTGGCTTTTTCATCTTCATCTATTTTCCAAAGGCCTTTCTTAAAGACTACCCATCCTTATGTTTGTTCTGCGATTATATTGATTTGCTTTGTTGAATTGTTTCTAGTTTCTGCGAAATGTATACTCGTCTAAATCAGCTACCATCATCTATCTGTAACTGTTTTCCCCCTCCTTCTATTTTCCTTTAATATTCCCTTTACATTAATCTACCTTTTAGGAGAAGAAGTCTTACACAAGCAGTCTTCAGGACACATGATAGGTATTAAAATACCGCACATCCCTCATCTCCACAATTTGTCACCCTATTGATGGATAATGAAATTTAATTGTTTCCTTCCTCCCTGCTCCCAGTCCTCAGTATTAAAATTTTGATCATGAATCATTTTCACAGATTCAGACACCAAAGCAGAAGATGCAGACAGAACTGAAACAGAGCTCTATAGTTAAGATTATTTCAGGTCTCCATCCACAAATCTGATCTGGTTTATGCTAGTTTTCTGCATTAATGTATTGCTAGCTTCTTTGTGGTCAATGCAGTGTGAGTGTTATCAGAGCCATCTGTCTTTCACAGGAATTGGTTACGAATTCCTTGAAGTTGCCTTAAGGCTTCAAGCGATTTTAGTATAGACATTTGCTCCCAACTTGTATATACTAGCAAATACCAAATGAATACCAGTATGAATAGCATATTGATATTGTGATTCTAAATATAATAATCAAGAGTATTAATAATTACATTTAAATAATTTTCAATACGTAATTAAAATTATTAGGTACTCCCTCAAGAGTAATACATAACAGTATACACAGAACTAATTACCTGCCTCATAAGACACTGTCTGGTTTGTCCTGGCTTTGTGAGCCTCTACCCCTCACCTACCATACCAGGGTGCTGCTGTCCCCACCTCCCTGTGCCAGCCAGGAGGGAAGGAGAAGCTGAATGAAAGCTCGTCTCACCAGCAAGATCAAATTAGGAATGAAGTGAAGTCTTAATTCAGGGAGAGAACAAGAGTTAACCCCTCTGATACAACATCAATCTTTTTTTTTTCCAAAACTTTGGTGCTGACGTTATATTAAAAGGATTCTGGTACGATTGCATCTTGGAAATCTCAGAGCATCATGACTCTACACAGGCATATTCTCTACACTGAAGCAGCAGATTTGCATGCAACGTGCTTGAGTTATTTTTTTGTTTGTAGTCAGGGAAGAAATTTTAAATCTTTGATTAAAGTATGTAAATGGAGAGAGAGAATATGCTAAAAAAGACTGCAAACTTCAGGCTGAGCAAAGTATAAGCCAATTGCAACATATGGGCAATTGCTTCTTTCTTCTGTTTCTGCTTTAACGGCTGCACTATTTTATCAGCTTGAGTGAGCAATACGTGTATAGAGTATTCGATCATTCCTTGAAGATTTCCTTACAATGCAAGTTTTGTTTTAGTATATGGCAAAATAACAAAGTCTTAAGACAAAAATTTCACATTCACTTTATTTCCTAATGACTGCAGTAGTCCTCACGTCTCAGGAATTGAGTAGATTATCCATGGTGTGGTAAAAGGCATTTCATTAAAGGATATTGCAGTTGAAACAATTGCATTTGAAATGCATTCAGCAGATTTCAGTACAGTTTTGATATTTCAGGTGAGATGTGGTGTCAGTTACTAGATATATGGAGGGATGAGAAAGAGTGAGAGTTGTAATGCTGATCATCTGACGGCGTTTCATCTTTTAAAATAAATCATCTGGTAGACAAGGACTGCGATTAAAATACAGATTGCTACAAGTTTTGTTCTGCTGAAATTTCCTTCTCAACTATATTTTTTCCTTGCATTTATTCTCTATATCCCTTTTTTTTGGAGCTCCACAGGGAGCCCTTAACCCTTAAGGTTATTTTCAAACATCTTTCTATACTCTGTGAAATCCTGTGCCATTTTCATGGGTGGGTTTTATAGAGGAGAAAGTACAGGACCTTAGTGCTTTGATGCTGGATGACTCTCCTGCTGATGAGCCTCACATGTGCATATGCGGCTTACACTCATCCCTCAGGGAATTTCCTACTGACCCAGTGGGGATGATTGCACTTTCCTGAAGTAGAGGAGATGAAATAAGCCTGCATTTCAGCAGTTGTGGTGCTTTTGCACATGCAGAACTACTGTCAGCAAGGAAATATCTTAAAATACAGTGTCAATTTGGAACCTTGCAAGGTGGGAACTTGGTAGACAGTGCACTTCTAGTGAACCAAAACGTCATTAAATTGGATTCTGGTGAATCTGATCATTCTTTAAATTGATAATCAAAATAATCTTTACAGAAAAACTAACAAGATGAAAACATCTCTGCAGTGGCTATCAGGTTTCATTCAGTTATACATCTTTTTATCCTGTATACATGAATTCCAGTGCTGTTCTGAATGCAGTTTTATGAGGAGTTGCTTTCTAATCTAATGATAAAAGCAATACAAAGCCTGAGCTTTTCTTTTTTCCTTCCACAGTGATTATTCTGTATCTAATCATATAGTAGTCTCCCACTTGATTTCAATGATACGTGGGGGTTTTTTAAGTTTGGAGGTTTAATTTTGAGCACAGGTACTTCAGCAGATAAATACTAATTTTTGTGATAAAACTGTAGACCTTCTTTTTATACACAGGTAGTTTCTACCCTGCTCTTAGGTTTAGTTCAGATTGTAAGCATTTTGAGGTTTGAAGGGTATTTTTTCCTGGCTTTATTGAACTCTCCAACTTTGTTAGTTTTTAGAAAAAAAACAACACAACTTAATATCTCATATTTCTCTGTCGTTGTTGTCATTCAGTGTCAAATGATGTGTGGTGGAACTGGAACGATAAAAGACTTATAAATTATAAAAAACACTGTATGAAAAAGGTATCAGAAGGTATCTTTTGTTAGCAGTGTTAGAAAAACAGACTGGTCAGACAGTCCTATTGACCTCAGCATGTCTAGCTGATGAATTCACAGTTTGGACCTTCAGTGAAAGTGCCTGATTTTTCATCCAGCTGAGCACCTAGACTTTGGAGAGTGGCAGCAAACAAAAAGAAAGAGATGGTAAGATAGATGGACCATAGGAGATTAAGAAGATAAAGGACATCATCTCCCTGCATAAAATGTGGAGCAGATGTCCATAAAGGCACTAGAAGGGCTGAAGAAGAGACCAGGGAGTGACAAGCGTGGTGCTGTGTGTGGGCAAGGGAAATCTGCTGGGGAAAGAGGCGGACTCTGGAAGTCCAAATCAAGAGTGTCTAGAGAGAGTGGACAACATGAAAGAGAGGCATTATGAAGTGTGAAGGTGCAGGAGTAGGAAAAGCAGATGGTCAATACCAATATATAAATTCTAGGTCAGAGGGGTAAGGCTTGCAGAAACTTGAGTGGTTCTGAATATGTCTCTTTTGATCATTATCAGGGTCAAAAAGCTTTATTCAACAAATGCGAAAAACCTTGCTCAGTTATGCAGATAGGAATTAATACACTAGCATATATTTCTATATTCAAGAAAAGGTGCTGATGAGGGGAAACAAAATCTTAAATTTACTACTGTGCTTTCTCAAGTTGCTGCAAAAGTTAAGATCATAGAATGATATAATTACTTGATTGGAAAAGACCTTTGAGATCATTGAGTCCAACCATACCTATTCACTAATAAATCATGTCCCTAAGTACTTCATCTACCTGTCTTTTAAATGCCTCCAGGGATGGTGACTCAACCACCTGCCTGGTCAGCCTCTACAAGTGCCTGATAACCCTTTTGGTGAAGAAATTTTTCCTGATGTCTAACCTGAACCACTCCTGGTGCAGCTTGAGGCCATTTCCTATCATCCTCTCTCCTGTCACTTGGGAGAAGAGACCAACACCCACTAAGCCACAACCTCCTTTCAGGTAGTTGTAGACAGTGATAAGGTCTTCCTTCAGCCTTCTTTTCTAGCTTTTCAGCTAAGCTTCCTCTCTCCCTCTGGAGAAAACCAGAAGGGGAAAAGAAAGGGACACATTCCCTGTATGCCATAGATGGCTGGGCTTGTGATGACCACCTGTCTGGAGGAGACTCAAGGAACCCCGGGCTCTTCCCCCTCTTACCTTCACCCAGCTAGAAGACTATGCTGACCTTCAGAGGCTTTCTTGCCACAAATGAACAGGATGTCTTATTTGATGGCAGCAACGAAAAACATACTTAGGCATGCTTCATATTTTAAGTACAGCACAATTTATCATGTACGAAGGATTACATTCTTTATGGTGTGAGATGACGTCAAACAAAACAATGAGTGCCTGAAGCGTGACTCCTATAAGAGGCTTAAATACCTGCCTCTGCCTCTGTGATAACACATTACAGTACTTTGACTGGAGAACATCCTCAGTTGTTTCCATAACTTCACGCAGCATGTAATTTTGCCAGTCCTACATTCCTTGTCCAGGTTCACCAAGAGAAGTTAGAATACTTGGCTGTTTGATTCCAAGCAATATGTTGTTGACCTCTCTTAGAATAAGGAGACTTCTTAAAAAGGTGGTGTACTGGAATATGAGATGTGGTTGAGCCAAATGGAGCCTAACAAGTGTCATCTAGAACAGCAGTCTGCAGGAATACACATATTTATTGCTGTGTGAGTTTCTTTGTAAATTTACCTTCTAAGGTATTCTTAAAAGTAATTTATTACATTCCTTTCCAGTTTAAGTGAGGCTGGAGGTAGAAATGTGTCACGAGACTTCTGTTCAAAACACTACAGATTGGTTGGAGGGAGCAAATGCATCATAAAATCTGGTATTTGTCCCTCTATTTCCTAGAATTAATCCATTTGTTGGTGGTATTCACAAGAAGACCTGCCAGCTGCTACTGACATTTCAGGTAGTAGCAGGTGATGTTTTTTAATCATTTACCAAATACAATTTTCTTTTCAAGCATAGACTCTGCACCTTCCATCCTGGTCTGCTGCAGCTCATTTTTACATATATTAAATCTATAAAACCACCCAGAAGGGGAAGCATATGCAGGACATCAAAGCTTACTTGACTGTGATATGTCCTGGTTGTATGTATTAGAGGGTCTGAGGTGGTCAACTTGATGAATAAAGACCCAAATACTTATACCCATAGTTCCTAAGTCATGGACAGCAGTAGATGGTGGCAGTGGTGAGGGTGATGGGGAATCTGCGATTCATGGTAGTGTTTAGGGTTTCAGAGAAGAGTGAACAAGACAGCATTGTATGGTTGTTTTCTGCTTGCTGGTCTAAAGCCCTTAGAATCATAGAATAACCAGGTTGGAAGAGACCCACCAGATCATCGAGCCCAACCATTCCTATCAAAGACTAAATCATGCCCCTTAGCACCTCGTCCACCCGTGCCTTAAACACCTCCAGGGAAGGTGAATCAACTACCTCCCTGGGCAGCCTGTTCCAGTGCCCAATGACTCTTTCTGTGAAAATTTTTTTCCTAATTTCCAGACTAAATCTCCCCTGGTGGAGCTTGAGGCCATTCCTTCTCGTCCTGTCTCCTGTCACTTGGGAGAAGAGGCCAGCTCCCTCCTCTCTACAACCTCCTTTCAGGTAGTTGTAGAGAGTAATAAGGTCTCCCCTCAGCCTCCTCTTCTCCAGGCTAAACACCCCCAGCTCTCTCAGCTGCTCCTCATAAGGCCTGTTCTCCAGCCCCTTCACCAGCTTCGTTGCTCTTCTCTGGACTCTCTCCAGAGCCTCAACATCCTTCTTGTGGTGAAGGGGCCAGAACTGAACACAGGATTCAAGGAGGGGTCTCACCAGTGCCGAGTACAGAGGGAGAATAACCTCCCTGGACCTGCTGGTCACGCCGTTTCTGATACAAGCCAGGATGCCATTGGCCTTCTTGGCCACCTGGGCACACTGCTGGCTCATGTTCAGTCGCTGTCAACCAACACCCCCAGGTCCCTCTCCTCCAGGCAGCTTTCTAGACAGACTTCTCCTAGTCTGTACCTCTGCACAGGGTTGTTGTGCCTCAAGTGCAGGACCCGGCATTTGGCCTTGTTAAACCTCATGCCATTGGTCTCAGCCCAGCTGTCCAGCCTGTTCAGATCCCTTTGCAGAGCCTCCCTACCCTCCAGCAGACCGACACTTCCACCCAGCTTAGTGTCGTCTGCAAACTTGCTAAGGGTTGTCTCCACTACACTGTACTACTGACACCTGGATCAGCAGAAAATGTGCTTTATGGGAGGCTTCAGTGCTGCATTGAAGGGGATACTGTCCATGTACTTACTGAAACCTTCAGACATTCCTGTCACTTTTCTTAGCCTGCATGTGAAGTTCTCCATACTGAGCTGGACTTTAATTGCCAGACATATTGGATGTAATTAATTGTACTTTAGTATGGATTACACTTTGGTAGTGATGAAGGAAACAGCTGTTAAACAATGTGATATTATTGTGGATTGCTGTGCTAACAGGTATCTAATGAACTTTTGTGTATAGAAGTTGGTAGTGATTTTAAGGCTAATTATAGTGATAATACAGAGTAATTATACACTATGGACAGTGGCTGACTTAAGCACATGTGTGTTTGGAATTCTGTGTATTTTGTTTTTTAGTTTGTCTGATAAGCTGAGCAAATTCTTGGTGATGTGACAGGTACAGATGGATCTTTTCTATATTTCATGCAGTGAAAGACAAAGAAGCAGCTATATGAATTTCAGCCTTTGCTAAACACCACACTTGTGATGCTAGCTTTTTACAACAGATAAAGCCAAACATATTTATCAGTAACAGTGCTCTCTTGTTTTATCTTTAGGCAAAGGGCAAATGTCATCAATTTCTTCTCTCATTTAGTTTCACACATGGATTTCTGTGTAAACTGGAAGAGGGCTTATGCCCTATACTGGAAGGAGACTGATACTCGTGCAATTGCTGGTAGAGTACATGTTATGTAAATCCTCCTTGTTATTCCTAGTCAAAAGATTTCACATGATATCACAGAAAAAAAGCATCACCATTGCAATATATGTGCTTTCCTGCTAGACCAGCTGCTTCTTTCCAAATGTCATGCTCCAGTTAATGTCTAATGAGTCATGTACTTCCTGTGGCTATCAGAGATATCACCTGTTCTTGAAAGCTAATTCACAAGCAGGGGTATAAGTCTTGTACTTACATGCACAGAAGTTCTCAGCAATTCTTGACAATAAAACACAGAAAAGATTACATTCATCAGCTATGAGATTATAAACAAATTACTGCTACATGTTGATCCTCTATGACACCTCCATGTGATGTGGAGAAGCATTTGACTGAAAAGACTTATAATTTGAAATGCAGTGATGTTTTCACGTCATCATAGTGCTGCAGTCATTCGATACTCCCCTTAGAACTACCCAAAAGTCGAAGCTGTGTAGTTATATCTAGCTTTAGCTCTAGAAACAGTTCTAGCGATGGAATTTGTCATTGCTTTGAGTTCTTTGGGCAAGATGAAACAACTATTGGATTGCCTGCAGGTTCTTTGTGTTGATTCACTTGGGAAAGAACCACTGTGTCTGAAAGAGGAATCTGGTCTTTGTTGTGTAAAAGTTCAGTTATATGGCCACAGTGATATTTTCCAATCTTAGTCCCTGGGACATTATACAATGCAACACAAAGGAGGCAAAGTACAGGTTAATGTTCTTCTTTGGACAAATCTTTCTACATTTTATAACATGTAAGTATCTTCATCTATTTTTCGCGCTATTGCAGTGTGAAATTACCTCTGTGATAAAGTCATACTGGATCTTCAGAAATAAAAATATAATGAACTATTCTGTATTTAATATTTTTATTTTACTTTAACATCTATGCAAACTCAGAACCTCACCAGAGAAGACTGTTATCTGGCTATGTATATCTAGAAATGTGAAAGATTCCGTATGGGGTTTCTGTTTTTAAAAGGGTTGTTTCCTTCAACCTGGGAGAACAATACCTACTACAACTATTTCTCTAAGGTAAAATTGACAAACACAATGTTTCCAAAGGCCACTTGCCATTAAAAAAATGTAGATATCATTACTGCCACCTATTGTTACAAGTAAAGAATTGAAGATATTTTCATAATTATATTTTTCCAAATGGAGATAAAACTGGAAATAAACGAGCTTGTTCCAGTTGAGATGCTTTTAAATAAGCATATTTTGGTACCTACTTTGACAGCTTTATTTTCAGAGCTGTACAAAATTGGCTTGTACAAGTGCTGAGAAAATCCATGATCTTCAAAGTCACTTCATAAAACATAGTGCTGAACTAGAAGGAAACCACAGGCACCATAATTCTCAGATTCTCCCCTTCTGAACAATGGAATTTGAACTTGGATACTTTATTTTTCACAGACTCATAGACTAATTCAGTCTGTAAGGGATCTTCATGGGCCTCTTGTGTAGTGTTCTGCCCAAAGCAGGGTCAGACCTTAAGATCAGACCAGTTTGCTTAGGGTTTGTCCAGTAAGGTCTCAAAAAGCTTCAAGGATGGAGACGGCACAAATTCTCCTCTTCTTAATTTGGAAATCTGCTGCTACTCAACTTAGTAACACCAGAAAGAAATGTTGGTGGAAGTGGCACTTAAAACTACGGATAGATGAACCCAAGTTCTTTATGATCATTGTGAACTTTTCCAGTGAGTTCAGGCAATTCTGACTGTCATAAGCAGGGAACAGGAGTCAATCCATACTCGTGATTTTCTTCCATGAAGAGGGAATATCTTCAAGCATTGGAGGTGAGCTCAGTCTAGAATTTACAGAAGATACAAATAGATTATTAATCATTCCTTCCTACTTGGAAATTATATGCAGCACTTTCTTACTGCACTTTCATCCTTTCAGGCAGCTTTAGTTTGAGGTTTGTAGCTAAGGCAATTGAAGAAAGCTAGAAATGATTTTACAAGTGATATGAACAAGTGGCAATTAAACTGAGATTTTTCCATTTCTTTTTCTCACTTCTCTGCACCTCTATGTTTCTTGACCCAGCTGTTATGTTAGTTAGACCTGTTCCTGCCACTGAGCAAGGTTTCTTTTCTCCCATGTCTGTGTTGCTCTGATTTTTTTGTGTCTGAAAAGAGTTGGAGTGGCACAGGTACAGACTGAGAAAGTTTTGTTTATGAAATCAGGTATAAGGACACTACCACAGTTCTACTGGTCATTATTCTGTGTATGTTAGAGAGTAGCCAAGTGCCCTTGTGAATCCAAACTGTAAGTGAGTTTGCTCCTTGCAAATGTCCTTCAATTTCTCTTATGAACTTGTTCAAGATACTTGGATTATTAAATTGAAGTTTCAATTCATTCTCTTATCTAAGGATATGGTTACTATCAAAACTCCAAAGTTAAGGCGCTGAATTTCACACCCTGTTGCCTCAACATACTTGCTAAGGGGAAAATTTTTTTTCAGAAAAATCTATGTGTAGTCATAACAGGATTACACTTATCTAACATGTTTGAGTTTAAACTGCTTAACTAGGGATTTTTTTATCTTTTAAATGCATCTTCCTCCATAAACACAGTTTTTACAGTTTAAATGAATTTAACTAGAGTATTTATTTAAAGGAACTATCTGTTTTTTTCTATTATAGATGCTAGAAGTCCTCCATTCTGAACATATCCAGTATCTTTAATTTCAGTGCTTCTAGAGTTTTCAAGTCTTTCCATTGACTGTGTTGAAACTTCCTCATCCTGTACCCAGGAGGCAGTGATTAGTGCAAGGGCAGAGCAATGCCATCACTCCTTTGCAGTCCATGAAGCTTTCATGAAGTTGCCTCTGGATAGGAGAGCTTTTACTGCCACACTTTAAACTGGGGATAACCACATAACAGAGTGCTGCAGGAGGCACTTTCTTCACAGTGACTCTTTTCTTTGATTTTTCACCTGCCACGTGAATTTATGCAACATGTACATCTCCAGGCATCTGACACCAGAACAATAGCATCTTGCTTAAGAAAATTGTCCACCTTCTGGCTTAAGTTAAATTATGACTTAGACTTTCTGTGAAAGGAGCTTAAAGTAGCCTATTTTGAGATTTGAGGTGTAGTTATCAGTCTATCAAGTTGCCTCAGGGACTGAGGGATTGGGCTGCTCTGGGCAAGGCAATGTCATAGAATCACAGAATCACTAGGTTGGAAAGGACCCACTGGATCATCGAGTCCAACCATTCCTATCAATCACTAAACCATGACCCTCAGCACCTCATCCATCCGTCTTTTAAACAACTCCAGAGAAGGCGACTCAACCACCTCCCTGGGGTGATTTATATCCTGTTGTACCTGCCCCAGCTATAGTCCTGCTTCTGAGAAAAATGAGCCCTAAGTAGGAAAGGCTTTATGGTTTCTCTGCATCTGGATCAAGTGTCAGCCACTGCCTGAATTAGTCACAGAAAGATAAGCACAGGTCTAATCCTACCACTCAACTTTTTGAACATTAAAGATGGAAGTGCATGAAAAATAGATTTGATAATACACACAGTTAAAAGGTAGAATTGTCAATGTCTTTTCTGGTGGCAAAAAATAATAAATAAATGTAGAGTTTATTTAATGGTGCAATACCGTAGGAAACATTCAAATTGCTTAAACTCATTTTCTTAAAAAAAAAGTAGAAAAGGCACAGTCTTGCAAGGAGCAATCACTGGGTGCTGCATTGTTATACACATAGCAGTACCTCATAAAGCTGAATTTCTCCTTTTGTTCAGTTTTATTCCCAGTGAAGTACTAGCAAACACACCATCCCAATTCTTAATTTTTATTTTCTTAAACAGGGGAAAAAAGTTTGAAGTGATGTTGGATGTACCACTGATTTTATGAAGCTACAGAAAGGCCCTAATATACTTCGATGTGACCCATAATCTTTTTACCCATCTGAAAAGTGTAGTGTCAGGCTGTGCTTGTTAAGCTTTGTCAAGGCAAAGTTTAAAATATCTAATTCAACAATCAAAACTATGACATACTGATTTCCGTTGAAATCATTGTTGTATTTTCAAGTCATAGACCAAACACAAAGACTCTTCATCATGAAATCACGATCCCAACTGTTATCAGAAATCAGTTTCCAAAAAACCAGAGATCGTTTTATTTCTAGCAAATATACTTGATATCAGTTGAATAGTAGCTTTTCCAAAAACTGTCTCATTGAGAGATTAGGTAAATGTATAGAATTTCTTATGATAATTGAACCAAAGAGAAATTTTATAATAGAAACAAAGATATTTAATTGTACAGTTCTTCTGAAACTCACTTCACCCTTATGAAATCAAGGAAGGAGAGGTTTCAATAGGGCAAATGTTATGACAAGTGACTACAAGGGAGAAGAAAGAGACAAGTCAGAGTTTTGAGGGTGACATGGGCTCTAGGGGAAATTTCCCCTTAAATTACACATATAACTAGAACTGCTGCAGAATCAGCCAATTACAGATAGTCTATAAGTTGTGTAGAAGAAATACAGTATTTCTTACTGAAATATCAGTATAATTTATAAATATCAGTATAATTTATATCAGTATAATTTATAAAGGTCCAAGAGGAGGTGGTTAGAGACTTGCTTGCCCAGCTAGATGCCCACAAGTCTATGGGGCCAGATGGAGTCCACCCAAGAGTTTTGAGGGAACTGGCGGATGTGCTGGCTTTCTATCATCTTCCAGCAGTCCTGGATGACTGGGGAGGTTCCGCTGGACTGGAGGCTGGCTGATGTCGTGCCCATCTATAAGAAGGGGTGCAGGGAGGATCCAGGGAACTACAGGCCTGTCAGCCTGACCTCGGTACCGAGGAAAGTCATGGAGCGGGTGATCTTGAGTGCTATCAAGAAGCACTTGCAAGAGAACCGGGTGATCAGGCCCAGTCAACACAGGTTCATGAAAGGCAGGTCTTGCCAGAGTAATCTGATCACCTTCTATGACCAAGTGACTAAACTCTTGGACGAGGGAAAGGCTGTGGATGTATCTTCCTGGACTTCAGTAAAGCCTTTGATACAGTTTCTCACAGCATTCTGCTTCGGAAACTGTCGGCCTCTGGCCTGGACGGGCGCACACTCTCCTGGGTGAAAAACTGGTTGAATGACCGGGCCCAGAGGGTGGTGGGAAATGGAGTTAAATCCAGCTGGAGGCCAGTTCCAAGTGGGGTTCCCCAGGGCTCAGTCCTGGGTCCAGTCCTGTTTAATGTCTTTATCAATGACCTGGATGAAGGCATCGAGTGCATCCTTAGCAAGTTTGCAGATGACACCAAGCTGGGTGGAAGTGTGGATCTGCTGGAGGGTAGGGAGGCTCTGCAAAGGGACCTGAACAGGCTGGACTGCTGGGCTGAGACCAACGGCATGAGGTTTAACAAGGCCAAATGCCGAGTCCTGCACTTGGGGCACAACAACCCTAAGCAGAGGTACAAACTAGGAGAAACCTGGCTGGAAAGCTGCCAGGAGGAGAAGGACCTGGGGGTGCTGGTTGACAACCGACTGAACATGAGCCAGCAGTGTGTCCAGGTGGCCAAAAAGGCCAATGGCATCTTGGCTTGTATCAGGAACGGCGTGACCAGCAGGTCCAGGGAGGTTATTCTCCCCCTGTACTCGGCACTGGTGAGACCGCACCTCGAGTACTGTGTTCAGTTCTGGGCCCCTCACCACAAGAAGGATGTTGTGGCTCTGGAGCAAGTCCAGAGAAGGGCAACAAAGCTGGTGAAGGGGCTGGAGAACAAATCTTATGAGAAGCGGCTGAGAGAGCTGGGGTTGTTCAGCCTGGAGAAGAGGAAGCTGAGGGGAGACCTTATTACTCTCTACAACTACCTGAAGGGAGGTTGTGGAGAGGAGGGTGCTGGCCTCTTCTCCCAAGTGACAGGGGACAGGACGAGAGGGAATGGCCTCAAGCTCCGCCAGGGGAGATTTAGGCTTGAGATTAGGAAAAAGTTCTTCACGGAGAGGGTGGTTAGGCATTGGAACAGTCTGCCAAGGGAGGTAGTTGAGTCACCGTCCCTGGAGGTGTTTAAGGTTAGGGTAGACGAGGTGCTTAGGAGCATGATTTAGGGATTGGTGGGAATGGTTGAACTCGATGATCCGGTGGGTCTCTTCCAACCTGGTTATTCTGTGATTCTGTGATTCTGTGATTCTGTGATTCTGTGAACTTAAAATTTACATTCCAGATGGTAATTCAAAGTGAGATCATTTCCCTTACACAGACACATACACATCCTACATTATTTCTAAATGTGTAGGGAATGATTTGAAGTAATTTATTTATCCTACATTTCCCCAGCTGCTGCCACACAAATTGTAAACATAGTCTACTTCACAGTTCCATATGATTCTTAGGAAGGCCTAGAAATAGTGGAATGCAGAATACTAAAATGTAATCTTCCTTCTTTTGTTAATAAAGTAGTGGAGTTTGGGTGATGACTGAGCTCATATCACACAAGAAATATAAATATTATAATTGTTATGTTATTCTTATTCCTGTATGATATTTACTTTAGAAGTAATTTTATAATGACTTTTTAAAAAGATCTCCTGGTATGAAACATTTTTCTTTTGCAACTTTCTACTTTTTTATATATTCCATTTAAGGTCACACTGATTGAAACTTGCTGACCAGTGTCAGTAAAACCTATATATTAATATGGATGTCAGTCAGGATTTCCTAGGGAATGTTTAAATTGGAATAATCAAGCTATCTCTTGGCTAAAAGAAATGACACAGGTGGAGGTCTTTGGAGTTCATTTGCAGACCTGTTTGACAGCTTATTTTGACAGTTTACACTGCCTTCTCTTTTGAGATAAGTGGAAAATTCAGCCCTAGGGGTAAATGTTTTACTCAAGGCGGACTGATGCATCTCCCACTCTGGCAATGTCACACCAAGAATATGACTTCAAAATTGCATGAAGCACAACATGTCAGTGAAAAGAACACTTCCCCATCATGCTCACTGAGATACAGGGTGAGCCAAACTGGGGACAGATCTCAGGTAGGCAAGGGGAAGAGATGTGTTTCCCCTAGAACAGGTTGACACCATGAGCAATGATGCTGGATCAGTAAAAAGGGTGGGGATACTCAGCAGTGAGGAAAAGATGTCACCATGCCTCCTGCTGACAGCAGCATGAATGTACTTTAATGAAAAATGATCCTGAAAGGAAAGATCTCTAGGGTGGTGTTGTTCCCTTGTGCCAAGAACAGGTACGTACAGGTAGTGTTCGAGTGCACAGGTAACGTTCTCCTCTGTCACTCCTATTACAGGGAATGATGAGGGAAGGAGTAGGGAGAGCCAGGATATAACTGGCTCCTATCCTGGTGTGAGAAGCAAAACTTTGGGGTTTTTTTACCATGGGGTGGCCTGCACAACATCGAGGTGGCTGATAAAAGGGTGGGGTACACTTGTCTCCAAGGGGCAAATGGATGATTACTAAGAAGCTAGCAGGGCTTATCAGTAGGGATTTAAACTAGACATGAAGGGAAGGGGGTAAAAACCAGGCCTGATTGAAAGAAAAAAGCCTGGGAATGGCACAACCAGTGTCTGAAGGATGGTGTGGTAATGAGTCTTTGGACTCTCAGAGGAAGTGGGGGATAGCCTTTCAAGTGGCAGCAAAGATGCAAAGGTTATTGATGGGTTAGAAATGAGAGTGAGTAGTCACTTAGGAATTAAGACTATTCCCCTCAGGAGCATGAAAGGACCGACAGCCTTACTCAGGTGTATCTACACCAACGCACACAGCATGGGCAACAAAAAAGGAAGAACTAGAAGTCATTGTACAACAAAAAAACCTATGGTATAATTGCCATCACAGAAAAATGGTGGGATGACTCACATAACTGGAGGACTACCATGGCTTGCTATAAACTCTTCAGGTGGAATAGGCAAGGAAGGAGAGGTGGCAGGGTAGCCCTCTATGTTAGAGAATGTTGTCATTGCCTTGAGTTCGATGACAGTGATGGCAGGGCTGAGTGTCTCTGGGTAAAAATCACTGAAACACCCAGGCAGATGTTGTGGTGGGAGTCTGCTATAGACCCACTCAGCCTGGAAGAGGCTGATGAGATATTCTAGGTTTTGTAAATATTGAAGTGACTTGGGCCTTATACCTCTATGGGGAAAAATTAAAAATTGCAGGTTTTCTTTGGTTATGATATGTAATGGATCCCTTTTTTTTTATTTTACAGGGACATTAAACCTGACAACATACTACTGGATGAGCATGGTAAGTGAATATTGACTGCTTTCTCTCGGATATCAGGACACCTGATAAAAAGAAGTTAATATTTTTATTACAGAATCACAGAATCACAGAATAACCAGGTTGGAAGAGACCCACTGGATCATCGAGTCCAACCATTCCCACCAATCCCTAAATCATGCTCCTAAGTACCTCATCCACCCTCACCTTAAACACCTCCAGGGACGGTGACTCAACCACCTCCCTTGGCAGACCGTTCCAAAGCCTAGTAGGCTTCCTGTGAATCACCATAATCCCTTTTAGGAACCTATGAGCAGAACAGTACCAAGCACTTACTTTCCTTTTTAGAACTTATGAAGAACTAAGAAATCTCCTATAGCAAATTCTTTCTCATGTTGTTATCTGAAATTACTTTCCTAAATTTGGATATGAAATTTGGGAATTTGTCTTTAGGTCTGCAAAATTTTTATGGTCTACATGTTGTTCTGACTTAAATAACATAAAAAAAGAAACTAGACAACATATAATCAGCTTTGAACTTTCAGTACTAATTCTGTGGTCTCAAGAAAAAAAATGGGCGATATGAAAAAAAACCCTGTTAATTTCTTTAAACTTGCATTTTACACACATATGCTGTCTATGAAGCATTTTTTCTAGAATCTCATGCATCTTTTTGCAACTATTCATAGGAAAAATACGAGGAAAATATTGGTGAAAGAAGACATTAATCTGTACCAGCTAGAATAGAAATATATGCAGGAGGAAAAATGGAAGAAGGAGATGTGTACTTGCTGCCATAGGGAAGTCTTGTGCTTTGTTCAGTTTATTAAAAGCAGTTAATCTTTGAGAAAATACAAACTTGAAATGATCCAATGTTACCATTATCTTTCAAAATCCATTGCAGAGCTTCTGGATATAGAAGTTAAAGCTGATTAAAGAGATACCATAGTGAACAGCCAGAGTTTGTCCATGGGAATATAGAATCTAACAAAGCTAAATATACTGGAGTTTTAAACCATCTAGAGCTTAAGAAATTTAATGTTTCACAGCCATAAGTGTTTATATTCCCTAGATGCAAATATCAGCAAATAAGCAGAAAATAGAAATATTGTCTTTAAGTCCTGTGTGAATTAAAGATGTCAAAGGCAACATGAAATAACTATGAGTGTATTATATCTCTCACTGACAGCCTTTGAAGTACAGTTGCTTTTATTTCTCTTTGCCCCTCATCAAGGTCAATTGCTGCACAAGATCAGACTCTTGTGAGACACTTCCTATGGAGGCTCAACTACTTGCAGAGAAGAAGCTACACCAGATTGAGCAATATGCTGCAAAATGAAAGGAATTTTGGTGTTTATAAGCTGTTCACCAACAAAATTATCTGGAGCCAGATTAGAAATTTTGGGATAGATAGACCCTTTTCTGCAAAGCAGTGGAATACTGCTCCCTCATGGCACACCTGCAGAAAAGTGGTAAAAAAAGTGCTTCTCCAGACTTGCAGACAGACTTCAGTCAGCAGAATTAATTAGCTCCTGGATTTTTGGCTCACAGATCTGTTATGTGCCCGAGGGATGTAATATCCTCAACATAGACAAGCGTCCACACATTTCAATTCACCACATGGTGACATCAGCAGGACCGGTGTTGGCACCGTGCTTGTCACTACAGGCTTCCTTTACAGATAACAGAAATACATAGACATCTTCTATATCATCTGATCTAATTTTTATGTCAGAACTATACATTAGTATCTATTTCTCTTTGGTGACTAATACCTAGAAAGTTTTGAGTAAAGATATGGATCCCCACCTTATAGATTTACATTTTGCAAGGTGACTGCTCTCCTTGAAATCCGCGAAAGCTTTTATTAAGTTATGACATAATAACATAAGGAATCATCACATTTTACTGAATTGATTAATGTTCTGAATATATATGCCACATATGCAATAAATATTCTAGGCTGTAGAAGAATCATAACAAGTTAACCTAACTTAAGTCTAAGCAGGTGAACAGGAAGGAATTTTATTTTAGTCTGTGGCCTCCAATATGGTACAAATGCTTCCTATATGGGCGACTTTACCCTTTCTTACAGTTCATTAAACAAACTGTGTTTATGCACAGAGTTTGTCTCAGTGAGTTATATTTCTTTGACCTCACTGAAAAGAACTGTTTTGGCTAAAGTCAAAGTGAAGTGTTATGCCATTCGCATTGCCTTACATCTTCAAGCAGTTAGACAGATTGACTTTTGCAACATATACAAAGTTTGTAACAACCGACCTGTCAGCCTCACTTCTGTGCTGGGGAAGATCATGGAACAGGTCCTACCTGACCAACCTAGGGGCCTTCTGTGATGGAGTGACCACATCAGTATACGAGGGAATAACTACAGATGACTACTGTAGGGTCTTTCACATGGTCCCCCACAACATCCTTCTCTCTAAATTGGAGAGAGGCAGATTTGATGGGTGGACTCTTCAGTGGATGAAGAATCAATAGGATGGTCAAATCCAGAGCATAGTGGTCAATGGTTGATGTCCCAATGCAGATAGATGACAAGTGGTGTCCTTCAGGGGTCCATATTGGGACCAGTACTGTTTAATGTTCATCAGTGACTCATCAGTGGAATTGAGTGCACCCTCAGCAAGTATGCAGATGGTTACATGCTGTGTGGTGCAGTTGACACACCTGAAGGACTGGATGTAATCCAAGGACCTCCAGACAAGTTTGTGAAATGGACCTGTGTAAACATCAATAAGGCCAAATGCAAGGTCCTGCACATGGGCCGGGGAAACATCCAGTATGAATACAGAAAGGAGGATGAAGGGTTTGAGAGGAGCCCTGAGGAGAGAGACTTTAGTGTATTGCTGGAAGAAAAGCAGAACTTGACTCAGCAATGTGTGTTGTCAGCCAAGAAAGCCAACTGTATCCTGGGCTGAATCAAATGAAGCACGGCCAGCAGGTCAAGGGAGGTGATTCTGCCCCTTTTCTCCGCCCTGGTGAGACCCTGCCTGGAGTACTGTGTCCAGCTCTGGGGCCCCAGTGTAAGAAGGACATGGACCTGCTGGATCAGGTTCAGAAGAGGGCCACAGAAATGATCAGAACACCTTTCCTATGGAGAAAAGCTGAGAGAGTTGGAGTTGTTCAGCCTGGGAAAGAGAAAGCTCTGGGGAGACTTTATTATGGCCTTCCAGTGCTTAAGCGGACTTATAAGAAAGATGAAGACAAACTTTTTAGCAGGGCCTGTTATAGGACAAGGGGTAATGGTTTTAAACTAAATGAGGGTAGATTCAAACTAGATTTAAGGAAGAAATTTTTTATGATGAGGGAGGTGAAACACTGAAACATGTTGCTCAGAGTGCTGGTAGAGGCCCCATCCCTGGGAACATTCAAGGTCAAGCTGGACAGGGCACTGAGTAACCTGATCTAGTGAAAGATCTTTGCTTATTGCTGACCTTTGAAGATTTCTTTGAACGTAAATTGTTCTATGATTCTTTTATTCTATGACTGTAGATTATAGATATTTCTACTCATTAAAACTTGTTTCATTACCATTTTTCTGTATGGTTTAGTGAAAACAGGAGATTTTCTTTAGCCCACAGAAATGATAAATCCAATTTACAAAGGAAAAAAACTCATGAAAATGCATACAACATATTCATGAGCATTCTGGCAGAGAAACCCTGAATTTTCACATATACTTTTCAGCAAAACAACATCTCAACAGTTCAGAGCATGTGTCCTGATGCATCAGTGGAAATAAATATTTGATGATCACTAGAAGCATTATGCTACATGGGAACAGGGTAATCAGCTGTTTAAAACAATGTTACACTCCTAACAGAAGACGATTGCCTTGTCTCTTGGAGAGATGCTTCATCCCATACAGGAGTCTCCTCTGAGGAGAGAAAGCAGAGTAGAGGTGTTTTCGGGTTTTACTTAATGAACTGTGGTCAGACCTCTCTAAGGATATGAAGGCTGTTCATAAAACTCTTCTTATGTTTTCCTCTCAGCTTTCCCAGAAAGCTCTTTCACTTATGACTCACACTAATCTCTAAATTCAGTAGAGGTGCTCTGTTCTGCCAACATGCATCTGAAATAGAGTTTTTCCAGTGATAGCTGAAGGGACTACCTGGTCGTTTGGGAGAACTATAATTATTGTATTGCACAGAGAAAAACATTACAGAATTTTCTTAATAACAGTATTCTGCTTCCTCTACTACATTTTAATGGTTTAGAACAACATAAGTGAAATGACAGAGTTTAGAACCGAAAGCTGGCAAGTCTGGTCCATGTTGCATTTTTTTATGAACATATCAAAGAAATTAAAGACGTCTTTAAATCCATCATCTGTTAGCTATGATGTCTGAGGAGATATGAAATGTCTAAAATGCAGAAAAACAAGTAGTGCCAAACAGATTAGTACATTGCCTTTTTCAAATATGATAAACATTATTTCTATATATATTTGGTAGCACCATTGATATTAACATTTCTGGCCATTCTGCAGAAATTATGAGGCTCCACTTAGACATCCAGGCTTTGCATTGTGCAGTGTGACCACACCATTATTACAGTCTGTATACAGAAAATTTGCAAGGGTTTGATTTCCTCTCAGACAAGTTTTTCAAGACATCATTTCATAAGACCCAGCAGGGTCCCTGCTTTGTTTACTGAAGAAGAAGTCCCTGCTTGGTAAGATGCAAGACCTCAGCTGGTATTCTGTCCCGGGTGGTGGCAGTAGGAGATACTCTTAATGGAGCATGTCTCTGCCACTTGGTCATCAAATGCCTCTGTGCTTCTTATCACACACAATTTTTGTATAGGATGTTAAAGTATCTCCAACAAGAAAAAAAATGAGACTAAGAAAGAGCTTGGGAATCAAGAGTGAGAGGGGAGACACAAAGAGATAGTTAAAATACATGTGCTAACCTGTCACAGTGAAACAAGTCTCAGCTTGGTCACTCAGTACGAGTGGACATGTATTCAAATATAGATGTTTTCTTACCCCTGTTTGGAAAATATTGGTGTGCCAGTGTGAGCAGTGAATTAACATCAAGTTTCCTGTGAAAGTGAAGAAATCTATAACAGAAGCTTTTCAGTTAGTGGCTGAGGCTTATGGTGAAGAATGCATGTCTTGTGCACGTGTTTTTCAATGGGACAAATGATTTTGAGAAGGCAGAGAAAGCATGACAGATGATGATCACCCAGGCTACCTCCACACAGCATTTATTGATGACTATATTGAAAAAGTGCATAATACGATTTGAAAAGACAGAAGTCTGGGTGTTTGAGCAGTAGCTCAGAAAGTTCATTTGGACAGGGAAATAGTTTGACATATTCTAACGGGAGAATTGAACATGAAAAAGGTTTGTGCAAAAATGGTTCAAAAATGCTGGCAGACAAACACAAAGAATGTCACAAGAAATCATGTTTGGAGCTTTTGCAATGCATTGAGTATGAACAAGTTGTTTAATTGAGTAATTATTAGTGATGAAACTTAGATATTTATGTACCAACTGGAAACCAAGCAGTGGAAATCAGCAACATCTCCAAGACCAAAAAAACCACGTGAGTCATTCAAAGTTCAAGGACATGTTAATTGTTTTGTTCAATATCCAGAGTATTGTGGTGGCAGAGTATTTTCCCAGGGCCAGAGGGTAAATCATCAGTATTACTCTGAACGCTTCACAAAAGTGCATGAACACGTGAGAAGGAAGCAACCAGAATTGCAGAGAAATGTGTGGATTTTTCACCAAGGCATTATGCCAGTCCACAATGCTTCATCTGTGAAGGAGTATTTAGCTAACAACAACATCATTGTGCTTGAAGACTCAGCCTATTTCCTAGACCTGTTTCCTCGCAATTTCTATCTCTTCCCAAAGATCAAGTTGGTAGAAGATGTGAAAGCAAAAACGATGGAGATCCTCAACAGCCTTTCAGAAAATGACCTGCAGAATTGCTTTGAATGTTGGTAGTATCGTATGCAGCTGTGCTTCAACCCAGAAGGGAACTATTTTGATGATGATCATAGTCGATTTTCTTAATTTGTTAAATAAAAAGAGTTACAGGCACAGTCTTTTTTTTTTGTATGGTCCCTTTTGAATCTGGATGAACATTTGTAACTGAGCTTGCCTTCTTCCTATTTGGAGCTGCTGCTGCTATTGGCCCCTACAGCGTCCTGGAGCAATAAGTTGTAGTTCACCATCTTTCATGAAAGAAAAGTGAGGGGGGTATGTGTTTTGAAACATTCTTCTTTCAAAAACCCATTTTCTGCTACTAGAATTGCAGGATTTTGTGAATGATAGCCTACAATCGTAATCTTAATCATGTTTAAAAACTCCTTCAACGCTCTCTGGTCAGCTCAGACTTTTTAGTTTCTCCTTATAAAGCACTGCTTTGTCCCTTTGCCCCTCCTTGTTGCCATAGTGTTGTGGATACATAGACCTTCAGTTTCAGAGCAGGATAGCAACCATATTGGATCAAAGCTCCATCTAGTTGAGTTTCTTATCTACAAGAACTGCCAAAAGTGAGTGACAGAGCAGGATATGAAACAAGGCAAGTTTTTGTCATACTTCCCCCAGTTACTCACCTAACCTCCAGCCTCAAGCATTTCCTGAGCTGGATATAGTTACCACACATTTTATAACTTCCAGTGTCTTTTCCATAGTCATTTGCATCGTCTTTTCTTGTGTTTGCCTGAGTGGAGGGAACTTTTAATATCCTTAACATTTTATAGCAAAGCAGTCTTTAGCTTAAACGCATTACCTGAAGACTCACTACTTCTTTGTTTTGAAGGTGTTACCTGCTAATTAAACTGAATGCTTTCTATTTCTAATGTTGGAACTGCTTCTTGCTGTTTTTCTATATAGAAATCACAGACCTAGTATTTCACTCAGCCTTAACAGGACTATTTATATTTTATTAGGCTTGGAGGATTTTATTTTAGATTGGATTTTTGCATCTGTCAGTGATAATTTTACTCAGTAATCATTTCTCTTAAGAGAGAGCAACACAGATTTAAGCTGGTGTTTGTATCTCCCTTCTATATGATTATATTGTTTTACAGTCATTGAAGTTTTCCTTAACACTCTATTTTTTTGATTCCATAAAAATCTTGGCTCTCACTTGAAAACTAACAGCAAAAATGAAAAAAAAATGCAGCCAATGAACAATCTTGGCCTTAAAACTCAATCTATGATAACAAAAAAACCACCCCAAAATTGAGTCTTTTGAATCCAGACATTAAGTTCTGAATAACAGAACTGGCAACATTACTACTGTATACTGAATTCTGGGAGACATAAAATCTCTTCTAAAGATGTACCCGGTGTATCTGCTTTAGGACTTGGGACCATATCTCATTTAACCCTCTGACATCGATTAACAAGTGAACGTTCTCAGCGTAATTCATTCACCTGAAATTGTCTAATCTTTGAAAATACATTTGAAACTTTTACATCCCTAGGTAGCCACTAAACAGCCAACCCTTTTGAAATGCACAGCCTCACTGAACCCTTCTAGCAATGTCCCTGATGATAAGTGGCAGATTGCCAAGTCATGCTAAGTTCACGTGGATATAAGCTTACACTATCAAACATAGTGAAGATGAACCCAGAGAAATGCTTTTTAAATTGTTCATAGGATTTGACATTCTGAGGGCAAATCAGGTCTGAATTTGCTCCAAAATGTTACTATGTTGAACTCTCACATCATCTCTGATGTATGCTGAGTCAGTGGCATTAACTCCAGTCTGGTATTTCTTCTTTCTACCCTCACTTTCACTCTTTTAGTGAGAAACTCAATGAAGTTTGAAGTCATGTACATTTTCCTCTGCAAAGTTTTAGTTGGCCAGCCTCAGTCACCTTTCAGAACATGTTTAAATTGCCATTAAGATCTGTTCTCATTTGTGAAAAATTAAATAATAGTCCAAAGATCATTTGCTGTTCACCTCATATTCAGGTCAGGTGGAAAAGCGAGGCATAAAAGCCGCACAACACTCTTGAAGAGTACACATAAGGCTTCTCAAAGTCATGCACTGTGCTATAGGTATAAACTTACAGAATTTCTTTATTAAAGACTTAACTGGAAACTGACTGGAGGAATACAATATTTAAAACTTTTCCCACTAAGTTACTTTCTGCTTGCAACGTACGTGATGGTATACATGAAATCTGTGTAGTCTGGGGTGATTTGAAAAAGCCATTCTGCAGAGAGTCAGAGGAATGTGGCCATTTGCCTTTTCTTCCCTTCTCTCTGCTGTCATCTAATCATCATATGGGTTCATTCAGCCATGGAGATTAAGCAATGAGCCCTTTCCCTGTGATGCTTGCATTTAGTTAGGCAGTATTGAAGCTGTTGTGCACTGCTTTATTCCACAGCTAAATCCAAGCAGTGCTAACACGCTGCTTAGTTCAATGTAATACCTGGTACCTGAGAAAGGAGCCAGGGTACAGAGCTCTGTTTTGACATCTAGTTGCTCACAATAATATACAGAAAGGACAAACAGGTACAAGATGTGAAGCTCAGATGGGAAAAAGTCCTCTTGAACTGAAATTTTGGAAACAGTATGAAGTAGCCTGTATCCCAGCATTTTTACTGCAGTAGTAACTACCTTTCCTCATCCTATGTACAACAGTTGTGGTAAAGAGATCTCTTAGGTGCTATGTAGGAAGTCCTGTAGAAAACTGAGGTCTAACTGTCTCTTTAAATATTCATACCACGAACGAATATCTTAAAAAATGTAAAAATACAACCACTGGGCTTAGAAGAGTTGAAACTGTTCAGTGGTGTGTGCAGGCAGGCAGGGCTCTGCCTGGACATCCCTCCAGCTCCCCGCCACTGCCAGTAAGTGCAGAGAGTTCATTGCCACAGCCTCTGCTCTGACTCAATCCCAGAGGCAGCCTCTCCATATGCCATCAGCTCCCATCAAGAGCTGCGTGTAGTCCATGTGACAGCACAGCCATCCACCTGCCTACACGACACCTTGCTTTCCCTCTATAGCCATGTAGCAGCCCTCTAAGCAACAGGTAAAGGCAGCCTATGGGCCATCGCTGGCTGTGTGTTGAGCTAGAGCAAAAGTGGAGGTTTTCTAGCAGTATCTGTGCGCCGTTGTGGGTACGGGAACTTCCCATTGCTGCTGCATTGGCAACAGAACATGGAGGACCAAAGCAGAACCCATCTCTCCAATCCATCCCTTACCTTGCAGAAAGGCATTTTTAACAAAAAACATCAACCAGCGTATACAACGCTTCACATATGCTATTTTGGTTTATTTAAAAGAGAAGAAATCTAATAAAAGGAAAAGAAAACAATGCACTGCAGGAGAGGCAATTTTCATTGCAAATTAACTATCTGGATCAGTCTGAATGGATATTATGCGATAGGTGTTTTGTAACAGGCTATTACACTGGCACTCTAATATGGATCATCAGTTACAATGCTGTCACTTAAATGTCAGAACTTTATATTTATCTGTCCAAAAAAGAGGATGTATTAGTGTGCCAAGATCCTTGCATCTTTTCATTCTACATTGTACATGGAATTGCTTAAAACCTCTGCCATGCAGTGGTTCTATGTGACTCAATTATCATTTTCAATAAGCCTTCTGCCATAGGGTTTTATTAATGAAGAAACAAACTGCAAATCCTCTGGCCACCAGGAAGGAAGGGTACCACCCTCAAATCTAATAGCAGGCTGGGCTGTGAACACCGATTCTTGTTACGGCATCCTAATACCCTTCTTCCCTTATAAAGTTCTCACAGTTTTTGTCTGCCATGTGCAGGTGTCTTCCTGAGCTGAGAGTCTTAGGAAGAAAGTATCAAGAAAATGTAAGCAACTTTTTTAAAGAAAACTGCTGAAAGCTTGCAAACCATTTCAGCAAAAACTTTTACTGTGTCTCCCATTTGGAGAAAGAGCTTTAAGTTTGACAGTAGGATGTGCCTTCTTCCTTTTGCCCTTCAAAAACAGCTCAGATCTGGCCAAATTTGGGACCACTGAGAATTTCAGTTCACATATGCATACGTACAGACTTCTTAGAGATTGGCAGGTACATTTCCTGCAGACTTTGATCATGATCAAGGTTAGATAGGCAGAGCAGCATAATCTTTTGTTGAGCCTGCTGTTCCTCCAACAGGCACCATGGTAACATCAGTCATTTGTTATACTCTTTTCATCATAGGCAACATGATAGCAACCTCCCTCACTTAATAACTGCATCATGTGCAAAGTTTGCTCAATTCTGTGGACTGAATGAGGTTGAGATCTTGATCAAAGGAGAAATCACAGCAACCTGTCACTCAAGAATCTAGTTCAACATATGATGTATTATTCCCAATTTGAGTGCAGGGCTAAGCTGGCAAAGGGAGCACCTTTCCATGTACTCTGTCTCCCACAATGACATTGCCAGATGTAATCACAGAGAGCATAATATCTGCTTCATTCCAAGATATAAAACTAGTCCTCAAGCAGAGTTGCAAAACCTAACATTAGACCTATCAAATCAAAAGACTGCAAATTTTCAGGCTGGGTTTATATTCAGTTTGCCTCTCATGGCAAGCCAGGATTAACAGCTATTGCTTCACTGTAGTGGAGAAATTTAACCTATGTTTGTCATAAAACACCCCAGGAAAAAAGTAATGACAGCAGGTTTGGCCCAGCCAGTCTGATGAGTTCATTTTAAATCAGCTGTCTGGATGGTCTGGTAGCAAGTCTCTGGGCTGACTTGTGTCACTTACCTTTCATCTTGCAACCTGCTGTAAAATGAGTGACCATTTGGGATTTGCTGCTGTTACATACACTTCTGCTGCCACAGACCTAATTTTATAGTTACTGTATGCTAAAAATACCATTTTTCTTCTGAGGTCCTTTTTTAACCTGAGGAGACTCAGAAAATGTCAGGCTGACGGTAAGCTGAAGCAGGTGCGATAGCAGACAGGTGTCACAAGTAACTGAGAGTGTGAGAGGTGGCTCTAACTGGAGACTAGGAAGGGTAAATATCACGCATACCTTCATAAAATTTAGTGCTGCTGCTATTACTATCCAGTTACTGTCCCTAACATTCATGGCAGGAGAAGGTTCAAGGCTAACCAGCAAAAAAGGTTGAGCACTGGGAGCAAATAATGGACACAACCATACAGGAAAGGCATTCCATCATTTTGCTGCTGATACAATTCAAGCAACATTTAATAATGAGTTTCCATGAATTGTTATGAATCTTTCCAATTTAATTTCTTTCCATTATCACTTAAACAAGGGGAAGAATATTGGTATGATATTCTTTTTTAACCTCTGTTTTTACTTTGTGTAATTGCAGGACATGTTCATATCACTGACTTTAACATAGCAACCATAGTGAAAGGCTCAGAAAAAGCTTCTTCTATGGCTGGCACAAAACCCTATATGGGTAAGTTTTCAAGACCCTTTTGAAAATGTAAGAAAATGCACACATTATTGTTGGCTAATGGTATATTAAAATGATTTGAAGTCCTAAAAGCATACAATAAAAGTGATCCACTACTTTTTTTTTTTTTTTTAATGTGTTAGCAACTGAAAAAAATGGAGATGGAAGGATTGGGCAGGAGCTTGTTCTTTACTTCTAGTCAGGTTCCATTTGGTTTTGTGAGGCAAATTCAGGAGAGTCTCAACTGTTTCACTCTCTGAAAATTCCCACAGCAGGAGATGAGAATATATGATTATATTTGCACCACTGTGGCTATAGTCTAGCAGAGAACATGTAAAGCCATTTTAAAAGTATCTAGGCGCATCCTTAATTGCTTTTCTATGCTGAGTTCCTCAAACCTGTCTGTTAGAGTCCTATGTAACTAACACACAAAGTGCTTGCTTTTAGGAGCATTTTATCTTTAAATAATGTAATTTAAATGCATATATAGATTGAAGGCTGGGATACTAAAATTCAGTTCACCTATCCTCATGTGTCTAAATGTTTTGCAGCTTGGCTAAACTAAGAATTCAAACTTCCTCTGGTGCTGAAGGACAGAAGGCATTACCTGAAGTTCATTCGTCCTGCCAAAGTTAGACTACCTTCAATGACTAAAAATAGATGTGTTTGCCCTGTTTGTGGCTTTCTACACACCTGCTGTTTTAAAGACTTGAGGAAGGTGGCTTTAGAGTTGGTAGTAAGCTTTCATTACCAAGAACATAAACCACATTTAACCTTGGTGTAACAAGACTAATCCTCCTTCAAGTCACTTGCTGAGCACCAGAATGTAGGGAACCTAGTGGTTTCTGTAAGACTGCAAGTCATCTTAATTATGTCAGTTTTCATGACGATGAAGGCATGAGATGTGCTGAAAATTTTTTGTCCTTCTTGGAGGTTTATAAAGGTCAACTCCCATATGGATCCTATTGTTTAACCAGATATGAAGGCACTTTCCAGCCTTTCCTTTAGTAGAGGTACTTAAAGGATTTCTCTCTTCTTCCTATGGCTAAATTAAGGAAATAGAAAAATGTTATCCCTAAAGCCTCCATTGCTTTTTGAATGTGATTGAAATAGACTCACATGAATCCTGAATGCATAAAGCTAGTAGTTAGAAAAAATTGCAGTGAATTGATAAATGTGTTCTAAAAATGCTCTGGCTGTTCTGATTAAGATACCTATCTCGTAATACTAAGGACGGTATGAGTCAGCTTTTGCAGCCTTTGCTTGATTCCACTTCATATTAGCCCTTTTGCCTCTGAGTCTTTCTCAGCCTGAAACTTTCCCAGCTGATTTCCCTACTTATAAAATGGCTACACAGAATGCAGTGTATCTGAACCTAAAATGTTGCTGCAGAAACCCTTATAATTTCTCTAGGTTCCCTCTTCCCAGCTGTTTCATTCAGACAAGGGAAATTCCTATCATGTACAGGCAACAGAAAACACGGGCAATGGTGAATCTGAAAGGAACCAGACCAACAGCCTGGCAGGACAAGCTACCTCCAGCTTCTTCTGTGACTCTGGTTCTCAAAACCATTGACCTGAAATGTCAAAGTGAAATCAGCTGAGGTACAGAGGTTTTAGAGTTTCTCTCTTGTACTGTTCAGACAGCTGAAGCCATGAGATACAATATGTACCTTAAGCTGGTTTAGGAAACTTGTGTGTGTCACCCGTACCTGATTTTATCATTACAAATTCACTGCTCAAACCTTCTACAACACCTGTGACTGAGGATGTTGTCAAAGACTGTATTGTATGAACAGCCCTTTGAAAGCTTATAGGTTTTCAGGCTGTCATCCTATGATGGCAAACAATGTGCAGTGTCCCTTGGGACCTAGCTGACTTTTAGCAGGCATGCCTGCTGCCAACAAAGGAACACAAGCACTTGTCAGGGGAGCCCCCTCCACTCTGCACCAGGATGTGGACCAGGAAAGCCAGTGGAGGGCAGGACACAGTCCCTGGCTGCAGCTTGTACTTAGATAGCCTCTCGTGTTTAAAGAAAATCTGCATTTGCCTGGCTGGAACTATCTGTGTAAGTGTTTGCCTATTCCATCTTCACAAGAAGAAAAAAAAATGTTTCTTACATTTCCCTCATATGGGCTACAAGAATTAGCCTTGTGTCTCAGAAAATGTGCTCTGAGCTGGGCACCCATTTGCAGTAATGGCCCTCCCCACCTGCAACAGCTTGTTCAGCTACAAAACAAAATGTTAAACACTAAAATATGTCTTTAAAACATTACAGATGTTGCCTATTTTTAATTCCTCATTCTTGCATAATTTAGATGCATTTGAATCCTACAGTGCATGCTTTTTACTCATTGAAATGTCTCCTTTTAAAATGATGGGATTTCCTTGCATCTGGGTATTATTTGTGAGTGTTGAAAAAACTTCCAGTTCACAAGTTATAAATTTTGAGGATTTAGGGTTTGGTTGTTTGGTTGGTTTTTTTCCTGTTTCTGGTGGTAGGCAGGTTAGGGGTCAAGTACAGCCTTTGTGGTTTTCTTCAGCAGAGGTTTAAGTTATCTGAATAACACACCATGCCTTTACTTCAAATTAAACCAATAAAATACATTTTACGATATAAATACATCTGACAAAAATCCAGAGCCAATAAAATCAGTTTTAAATTACATGAAAAGTTTTGGCTACCCATCCTGTCCTGCAGACTTGTTATCTCAGAATTTCACAGCTACTTTCATAGGTTGCTGTCACAGTGAAAAATGGCTGTAAGCCTGAGATTACCAGAGAAGGATGGATTTACAGAGGTCTACTGATCTTCTAAAATGTATGAGTCATCCATACTTATTAATTAATATGGTGTGGGATTGCTGTTGAAGTCAGAGGAAAGAGAGTGAATGTCCCAGTACCAACCTTACCTGTAAAGTAAAAATATCCTGTAAGGCTAAATTTGTTCTGAGGCATTTACAATAAAGAAGGGACAAATTTGGATTTGGGTTATCAAATATGTTCAGCCTTGATCTCCCTTACACGAATGCTAAACAATGCTCTGAAATTACAGTGTGTTTTACTTGCTGCTTTTTGAGTGCAGCTGGGGCAATGTTGCCTATCTGCAGACTTTCACTACTGATGTTTCCAGCTCTTTTGATCCCAGCAGGAGCAGGGAGGCTTCTGTTTGTTCTGATAAGCAAGAACCAAGAGCGGACGTGTCAGGCTTTGAGGTGCAGAAATAAATACTTACCGTACTGATGGGCTTTTCAGCTCACACTAGGAGCACTGCAGCTGAGGTGAATAAGCACTAAGTTGTGAGTACTTATTCAGGTTTTGGCTCTTCTCCGACACTGACAAGCAGGCACAAAAGTAGTTGCAAAATCTTGGTATATCAGGAAGGAAGTTACTGTCTGCCTTTCACTTCTTTGTGCTCTCTGACCTCCTACCATCCTTTGAGGTCTTCCAGCAAAACTGATTATATAACTATTTAACTATTTCAGTCATCCTCCCACCCCTGCCCCCAACTGAGTTCTAGTGTCAGTTTAGGCTTCCTTTCCCCCCAAAATGTACCTGAAAGGTCCTGATCCGATGCAGACCTCTGTAGGCAGACCTGAGGGGGAAGACAGTTCCAGTAGAGGTGAGAGATGGGGCAATTAGCAGGGATTTCCAGCAGCCCAGTAGGGCATTTCTGCCCTCTCCTGTTCTTTGGTCAAGCCACACAGTCCCCCCAGGTTTTTGCATGCAGAAACTGATGCAAAGACATTTGCTAAAGTGGTCAGGAGTATGTGAAGCAAGTGCACTTTGTGGTCCTTCTCACATGTCATGTACATAGTCTGTCCTGGAAATCCGCAGTTATCCAAACCAGTTCATTTCAGTACTGGGGCAGAATGACTGCTGTAGATACACTGGGCTACTCTTCCAAATAATAAATGGATATTTTTGGACAAAATCCCTCCAACAATTTTGTAGAAAAACTGGCACTGTGGAGTAAGGAAGATGCTTCTGTATAATTTCCTATTTAGACTATGATACAGTCGTTGTTGGGCTTTCTTTCACTGGGGCTAACAACTTGGTGCGGATCCAGCTGTTCAGCCACTAAGGGCTTCTCTGTGCAAAGGATAAGAACTTGTTTATCTTCAATGGTTAAGTAACAGAGAGGGTTTTATAAGGACAGCACTCCAAGGGCAGGAGAGGTTGTGTGGCCATACGATAAACTAATAAGGCATTCTATATGCTGTGTTTGTAGTCAGGTAATGGTATCTAAAATATTTACTTTGATTGAATAATTGCATTAAATATAAGTATTAAAATTGTTGAGGTGTATTATGTGAATAATGTTTCAAAATCAGTTATACTACTGTAAAAAATCTAAGCCTCGCACTAGAAAATTGCCAGCGCAGCATGATTAGACTTTAAGCAACACTTTGCCTTATACAATAGAGGTTAGAAGTTGACATTTAGAAGTCTAAAGCTGTGAGTCAGAAAGCTGTCCATTACAATTTAGACCCTTTTAGCACGTAAGAAAGTAAACACTAGAAGGTAAATTGATAGTTTACCAAGTCCACGTTTATATTCAGGAGAGGAAAGTAGTTTTCTTTCATTTTGCTGGTAAAATCTCTTCTCAGATCACTTGTCATCACTGTAGTTTGATTTTTGTTTTCTATTTAAAACGTGACCTCAAAGAATTACTGACCTCTGAATTTACTTTTCAGAGAAAAGTGAAAATTAATGTTTTCTCATCACAGTGCTCAGAAAGCAGTTAATATTTCACTGAACTGTCTCTATCCAAGGTTCTTGGAATATTATTTCAAAAATCATATTAATTTTTTCTTCAGCTTAGTCTGTCATTCATTATGCCTGATTCAGCAAGGTGAAACTACGAATGTATTGTATACATCAAGGCATTCAAGTATGTAATATTTGGAAAGGTTTCAACTTTTAAGAGCGCATCTTGTGCTAATCAATCAAAATATTTCTTATGCTGTGCTCATTGTATTACGTGTATACATCCATTCATGTATTTTTTCTTTTTTTTCCAATAATATCAAGAATGAAAATGATACCTGGCAGTGTGGTATCATGCTGAACCTCAGTTGATGACAGTGAATTATGTTTTCATACCTATGAAATCTCAGGAATTACAATAAAACCTGTGCCACTGCGGTGTGTTTTGCTATGTAACTGGTAGAATGTATCGCTTTGCAACCCCTACCATACTCTGCAAAGCCCTGATTCCGTCTGATGACATGCAGGGTCTCTGCTGAGATCCAAATAGACTACAGAGAGTCTAGCTAGCCAACTGCATGATTACTTTCATTCTTGAGATCTGTTATGTACATGACCATCTGAACCTGATAATCCAACAAAACTGAGGCCAAATCACTATGGCTTTATTTTTTATTTTATTTTCAATTTGTCATATTGATAGAATTGGCATAGGGCATTTTGTATGAATTAATGACTAGCTCTCATTAGCAACATTTGGCTATGCATGGACAGTCAGCTCCTTACAGTTAAACCATCTTGCAAGACTCACTTGCAAGTTATTGTTTAAATATATTGGCTTGTTAGTATGTAGTTAGGGCCACATGAAAAAGGTTCTAATGCATTCATCTCACTGCACTTTCCCTCTCACCAATTCTGTGAAGTTTCAAAGAAGCCTATGGAAGTCAGTAATGCTTCAAAGTAAGTAATAGCCCTGTAAGCTTCTTAATCAACACTTGGCAGTCTCCCTGGTAGTAATAGGCAAGTACACAGGCGCTCTTTGATTAGCTTCTTGCTAAGGAAGTGAAACCTAAATCAGTTACTCAGAAAAGAAATGCCTAATCCTAAATTGTGTTATTTAGGATTCCTATTAGAGCCACTCCAAGCTCTTCATTTTATGATTTAGTGTGATGAATTATTTTCATGATTAAAACAGTATGCTCCATCAAAAATAATAACAACCATTCTTTGTGTGAATCATCTCAAGTGACAGGCCACAGGCTGACTATTTTTTCATGGACAGCCTTTTCAAACTCACCATTGAGCACCAAATTAGAATGACCTGAATTTCAGAAACCTGGAGCACTTACAGTTTAACTCTGGAGCTAAGTGATACCTATGAATGCTCAGCAGATTTTTAGATACCCTATTTAGAAGTAATTTAGCATCTATTTTAAAAAATGCTTTTTTATAGTAGGAAAAGATAGTGAAAATTGAGTTCAGTGTTGTTTAGACTTACATTGATATTCTCATTTATTTCAAGCTCATCAACTGTATTGTTACATACTGATAATTTTCTACAAATAGGGTCGAGAATTATGAGCTGGTTAAGTAAAATTTCATTTTTGTACTTCAATTTTTACAGCTCTTTAGGGCAATATGCATTCCATAGACATGAATCCTCTGCATCATTTACAATGTAGATCATATGACTGCTATGAGAATTGCAGTGGGTAGTTATACATATGAATTAATTTGTCAGCAATTACTCTGTGTCACAAAATTACTTAGAACCCAAATTGTGGCTACACCCACAGAGCAGGAGTACAGATATCCCAGGAAGCCACTGACTGCTTCTGAGATGGATGCAGAACTTCTAGGTTTGCCTTCATGTTCACTTTTTTAGCCATTCTCCAGTATGATTTTATTTAAAGCAAATCAATAATTTGTTGACTTCCTTGGAATCTTCTTCTTGGTACAGAGACAGTCTGCAATGATATCGTACTACTACAAAGATACAAAGCAAAAGCATCAAGAGACAGAGCTCTTAAGAGGATTTATTTTAATTTCTTAGTTGGAAAAAAAACATTAGCTGGAAATGCATATTAGGGACGAAAAAGGAATGAACAGAGGCACACTTAATATAGTGCCACAGTGGGTTCATTTTATGTCATTTTTCAAGAAAGCAAAGCCGATTGAAAGCATGGAAGTGTATTATTAAGAGAAAAATATAGATGTAGGAAAGAAAAAAGAAAAATCAGAGGATTTTTAGCTTGTCAAGATGCTTAAGTTAAACATGTGCATCTGCTCATTGTCATATAAGTCACAGAAACATTTCTGGTCCCAGCTTGAAATGGCATTAGTTTTGAAATACTCTGTCTTTGTAGCTTTGCATGAAAGGTGGCAGATCACTCTTCTGCCACACATGAAGAGTAATGCTCCAGGCCAAAAGACTGAATTGCTTCTGAGATCCAGACTTTCAAAAGTCCCTAGTAGTTTTGTATGACATGTTTTCCAGGTGTCTGAAGAGAGGTTAACAGTGACTGCTGAGAGGGAGAGGCTGTAAAGGTCCCATTGAGACTTCTGGCCTTATACTCCTTCATCGCCCTGCTCAGATGGGCTGTGAGAAGGTGGTTGCTTCAGCTTCACTAGCATTGCAGGATTGTAGGGTGATTCCTGGCAGCAGAGGCCTCAGGTCTCCGTAGTCCAATGACCTGCTCAAACCAAGAGGAGCAGTGAGGCTGGACCAGATTACTACTGTTCAAGGCTCTCAAAAGAGAGTCACTCCTGTAAAGCAGTTCCCCATTATGTCAAAGGTGCTTCTTCACAAGGAGCTGTGAAAAATCTGTAAGATCTACTGGTTACATCACTCCTTCACTTGTCTTTGAATTCACGTTTGCTGCTAAAACCTGTGCTGTCCTTCCAGCATGCAAATTTCTACTGCCTTCACACTGACTGTATGTGATACATACAGCCCTCAGTCAAAACAATCTCCAGAATCAGACCCAGTATTAAAACCACATCTTTTCCTGAAAAGCCTTTGTTCAGTAGAAGTTGCTTGAGGAAAAAGTTCTGAAATTCCCATTTTTGCATGTGCTTTCTCACTTTTGTTCATGTGAATGAACATTTCCAGGCAGAATTCCTGCATTTAGGAAGATGCATGGGGTAAAATTTCTTAGTATTCTCATCCTAAATCTGTTATGATAAGAGAGGACATGTGCGGAAAGCATGCATACAGCAGAGCTGTTGCACTTGCTCCAAGCTGGCAAGCTCAAATCCTGTCATCCTTTGGAAGAACCTATGCACAGCAGGCTGCAGGCTGGCTGTTAAAACTAAGCCCAAGATCAAACTCAAATTTTAAAAGATTGTAAGTAGTCTATTTCAGTGACAATTCTAAAGAAAATCATTGCAAAATTTTAACTTTCCTTTCAGATTTTTCATTTGCTTTTAATCTAAACAGCTTGTGCACAGAATTGGTCGTCCTGGCATACTTATTTCTTATAGAAAATTTAATGTTATGTTCTGTATTTCACAGCTCTAGTTCTTCAGAGCATGGCTAACCCCATCACTTGGAGGACCTGCTGTCTTTCTGCTGAATCATGCTGTGTTTCTGAATGAGTATGCAAACTCCAGAAGTCTGCAGTATAGACTGGAGGTCTTGGTTTGCACCTAATACCTCTATTCAAAATTCCCTTTAGACACTAACCACAAACTTAGTGTGAGATTGGTATTTAACAGCCTTGCTAAACTGGTGAAAGGTCTTTTGGCTTCTGGAGGGTTGAAATTTTACCCTGAGAAAAAAAAACTGAAGGTAGGACACTGTGAATCATATTGCGCCTTTGATCAGTCCCCTCTCATCTTGCGAAGCAGGTGCTTACAAACACTTCACTGGAGCTGACTGAATGCAGATAGGCAAGTCCATCTGGACTGTGAATAATGCTGCTAAAGCAGGGTCAGACAGACTATCTGCTTGAAAAATCAGAAGCCTAACTGCCCATTTTCTGATATAAGGATGCAATCAGCTTAAGACAAGAAAACAGAGCTTCAAAACATGAGAGCTGGTGGGCAACACAAAGCATTTTCTTCTGAAATGCTTAATGTGGGATGAGTTGACCTGGAAGCTTTTGGAAAGCAAATAAAATAAAAGGTGATAACTCAGTCACTGAATTAGCAAAATAGCTGCACTGTTCTGGTGAAGTAGTGGCTTACATAAATAAACTACTTTCATCTCTACCTCACAGAAGTTAAAGAGTAATCCATCACATTATTACAATGTCAAAGTTATAAATGAAAGAGTGAAACCAGTATTATTCCTATATAGCTCAGTAAAAAGGCCACGAAGGCTATTTTCTGTAATGAGAAATTATGCATCATCTAGGCACAGTGAGCAAAAGTCATAACGAATATAGCTAAATAAAGCAAACCTTCACTACGAAGTGCCTGTGGTAATATTCAAAATATGACTCTGGTCCCTGATCTTCAATTTAGGTGCATTGATTCACTAAAGTAATAAAAAATCCTGCTTACCCTCTTAGCAACTATCTGTGTGATGGACCACACACAAGTTGTGCCTATATGAATCCCCAGCAGCATGCAAACAAGATCTGAGATACACCTGAAGATATAGCACACCAAGTGAAGCTATATTATCTGGAAGTGAGACAGACCTAAATCAGTGTAATGACTTTTATGGCATTGTTGATTTATACTGTAATGGACCACAGCATGACTTTGCTTATACCAGACATCCACTGGTCAGCTATTCTCCAAACGCATGTGTTCTGGCAAAAAATTGTCTTTAGGTGTCTGCAGTTCTCCTACTAAACATGTGTAGAGATGATCCTGCTGGGCAAAGAGTATAGGACCACTTTCATTCATTCATTGCTTTTTATTCAACAGATTAGGGTTTTGCTGTATCTAATTCATGGATGCCAAAATCCTCAATGAGATTTGTCTCTTCAAAACATTCTGAAGTCAGATCTGGAGTTTTAAATTGTTACACTGCAACCCATAATGTAAGGACTGCAAAAGTTCCCCTGAAATTAATGTCTTTCCTTGAAGTAAAGAGGTTTCTCTAAATGGCCAGACTACAACATTCATTGTGGTGTCATGTAATGTCAATGAGGTGGTAACGTGGTACATTAGACTCAGTATTTTGTCCAGAAGAGTCTAGCACAATGTTATGGCTGGTGATAGTACAGTTTAGAAAATCTCCAGGGAAAGTGTTGTTTTCACAAAGTGTACTGAGATTCTGCTGTGAAATAATTAGAAAAGCATGACTGTCTTTTCATTTTATTTCATATCCTCTCTTATTTATACATGGTTTCTGAAGAAAATATGGTGGTGTAATTTTGGATCTTATTCTTGATGAAATTAGCTGGTTGGGTATTTGTTTTGAAAAGATCTTTTTTTTCCCCTCTACCTCCCCCAGAAAGTTATTTTTATGGAGTTTATTACTCTATTGACAGTAATTTTATTTCCATTCAGTTTCTTACAGCGTATAGTGTCAACATTTGTGTTTAATTGCCATTTTCCTGTTGAATATCTTTAAAAACCATCTAATTAATATCTAAATGTAAAATAAGGATGATATTTGTCATGTTCAGTACCTCTATCAATCACAAATAATCACCTTTCTTGAATATATTTGTCCCATAAAATATTCACGTTACCTTAAATATTCCAAGTCACACTTCATTTCAAGAATTCCCCTTCTATTACTTATTTTATTCACTAACTTAAACTTCAGTGGACCAGATAAGAAATAACATATAAGATTATTGAATTTTGAAAAATCTTGACCAGTGAAGGTTACTTGTTGCCAGCAAACCAAGACACTGAAACTGCATCCCAAAAATGATGCACTTACTTACAAATGTATTTAATTCCAGTTAAGTAGGTCCTTATTCATTTTTAAGCTGTCAGCATGAATGACCTATAGTATAATGCCTTTTGTTTGATTTGATTTATTGTTTTAGCTCCAGAAGTGTTCCAGGCTTTTATGGATGGAGGTCCAGGATACTCATATCCAGTAGACTGGTGGTCACTAGGAATTACAGCATATGAATTACTGAGGGGCTGGGTAAGTATGATGGGTTCTGTTGTTATTTAACATATTGACTGACAGAAGTCTCAAAGTTTACAGTGCCCCTGAGTATACTCTTCATGATAAAAATGAGGCTGTGGATCAGGTCAGAAACACTGTCCTGTGTCTTTCAGAAACATTATTGGGAAATTTTCATCCCACTTTAAATTACATTATGAAAGTTTGCCTAAGTCTGTCTGAGGAAGTGCCTAACATTTTGTCAGCTTCTCCACAATGCTAATTGGAACCAATGGTATTTTTTCCCAATAGAAGTTGAGTTACTTCCAACTTTATTATATATTTGATTCTCTTGGCTAATACCTTAAAAGAGTTAATTTAATATCCTAAGATGCTTAGCCCAGCTACAAAAAATGCTTATCTGTTAGAGCACTTATTACTTATCTAATCAATTATGTGAATGAACTTAATGAAAGCTTCCTGAGTATGTTCAAATATCACAGAGGATAATGGAAATTCTTTTCCATTTTGTTCAAAGGATTGAAGTTCATTCCTTAAATATTTACTACTCCCTATGGAAAACAGTAATATAGACACTATTTGAGGATAATGAAAAAGTTAAAGTAGCTGGGGTTTTCTTCAAATTTTAATTCCTATTTCAGAAAGAAGATCTTATTGCATTGCAATACACTGTTTTTAAGGAAGGAGTATTTGATATTGTATAATACTAACACAGTCCCGCTACATTGTCCTGCTAGGTATGCACTTTGTTACATGAGACAGCACATCCCACAGAGACCTCAAAGTTTCATGTAGGATGAAAGTCAAAAGAAACTACTATAGAGCTAAAGAACAATTATTATTCCCATTTTTAGATGTAAAACTATATTTCAGAATATCTGCGCATTGTAACTTCTGTTCAGAACATACATTTTTAAAGGTCAAAAACTTGACCAGTCTATACTGTATTTCCATAGAAATGGTAAAAATCTTGCTTCTGATACAAAGACCTCTCCAATGCGAGAGCTCAGTTGCTGCTCTCAAAGAGCAGTAATATTAAAAACCTTCTTTTTAAAGGAGAGGTCTTGGCAATTTTTCTCTACCATCATTCTCATAAATTACTGAGTTTTTAAGATGACATTCTCCCCAGGAAGAAAAACTTGAACCTGAACAGTTAACTTTGGCTGCGATAAACATAATATATTCTTAGCCCTAGTCACTGGCAGTAGTACTAGCTGCATGTATTATAAATTAAAAGAACATTCTGCTGCTTTTATATCAACCCTTTCATCAATAAGTGTTTCAAAGAAAGCAGCACAATGAATGATTGAATAAGGGAAGCTGACCTCCCAAGATTCATCAAAAAAGATAGTCACTTTAATAAATGAAAAATTATATAGGATGGTATCCATTTACCAAGTTCTGTACAGTCTTTTCTGAATAAGTCTATCTGGCTACACAGAAAGCAAAGATGACTGAACGAATTTTTTTTTTAAACAAATACATTGCCATCTGTCCATGCTTCAGTCAAACCAAACCAGATACTTGTTTTTCTCCTGAAGAGCAGCTCTTGTTCCCTGAGAAAGCCAAAGGGTGGCTTGGCAGCCCGTGCCTTTTGATGGACTAGGAAAAGGTGTATTTTTTTCTGAACTGTATTTCTAAAGTTTTCTATACTAGACAAGGCCTAAACTGACAGTAGTGAGAAGTGACAGCAGGCTGAGGGAATGTGCTTAACCTGAGGCATGTTGCTGTCTGCAGCAACGATGAGCTTCGAAGCTCCATCTGCTGCAGAAGTCTTGTGCAGATGGCTGCAAAGAAGCAGTTTGCGCCTGCAAGGCTGTAAGCTAAATCTGATTGCAGGCAGTCCCCTGTTCCTCCACACTCCCACAGCATTTTGGTTAATGGTGATAGGAGAATCCCATTTCCAGAGAGCAGAGAGGTGGGCACTCCATGCAGCCCACATGATCTGGCTGTGGCAGCCACCCAAAAATATGACTTTCTGCAGCTGGAGCATAGTGCATGCTAGTGCATGGAGAAGACAGCAAGGAAGGAAGGGTCATTAGAAATGAGGAGCATTAGAAATTTTGATCATTTTCTACCTCTGAGCTGAGCATAGTGTATGATGCTGCCTGCCTGAATTCAAAACAAGCTATGTAAAAAACAGTTTCTTTCTGTTGAGCTGAATTGTTATTTTTGTTTGCCTATGCTATTATCAGATAGAAGAGTACTCAATGGAGGTTCAGGATGTTCAAGACATTGCAGTCATTCTCATCCCTTGCTATCTACTACCAGGCAGCCAAGACAATGCTTCATCTACAGGAGTAGGTGGCATCCAGTACAGAGCTGTTTGGACCATTTTTCCTTACCCACAGTAGTGCTAGTGTTTCTCAATATGCTGTAAGCACATTTCTCTCCTCAGTCAGTTGCTAATAAAAGAAATTAAAATAAAAAAAATAAATCCACCATTTCCAACAAGTGGTGTAAACTCTGGCTCAACGATCATGTTGGTCACATTGCCATATCAAGTCTAAATCAGCCATAGATTACTTCTTGACAACAGACAGAATGTTTACCTTATGGCAATATTACCACAAGTAGGGAAAAGCATATGACAGTTTGAACGTGATTCAAGAAAATTGCGTGTTCAAGGCATGCATTCGGGTCCTGCTGAATTCATATGGACATCATATAACTAAATGACACAGACTAACTGACTGTGAAACAAAGCAAAAAGTTTTAAGCAATACTTGTATTAATTTTTAGAACATTGCAATGCCTTGGAATGTGCTTGTTTTCATATAAGTGTTCAAACATAAACATGTGCATGAATCTTCCCAAAGTAAGAATATTTCTGAACCTTTATGGTGAGTGACTCTAATTCACTATGAGATTAGATAATTAACACCAAAAATATTATTAAGCAATAATCTTGTACCAGTACAAGGTAGAAAATCTCAAGAGATGATTCAGTTCTTAGTGAAGGCAATATGTGTGTCCTTTGCTGTTTTGGATATTGGATTAGAAGGTAACTCTGTGCTGTGTATTCTATGCATTAATTTGCACATTGCTGCTATGATGGCATTTGGCTGCAGATCTCATACCACTTGTCACATTTTTGCATTTCAAAATGCAATATTTAATAAAAGATAATTCACAATAATCTTTATGAAGAAAGTACTATGATGTCTGGGGCTTCTCTTCATCTATGGAAGAATTTAGGCACTGCAAACGTGGGACAACAGGTCCATGCAACCCACAGGTTCATGTAATGAGTTAATTTTAGTTTTCAAAAAGGGCAAAGGAGAAGGATTGTGATTTGGAGTCTACACTTTTACTGTGGTCTGTACACAGACTTTTATAAGCATTTTTAAATTTCTCTATCTACTATTCAGTAAAGTCAGGATGACAAAGTACCCTTCAAAAACTACTTTTCCGTTTAGTCAGTTTCGATCAAAAGAACATTATAATGCTACAAATAAAAAAGGTAAATAACCCATATTTCACATAGAATGCCCCAGGAGCAAAATTATTCAGCCATCTCATTTGAACTGATATTTCTTTTCATGAGAGAAAAATTTGTAGAGAAAATGCATCTATGAGTAATTACATTCATTATAACCAAAGAGAAGCACACACACAAAGATGGATTAGCCTTAAAATCATTATAAGATGTTTTGGTGGTTTTGATATTTCCAGCATAAATAATACTGAGCTCAGGAGAATGTGAATTATCTATGCTCTTTTATCCATTCTTGCTGACTTGATATTGATTGAACTTTTTCCCAGAGACCCTATGAAATTCATTCAGCCACCCCCATTGATGAGATACTCAACATGTTCAAGATAGAAAGAGTTCACTACTCATCTGCATGGTGCAAGGGCATGATTGCACTACTGAAAAAGGTAAGAAAACACAAACACCTTCTTTCCTTTCTTCTCTCCTCTTCCAGGAGCCACTCCAGCAATACAGAGGCATCAGACAAGCACATGCATTATGTAGTTAAATTTTCAAGGGTAAGAAAGCAGTGCTTATTCCTAGACTTTTCTGAATGTGAGTGGTGCTTTCTCTTGGGAGGCTGGATTATTCTTAGGTTTAGACTCAGGCTTTTCATGGCCTCCAAGAAATAGGAATCTAATGTTTTGTTTATTTTAAAACAGATTCACTAGTGATAGTAAAACTTCAGAGATCAATAATTTCCACTCTGTGCCCTGGCCCCATTCTCTCCAGCCCTGGCTGAACACATGTGAGAGAGGCAAGAAAGGATTCTGTTCTCTGAATTTCTGCCACAACTTTTGGCCAGGGAGCTTAGAAGTGAAAAGGGCTATATTTCCCTCTATCCCATGTTGCTATAGTTTCAACAAAAAATGTTGTGCCACTTTGCTGTAAGCATCACTAAGGTACAAGACGGGAATCTTTCTGAATGCATCACAATGCTGGAACTTACCTTCCTAAAACCCCAATTGTTTGTTTGGTTTGATTTTCTGGCCATGCTGCAGGGATTATTTGTCTCTTTTAGGTATTTCAGATCATCAGCACTGATGTTTGAGCAGGAAACATTTGTGAATGTGTGAATAGAGCAAAAGAAGATCAATTTCCTTTACAGCAATAAGCAACTCATTTTTGATTGATGAAGCAATGAGGGGGTTAATTTTAACTGCAATGAGGACGCTCAGTGTAACTATGTCTTCATTAAATATAGAATACAAATTATTGGGTGGCACTGAACAGTGATATTTCGTGTCATTTGGACTCTTGTGTATTTGTAAACAGACTTTTCTGATTAATGCACAGACTAATACACTTCTTGCCTGCAACAATTGCAGGTGGCAAATTATAGTCATATCCTATGAGTTATTACTTCTTTTTTTAGACTGAGATTTCTAGGAGTCCTTAGAGTATTCCTTAGCCATTTTCCTACTCTAAATTGTGTATCATACAATTTCTGTGTGTGATACCTATATTATTTAATATGGCACCTAATCCCTTAGGAAATGCTTTGTGTTTGGTCATAGCTACTCACTAAGGACCCAGAGTGCCGACTTTCAAGCCTTGCTGACATCCAAAGCTCTCCATACCTAGCTGATGTCAACTGGGATGCTGTTCTTGAGAAATCTGTGACCCCAGGCTTTATTCCTAACGTAAGTCAATATTCTAGGTAAAATGTGCTTGCAAATTCTGACTTTAATTATCACTGCTGTTTTACTAGTTTGCATTTCCATTTATTGCTCTTGAGTGTTTTAGTTCTCACAGAAGTATTACTGTGGATTCTGTTTTCATTTACTCAGTCACAGCTAAGAATAAATTTCACCCATTTTGTTAGATCACAACAAAAACTAATTAATCTTGCTTCACTTTTTGTTCCCTTTCAAATAAAAAGCTTTTTTTTCAGATTTTGCATTTCAGCTGATGGAGGAAATGATTGTCTAGAGTTAACTCTGAGCCAAAAAATGCCAAGAAGACACTATCCTTACCCAGGTGCACATTAGAGTTCTTGCTAAATGAGATGGGTACAGCACTCAGCCCTGAGGGAAAAAGAACATAGTCTGATTGAGCAAAGGCAGTCAGGTGGGTTGCCAAGACAGTGCTGGCAGCATTTGCTCTACTTCTTGGCACCTAACCAAAGCCTTTCCTGGAAGCAATATTCTACAGGAGAAGAAAGCTGTAGGTGGGCAAGCAGGGCTTCCTTCGAGGAGCTTGGGAGAGACAAGTAATACAGCAAGTAACTAGCGCAACAGGTGAAGAAAATGAAGGGCCATCTTGGGCACCTCAGAGCGATGTTAATCAAGACTGAAAGTCCTTTTTTTGCATTTTAACTTAATGGCAGTGCAAACTGAAAGCTTGAGAAGTGAGCATCATATCTACCAAACCAAGGCCAGGACTCCTTCTCTCTTATTCAACTTCCCTGGAATAACTGCTATGCCATACCAGGCCCTTCCCTACATTCTCACAGTTTGATACCCTAAGCAAAGTTCTGCAGAACAAAGTTCCTCCCTGGCCTGTCGAACTGTAAACTCTGTTCTCCATCGTGGCATGGATCTGCACAATGAATGGAGAATGCTCCTCCTTTTTGGTGTTTTCTCTGAGTTAGAACTGCTTCTGAGATATTGGAGGTGTGGGCTGACTCCCTCTTAGACAAAACCCAACAGATTATTCAGACCTCCAATACCTCTATATAGTAAGCACTCCTATTCCAGGAGACCGCATTTGGACAGGCATTTTCCAAGAAATTTATCTGGGTTGCCCCAAGTAAAACCCTCACTGGTTAACTGAGACCGTATAATGAAATATTTCTTAGTTTTCAGGCTTTGGATGAAATAGTGAATTGGGGCCATCATACGCTGTATTCCAGGGAGAGTTTTATAAGTACAGAATTTTATATCTTGCCATCACTCTCAGGAGCTTGCCTGCCTTCTTCAGGCAAGAGAGCATGGGGGAGGCCTGTGGTAGGAAGGGTCCATTGTATAAATTCTCTTTGTGTAGCTTGATTGCATAAACGTCTTTTGAACTTGACTAGTACATGTATTTCTTTATGGCTTCTCTAGTTTCTTTACATTCACCTTCGACTCATATACTGTTAGTGTTTTGTTAATTGTTAAATATTTGATAAAGGAAGAGAGATTTTTTTAATGTAATTTGCTTTCATTTTTAAAACTTCAGAATATAAGTGATGTATTTTTTAAGTGCCCATGCAAATCTTAAAACTGTACACACACAAGAAGGAAATTGATATTTGTCAAATGAAAGTATTATTTATTTTAAGTAAATATAAATAAGCTAAATATGTCTATTAAGAAATAATAAAAAACCAAATAAATTTTATGAAACCTGACTTGATAGTGTGCAGGAAAAGGCATCAGAGAGCTTAATATTATACCTGGAGTATACAGACCTTTTTAGGGGAAAAAGGGGTGGATCAATCTCTAAATCAAATGTTTCATTGTGGAACATGAGTTATACAAGTGATTTCTGATGGGGCTTTACTCTTAGGTGTCTTTTGTTGCTAAAAATATCTGCTATTTATGTATGACTTATCTTAGCATTCCCACCTTGATGATGAAAATGGCATGATTGAACGCTCAGGCTGCTTTCAAGATCTTCCCCCACAAAACTCAAACTATTTGCAAATTCTTTTTTTAAACGCTTTGAGAGAATGAGGAGAAGAAAGGAACTCATGTTATTCTGACTGTGGGAGTAGCAAAATATTGATATAGTAATTAGGATGTCAGGTAATGACTTTTAAAAAATATATTGGATTCAGCTGAACCATAGATTTTCTGGCCACCATGACTTTTATCCCTAAATAGGAGAGGAGAAGTTCATCCCAAATGTTTTCATGAGATGGTTTTACTGCACTAATGAATAGAATTTTAAAAAAACCCTGAAGGCATACACTATGCTCCTATAAACCCTTATGCTGAAAAGATGTGGAAGAATCATGAACCTGAAAAGAATTAAGGAAGAATCTGAAAAGAATCAAGGAAGGAAACAACCATATGGAACTGGTGTTTCCAATCATCCTACTTAAAAAAGGACCTCCTGCTACAAAAAAGAATCTTAAGAGTCTGTTCAAGCATCATAAGCTAATGTAAAATAGACAACCCAGAATATCTCAGTAATGTAAATAACAGGTAAGAAAAAACATAATAGAACCTTTTTTTTTTTAATATAAATGCTGCTAAACAAAAAATGTTTGCTCCTTCCTGTGTTATCATGGACAGGATCTATGTCTGCAATTCTTCAGAAAATCAGATTTTAAAAAGTAAGATTCAAAGGTACTCCCCATCCCTTCTGCACTATTACAGTTCTTAATTATATTCTACAGCACTAACTGATGAAGACCTTGGGCCAGACAAATCTCTCTCGTTGGGGTGGCATAACTGTAGTCACTGTAGAACTACATCTGTATGTAACGAAGAATAGGATCTCACTCTTCTTACCTCTCTTACTTGAACTTCAAGCATCATTCCAGGCCTAAAAAGACAGTTTTCATTTTACAGATGTGATTAGGAAGCTGGATCATTATTAATGCTATTGACACTTGCCAGGCAAACTGAAAAAAAACCCACAATGATTCTCCAAAGAATAACTTTAAATCCTTTTTTTAACAGAAAGGACGACTGAACTGTGATCCTACATTTGAACTTGAAGAAATGATTTTGGAGTCCAAACCTCTCCATAAAAAGAAAAAGCGACTTGCCAAAAACAAATCCAAAGATGGAACTAAGGAGACCTCCCCACTGGTAAGTTGGGGGCTATGACTGCAGTCACTGGCATCTCAGTTACACTCTTAATAGACAAGCTCAGTTGAGTTCAATTTTAGCATGTTTGAAAATAGATCCAACCTCTATGTCTGTCATTTTACATATAGTATAAACCATCTCCAAAGCAAGATGAAAAGCAAAAACTTATTTCAGTCAAATTGTGTTAGGGCATGTTTAAGTTGCAATCGTTTTTAAGATTCTCACAGATGCTCATTTGAAGTATGTAAAAGTGTTGTCATTTGGCAAATACACTTCCTACACATGGACAGATAGTTATAAGAAGTATTTATCCACTGCTAGTAACAAAAATGAAAAGCATGCAGTGAAAAGCTCATTATTTATAAATGTTTTAAAACTGTCTTTTGCAGTCTTAACTAACATGTCCCAAATAGGAAGATACATTGTATAAACAGTCTAAACTTCTAAGAAGATTAAGAAATAACCATTTTCCAGACCTGAATTTTCATTTCAGTGGGGTTTTATAAACTGTATTGCTACTCCTAACAATTTTGAATGCTTATGGAAACTTTATCAGACATAAAATTCTCAGGAATTCTTTGTGGGGGCTTTCTTCCCAAAGAAAGAAAAATTGATTGTGCTATCATGGCCCACTTTTGAAGAGCCTTCAAAACACCTTCTGAAAGTATTCATTCATGAGCCTTTTCGTTCAGTATCATTTCTGTTCTTGTGATTTCTGTGTATGATTTTCCATCTTTTTTAATGAACGTATTCATGCTGTTTCTTAAAGAACGTACACCTGCAGCAGTGCTTGGAAACCGTTAGGAAAGAATTCATCATATTCAACAGAGAGAAGTAAGTGCATTTCTTAATGCCCATTTAGCATCACTACTGAAATTAATTTGAGAACTATTTTTTTTCCTCACAGAGTAAGGAAAACTGATTAATGATCACAGCAGCAGGGGCTAAAAGGCTGCATTCCCATTGATTTCTTCCTCTTACAGTCTCTGGTGTGATAGTTTTGCAGTTCTTCTATCTCTGAGAGCAAGCAAATGTGCTTGTGGTGAAAGTGTGCTAGTGAGATAAGGCAAATGTCACCAACAGTCTCCAGGGAAACTGTTAGCAATTAAGAAATGGAATACAATACAAAGGACTACTTTTTCACAGCTTGAACAAAACCAAGAGAAGTGGTAACTCATGACATTTTAGTGATGTGAACCTCAGTGTTCTGGCTTGGAAACTCTATTCATACTTCACCATCATAAAGCAATTAATTTTAACATTAGTTTTTTCAGTAGAGTTAAATAGGGAAACTATTATCAGACATGAAGCCAACACTTCAAAGACTATCAGCCAGAATCCATAGTAAAGCAAGATTGAATCCCAAGGATGTCAATAATCCTTCTGGTCCAATTAATACACTGCATTTCACATGGTTTACTGTGTTTGAAGAGACCCACAAAGATCAACGAGTTCTGCTCCTGTCCCTCCATACTCCAAAATTCACACTATGTGTCTAGGACTGATTGCTCTGAATCAGTCCTTTTATTGGTGAACTAGGGAAAGACTGAACTTTGTAGAAGATTTATTAACCCAAAAAAATCAGAATTATTAAGATTGTAATAACAACCTGAGAAAAAATTACATTGATAAATCAATCTAATGTATTTTCAAGAAGTTGTTCTTACAACCAGTGCATTTCCAGTTATGACTTTCTCACCTGCTCTAGACTCATATTTCAAGGAAACCCAATATACAGCAGTTTTTGAAAGATAAAATAAAATACCAGATTTTGTTAAAATACTTTAAAAATCCCATTGTGTATTCACTAGGACTGAACAACTTCTTTTCACATTGTTTTACTGATTATTCTTAAGTCTTTTTGAGCAATGCATAGGAAGTTTTGTTAAATTGTGCTGTTCCCCATTTCATCTGAGGTGGCAGACCAGAAGTCCTTACCAGTACATGCGTTGCCCAAACACAGCAATGCCATTCCCAGGCATTTTTCTATGAAGCCTGATTTTGTCACCGTCACATCTAGTTTAAAGCTCTAATAATGAGCCCTGCTAGGTTCTGGATAATCATCCATTTGCCCCTTTGGGATAAGTGTACCCCATCCTTGGACAGCAAGCCTAGTACTGTGTAGACCAACCCATGATTGAAGAACTCAAAGTTATGCTATTCACACTGGCTTTGGAGCCAGGTATTTATTTCTTAGCTCTTCCTATTCCTTCCCTCATAGTTCCCTGCAGTTGGAATGACAGATGAGAACACTGCCTGCGCCCTCAATCCCTTCACCATACGTCCCCAAATGTTACATGTTATTGTGATGTAAGCCATCTGCACAGTTTACTTCAGTGGCACAGAACACTGCAGAAATCCTAAGAAAGTGTAAACTGAAAAATTTAACCCATCTTTCAAAGGAAAAAGATGAGAATCCCCAAACTAAAAGGATTCTGGGTAAAAGTACAGATGTTTCGAACTGAGCAACAGCAGGTCGTAGTAATGTGTAGTCAAAAAGTGCAATGTTAACCATTCCAGTTCCATTACATATTGAAATCCAATACTTGCAAAATATATTCTAAAAAAAAGCAGAATCTGGTTTTACTTAATATCTTGTTCGTACAAGACCATGTTTCTTTTTCATTATATATATATAATCATAGAATGGTTTACGTTGGAAAGCACCTTAAAGATCATCTAGTTCCAATGTCACTGCCATTTCCACTAGACCTAGTTGCTCAAAGCCTCATCCTGCAACAGATACTGCAGGTCTTGAAATATGCCATATTTACTTTTTTTTCCCCAAGAAGCTCAGGAAGTTCTTAGACTGCAGTTAAGGGTACAGGGAGGGCAATATAGAAAAGGATTACTAGGCTGAAAAGAATTAAAAAATCTCCAGAGAATGAATTATGTAAGTTAGTGCAGGCAGATACAGGATGTGCATATTTTCACTTTTCTGTGGCTTTCCACACTTAAGTAATTAGAAATTGCTATTTATAGGAAGTTTTTAAACAAGGTAAGTGTGTGAGGAAGACAGAGTCCGTTATAGCTGAGCCAAGATTTCAATCAAGTAGGCTCAGTTAAAAAGGCTGGTGTTTCCTCAGGTGGCTTTACCAGCAGCATTCAGAAAACACACCTTCTCAGTAAATCTTACATTGTCCTTGATTGTATTTCATTTGGTTAGAATATAGTTTAACAGTGTAGCTGATACGTATAGTTTGAACAGTTATGAGATAGGATGAAAGATTTCAAGAATTAAAAATAGTTTATTGTATAAAGTCAGAAAGCACAAACATACACTACAGAGCAATAGAACAAATGTGTTTTAAGTAGGAATCAGGAAAGGAAGACTTCAAGCAGTGATATTAGCTATTTATGTGTTGAATTCAACTGCACAGGGCTTTCTGGACAAAGAAGTATGTAGTCAGTGATTACCAGCTGTGGGTAACAACAGTTAGATTTGTATATCCTTACTTAAGCGCTGCTAGTCACACAGTGTCTTCTGTTGAAACTCTTCAGAATTCACTGGAGAGAGAAGGAGGAATGGAGGGAACATGAACTATTGCCAATTTCTCTGTATAAAACACCAGAAAGAATTGTATCAGACACACACATTTGCAGTAGATGAAACAAAACCATTTTCCATTTTTCTAACATCTGTTTTAATGCAAGATTAATATCCTGTGTTCTAAAAATGGCGGTTACAGAACTCCAGATTTAGTTCTGTGTTTCAGTTTAGCTAGGCATGTTCTCAGTACTGTTAATCCTATAAAAGAGTCTGGGAAATCTGGGAAATCTGAAGGTAAAATAGCTTTCATGTCTACAACATGGATACTGAATATCGCAAGGTCTTTCCATGATCCAAGTCAACAGTTGTTCTTATGATACACCATCTCTTCTAATAAAAGGAAAAACTGAAGCTGGGGTATGTTCACCCTCCGGACTGAATGCAGTTTCCTCTTGGAACACTGCTATACAACTCCAGATAATGGACGAGCTGACCAGGAGCAGCTTTAGGGATGTGCGACATTCATGAGTTGAAAACACTTTCTTCTCCATGCCAGATGGCTGAGCTATTCTGAAGAGGTAGCTTTATACATTCATCTCCATTTGTGCAGGAAACATGAAGCTTTTGGAATGAAATCCCTTAGACTGTAAGTAGATTTTATCTTGATTTGATTTTTGCTAGTGCTTCAGATACCAGAGTGGCAGAAATGTCACTAGATAGAAGGCTTTATTCTCACTTACGGTGATATTTCAGTGAATGTGAGCTACAAATTAAAATATATGTTTGTCTTTTGACATGACATGGGTGTATGTCATCTGACCATATCGATATTATCAGTTCCTTTAAGAGAGGGGTACTCGCTGTCCTGATCCAAAGTAAAATAGGAAAATAGTTTTACATTCCATGTTTGATTGTGGTACAGGAAATCTTTTCTGTTCTTAAGAGCATCAGTAAAATCTCTTACTTAGTTTTGAACACATAAACTAAATAAACTGTGATCTAAAAATGGTCCATTTACTGTGTCTTAGCTGGAGAATATGATCTGAAGTTGATTTCAGGGACTTGGTTTGCTCCTTTTTTTCACAAATGATTTTTTTTTTTCTGTTTTTAGTTCTATTTCTATTTCTATAGATAGATGCTTTATTATATCTAGAAATGCAGCAACATATGTTCTGCAGTATCTGAATATGTCTTCCTACAGACTTGCCATAAACTGAGAGGCTGATCTTATTTAGAAACTGTAGGCTGGATTTTCAATTTCTTTGCAAGGGGAAGAATTATCATAAAGATGAAATCACACTGTTCACAGCTTTATTAAAAAGCTCAGTACAGATTATTCTGCTATTTTTTGTGCCATTATCACTAAAGGAATCTTCACGTACATCTACAAGTGTTTATGAATGTCCAAAACCTGAAATACCCCAAAATGAAGAAATAAATTTCAATATTTACTAGCAGTGGAATCACATTTCTCACTCTTTATGGTTCCTGAGACTCTTCATCTCTCTGAAAGATGTCTTTAAGGTTAAAGAGGCAAGCAAACAAAGAACATAAGAGAAAACACAGGAAATATCTTCTCCTTAGGCAGAATAATCTTTCAGTTGGATGCTTCACCAAATTGTCATCAAACTTAACTTTAATTTTGAAGTGGTAGTTTTTCTTTACTTAATACTAATACCCTGCAATAACACTACTGTAATATTTAGCTGTCTAGTCCCCACTCATCCGAAACAGGTTTCCCCCTCTTGTAAGGTGCACCTCCTTTCTCTTCTCAGCATTTGTTCAATGCAACCACACAAAAAAATTCTACCACTAACTGAAGTAGTCAGATGGATGCTGCACATCACCCATGCTTTTCCTACTGCTTGGCCATACCTAGTTCTTTCCTAAAAAGTACAGAACTGCCCAGTTTAACAGACAACTCTGTCCCTGGAATAAACAGCAAAAGTTTAGGGAGTATATTTTAACTATATAAAGATGCTTAAAAGCATGTAGCTTGATTTTGTCCATATTGCAGGTGAAAAGCTTATTTAATATTCTCTGCATTTTTAATAAGATCAAATTTATTACCACTTTATTTGTAGTTCCCTTTCTTTCTTTTCAATTGTCTTTCCAGACTCAAATCCAGAGTCCCTGAGTGCTCTCTTTCATTTCTGTTTGATTGGAATTGAATATTCATAATTATTTGCGGTATACTTTATTGAATGTATCTTTCTTAATAGGTATTTTATGTCACTTAGTGTCTCTGGAGATATTAAACTATCATAATGCCCATAATAACTGAATGATTTTTGGATGAGGCTACAGCATGACTTTTCTTGCCACTTCTACTGACCTTAATTCAGTTTAAATTCATCTTTTTCTGAACATTTCAAGTGGTTGCACTGCTCTTCACTTAACTCTTTCTTGTCCCTTTTCTAACGGGTATGTCTGTTTTGGAGATTGCTTCTGCAATCTCACCTAATTAGAAAGATGCCTTTCTGAACATAATTGAACCTAGCTTGGTTTCCGGCACTAGCTGCTGCTTGATCACACAAGCCTTTTCACTTCTGTCTTTGATTCATGCTTATTATTACTGGCTTAGAATTACCAGGCAGAGAAAAGAGTGGTCATACAAAAGCCACAGTTTCATGGTGGGAAAAAGAAAAAAAATGCTGATGAATCATAGAATCATGGAATCATAAAATTGTTTGGTTGGAAAAGACCTTTGAGTTAAGTCCAACCGTACCTGTCTACTACTGAACCATACCCCGAGCACCACATCTACCTGTGTTTTATATACCTCCAGGGATGGTGACTCAACCACTTCCTTGGGCAGCCTGTTCCAGTGCCTGATAAAACCTTCAGTGAAGAATTTTTCCTAATATCTAATCCAACTTGATGGCATTTTGGTTCAAAGAGTATCTAGAACCTCATTTTCAAAGCCTTAAAGGAAAAATGGCGAAAGTTTTCACAAGCAAATAAACATATTGTAGCAGTGGCTATACTTCACCAAATGGACATCCACATTCAGAACGAAAGTTTGTATGGAAATACATGTATCAGAGCACTCACTGTGCTGAAGCACAGTCCCAGAAGGATCAGGATAACCGGTTAAGCACTGCAGAGCAGCAATTTGTTTCCATTTACAGAAAACTAAATGCATATACACCACATAAAAACTAATCAAAAGTCAATTCATAGACAGAGAAAAGAAAAACCTTCATTTGCACATCTCAGACATTGGAGAGGAACCAAAACTGTATGATTATGAGTACCGAGTAAGAAATGATTTTTTAATAGGTTATGTGGAACAAATCATATCTATGAAAAATGAAGTGTGCCTAACAGGTCACGACTCTTCAGTGACCGCAGGTGATTGCCTTCATAATTTCACTTCATCTCTCTTCATGTTCTAAACCAGCATATATTCTCACTTGTTAGGAGTCTCCATAAATTAAGAAAGAGTGATGGAGAGTTAACTCCTCATCCTATTTCACTAATGCATTTTCAGGCCAGTTGCTGAAGCAATACAGAAACAAAACACTAATGATGTAACACAGTTATTGTCAGGTAATATGACACAGTGAATTGGTTGAATATATTGATACCTTACTTGGAAGAGAGGTGAATGGTGAGATGATGAAGTCCACTTCTGACTCCAGAGTATTCAAAACTAAATCTGACTGCAAAGAGCTGCAGTAGGTCATGATAATCATGGTTCTGAGTTGCATAACTTTTAGTTTGTGCTTCAGTCATTTAAATTTAAATGGAGTTCAGAGTTATTTAAATGATTACATGGTAATCTACTGAGCTATCAAAATACATACATCACAGTATATTAGGAAAACAGACCTGAGATTATGAGTGTTCCTATTGAAGCAGTCAGTACCAGAGTACATGTTTGGGGTCAAAGACTGTCTGAGTTAAATATTGGTAACACACAGAACAACTCCTACCCTAAAGAGTGTGTGCAAGATTTTCCAAGATATCTGAATTAAAAGGGAATTAGATGATGAAATATTTTTCAAGACATAGCCCAACTCATGCAGAAAAGCCATTGCTGGCAGAATCAGAGTCTAAATATGCTATAGGCATACCTGCATGGATGAACAGGCAATTGCACCCCTGTGCTTCTTGGTGACTTCATTACCCAGATCCTGGCAGGTTTATTTATCTTGGCAGATTATTGGAGTGTGCTGTGTACCAGGCTGATGGGACTATTAAATTTCTGCTAGCCTGAACAGTGTGGGTGTAAATTAGCTCTAATCCAGAAACTAATTGGCTCAGCTGAGCAATGCATCGTGTGTTGATCTTATGCAGGTGGTAGACAGGAAGGGTCTTGTATCTGTCGTTCTGAGAAGGAAGGTATCTCTATTTTTCTGGAGATGCTAAAAGACTGTATTCCTTTAAACTGACTAATTTGAAAACTACTTAGTTTAAAATTCTTCAGTAGTCGGTGAGGAGAGAAGTGTATCTCCCAAAGTTGATCTGTGGCACATACGGTAGATAACTTAAGACTGGAGCTGATTATTCTGTGTTAATGCCTCTATCTATACTGTAGGGAGAACTTGAACTAGTCTTTCCACTCTCATAGTTAGCTGGCATAAAACCCAGTTGTGGTCTCCTTCAATTTCTGCAAATCTAAATCCCTAAGTGCCAGTCCAACAGTCACGGGTCATCTGTGGTCTACTGTTGTGTCTGCCTGCTCTCTCTGAATGTCAGATAAACAAAAGCATCTCGTAGGGCATCAAACACTACTTGTGGGGGTAACTGCGGGCAGGAGGCCAAGAACAAGCAAAGTGTGAGTGTGAACATTACCAAGGAAAAGCTAAAGACTCACGACATCAACTCTTTCTGGGGATATGCTGAAGTTACTGCTTGGACCCAGGTCTTTCAAAATAGTACCTGCTATTACACAAACGCAAAGCAACATTGCGTTTCATTTAAAACCGCTCCCTACATGTTGGTTCTCTGCACAAACTGTAGAGCAAGGGGAAATTAGATCTGAGATTACAGACTCTAATTTTCTTGTGTGACTCAGCCCTGATGTGTTGTAAAGTGATGAGTGTTGAGTCTGCTTCATTCAACCCTAAAGTCTGCCCTGCTCTGCCCCAAGCCTCCTCTGGTGCAGACCGAGATTGGGCCCGTCTTGTTTACTTGAAAATACTTAGCAAATCCATACTCTTTTTACTGATTTCTGTTTTCATGACAACACTACTGAGATCACTCTGTGCAAAACCTAAAGAGAAGAAAAGCCAACTATATAGCTCTGCCATGGTTACTGCACCTTTGCTAGATGTAAAGAGGGTTTTTAGTAAAAAAGCACATTAGCTATATGCAACTGTCTTTTGGGATAGTTTTAATGTGCTGTATAATTAGTTAGTTTAATTAATTAGATCACCACAGTTGGCATTCTTTTGAATGCTTCCTAATTTTTTGAGTGTTAACTCTCATTCATGCATTTCTACTTTTTTCCTTATTCTATGTTTTATTATTATTTATTCATATATTTATTTTCTTATAATTATTTTAAACCTTCATTGTTGTTTTCTGCCTGTTTTTTAAAGGCGGAATATAGGCAATTTTCCATACTGCTCAGTTGTTATCATGGTCCCTCACATAATTTTTCCCAGGTCAATGTAACTCCTAAAGCAATTCCCTTCATGTTTCAGAGGTTAGCATAGACAAAAGCTGCCTAACAGGCAGGAGGAATACAATTCTGGTTTGAATATCAGAGCTCTAAGCCATAATGATGCAAGCTATGCCACTTAGCTTCCAGGAATCAATCCCCTCACTATTCTGCTTTCTGTTGCAAATGTAACCAAGGCCTAAAATACAGACATTACATTCCCATGTGACACTGTTTGCTACATATGATGACAGCCCTGCTGGGTGTTACTGGGGAATGGGAAGTGGGTGAATAGATTCACGGATGTTCAGGTTACCAGGAAACTTATGCAGAATTATTGTATCTGCTAGTTCTCATATGTTTCTATGAAACTAGACCACTTCTTTTCAAATTGAGGAATTATGCAGAATCTGGTCAGAGGCTATCTCTGTTCGTGTGTCCTAATCATATACCAGTTCCTCAGCCTGCACCCTGCTTTCCTCTGGAAGCAAACCTGAGAGTGAAAGGGCAAGATGGGATCTGCAGCTTACTCCAACAGCCTGTGGACAATCCAGGAATGTTGTATGTGTTCTTTTTTTTCATTAGCATGTTTCTTTAAAGTTTACACTGAGCAGAAGTTAGTGTTCTTTATGGACGTAAGTGTAAAGTAAGCACATTTCCTGAACTTGTGATCAACTTTTTAACTTATTTTTGTCATCTTTTTTTAAAAAGAAAGCAAGCACAGGAATTTTCCACTTCTTTCTGATGTATTTGGTGGCTATTTTGTTTCGAAAAGTAAGAATACTCTTCCCAAATGCTCTTATTCAGTTAAAAATAACCCAATCAGAATGTTTTCTTCACTTTTTTCTTCTTCTGTATTTTATCTTTCCACTCAGAAATTGTAGTTGAATGAAAGCCTGGCAGACAAGAACTCGTAAGCAGAATAATAGAGATATAAAAGAGAGAGTAACACTCATTTACAATTGTAAAATGAATCATAGAATCATAGGGTCTTAGAACAACCAGGTTGGAAGAGACTCACTGGATCATTGAGTCCAACCGTTTCTATCAAACACTAAACCATGCCCCTCAGCGCCTTGTCCACCTGTGCTTTAAATACCTCCAAGGAAGGTGAATCAGCCCCCTCCCTGGGCAGCCTGTTCCAGTGCCCAATGACACTTACTGTGAAAAATTTTTTCCTAATTTCCAGCCTAAACCTCCCCTGGTGGAGCTTGTGGCCATTCCCTCTCATCCTGTCCCCTGTCACTTGGGAGAAGAGGCCAGCACCCTCCTCTCTACAACCTCCCCTCAGGTAGTTATAGAGACCAATGAGGTCACCCCTCAGCCCCCTCTTCTCCAGGCTAAACACCCCCAGCTCTCTCAGCCGCTCCTCATAAGGCCTGTTCTCCAGCCCCTTCACCAGCTTCATTGCTCTTCTCTGGACTCGCTCCAGAGCCTCAACATCCTTCTTGTGGTGAGGGGCCCAGAACTGAACACAGAATTCGAGGTGCGGTCTCACCAGTGTCGAGTACAGAGGGAGAATAACCTCCCTGGACCTGCTGGTCACGCCATCTCTGATACAAGCCAAGATGCCATTGGCCTTCTTGGCCACCTGGGCACACTGCTGGCTCATGTTCAGTCACTGTCAACCAACACCCCCAGGTCCCTCTCCTCCAGGCAGCTTTCTAGACAGACTTCTCCCAGTCTGTAGCTCTGCAGAGGGTTCTTGTTCCCCAAGTGCAGGACCCAGCATTTGGCCTTGTTAAACCTCATGCCATTGGACTCAGCCCAGCGGTCCAGCCTGTTCAGATCCCTTTGCAGAACCTCCTGACCCTCCAGCAGATCAACACTTCCACCCAGCTTGGTGTCATCTGCAAACTTGCTAAGGGAGCACTCGATGCCTTCATCCAGGTCATTGATAAAGACATTGAACAGGGCTGGACCCAGCACTGAGCCCTGGGGAACCTCACTTGTCACTGGCCTCCAGCTGGATTTAACACCACTGCTGCCAGCTTCTTCAATTTTTGCAAAAATAGAACACAGCAAGAACCAATTTATAAGAGAAACCTTTAAAAATGCAGGCAGAAGATTATTAAGTGTTCATGTATCAAACTCAATTCTTTTTCTTCACGGTGGCAGACAGATGACAGGCCAAGCTGCTTATTGTCCTGGAAATCATGCTCAGTTATCAATATTCCTACAATCATTGCCTGCAGCTGGTGATAAAATAATGGCAGAGAAATAATGGAGGAAGTTTTCAAAGTCAAGTATAAGATGCGCATGCATATAACCCATTATTTTTTAAAAGATATGTGCACACTGCAGGACCTGCTGCCACAGTATTGCCCTGATTTCATAATATGTGCACTTTTATTGATGTATATGAGCTCCTATAAAACTTTAATAGGGGATTTTACAAAAGATATATCTGTGTTGAACTTTAGGAAGTGACTCTTTTTCTGGCTAAAGCATGAGAGATTGTGAGTGCCATGAGCATTTTTACTCTGTGTGAAACCAAGGGATCAGAGTCTTTTGAGGGCTGCTGGATGAGGTGATCAGGATAATGAGCTGCTGTTACCAACACTGTTAGCTTTCACCTGTCTACCACCTACCTGCCACTGAACATTCATTATTCAGCTCAGAGAGGTAAACCAAAACATATGCTTTCTCATGATGGTTATGCAGGTATGTAAAGTTCAAGCTAGCTAACAGCTTTCCGTTTATACTTTCTACCATACTCCGGGTTACTAATACCAAGGTGTGATGCTGGACTTCGAGGTGACAATGTGAGTTCTTTAGAGTTTTCACCATCCAAATCTTTCTATTCTTTCTCAGAACAAGTTTTTCTTTATAAAACCACTTTGAAATGTGAGGAACTGGGATATACTCTGTATATGTCCACAAGGAGGAAATAAGTAAGTCTTATAGCCAGAGTTAGACTTCAAAATACAATTAAATCTTTCTTTTTATGCCTTTTGACTGGAAATAAATTAGTCAGGTGGAGATATAATTTGAAGAGTTCTGGAGTGCAACGAACTTACCAGATTGAGTTTCATCTTTGTTTCGTGCATAACCAAGCAGGGAATCAGATCTGATGAGGGGTTACAACCAGCCACTAACAATCCCCATTTATTTAGAAAAATAGTTCTGGACAACTTGGTAAAACAATGCTTAGTTATCATCAAGAGATATTAGTTGTGTTCAGGGAGAGGCAGTGGGTAGTGGGGTTGGAAGAGCTAAAGCGTCTGCACCTTGAGGAAGCAGTCCTGTTGATCACATCTGATTCATTCACCCAGGCATTTACTCTTTGTCGTGTTTGTATACAAATTCTGATGCATCATTAACACACTGAATAAAAATTAAAATAAAAAACAAATAGTGGGCCATAGCAGTGGGCACCAAACTGACACCTTTTCTGCTCTTAGCACTAAGATGTCTCATTCCAGTTTTGGTTCTCTACAGCTAATCACTATCTTGGTTAGACATGCTGGATAATCCCAGCTCTGCAAGTATCCCTGTGAGATACTGCTACCAAAGGGCTCCTCATGCTTTCAGGGAGCCCACATTTGCAGCACTACAACACTGTGTAAAAGTTCATTTCAGTTTGGCTGGTATTTTTACATTTTCAACACACACAGAAATTTTAGTCACATGGCATAACTTCCAGATTTGTATTTTCTATGACCAAGGCATAACAAAACCATGCCTATGTCTGCCACTTTCTGGATTCTACTAACTCCTTTACAAAATTTCATTGCTAGATCTATTCTATTGAGAAGGAAATGTTTTCAGTATCAACTGATAGTCTACACTATATTATAAGGGTCTTTGTTGTTTTTTTGAAATCCCCCTTGTAACTTCTGTATCAGTGCTCCAGCAGACAAACCACAGTGACATGCAGAGAGCTGAAACATTTCCCTTTTGAACACAATCATCTCCCATGATAGATTATTTTTTTTTTCTCTTGCACTGGAGATGTTCAGAAATAGCCTCCTAGCAAGGCCATCTGGACAAGACATCAGCATTACTTATGTGTAGTTCCTAAATCATAGAACTGAGGTGGGTTTCAATCTATTTAGCAAGGTGTCCCCCAGTATTCATGAATCTGAAATGCTAGTATAGACATGCCAGGTCTGTTCCCTCTTCAGACCTCCTCCCATGTGAAGAATAACTGGAACGAGTGTTCCACAGATTTTTCTGCTTTTCAAGGCTCAGAGAGCTCCATTTCGTAAACCAGGTGCCACTGATCTATATTGCTGTAGGTTTTTTTTGGACCAACAATTTTTCCTTGTCCTTTGAATGACTTTCCACTCATGAATATCTGATTCAAGATCCAGCACTGGAAATCAAGATAATAGGAATTTAAAAAACTTTTCCATTACTCATGTAGATTCTTTCTCTTTACTGAAAATGCTGATGAAGCCAAACACTAGGCTGAAGGTTCGGTTTCTTATCTTGGTGCATTCCTGTAGTGGTCAGTACAGCTTCTTCCTATCTCACTGATGGAGAGGAGGTTGTTCAATGCTCAGTGTCATGTATTATCAATATTGCAGGGATCAATGGCGAAGGGAAGGCAAACTCAGCTTCTCTCTCTGTTGGCTCAGGAGAACCACTCTTAATTTGCAGCATAACTGCCTCTAAGGCTTCTTATGTATTTGTACAGAATTCTCATGGAATAAATGTAATAGACACTGTTCAAATTCATTTTCATCCTCTTTTCCCTGCAGTTTTTTTCCCATGACTATCCAGTAGAAGGATTAGTTTAATTTTTTCATCCATATCTGGCCATTCTACCATTAATCCTCAGTCTTTCAATAGCATTCAGCAAAGGAACAGCTACCTGGTTCATATCCACAGCTAAGTCTGTATCAAGTCATTCATTCTCCCTGGGTCTTTATCAAGTTATCAGATTCTGTAGCTGCATGAACTTAAAGGCACAATAACTGATTCACTAAAAGGCAGTTCCCTACAAATGATTTATTGCACTAGTGCCATTTTTAACCAGAATGGCCCAGCCTGCATTTGTTTTGCTTTGTTTACAAGAACCATGTCAAGACACCCATGTTTTTGAAAAGCTTAGAATATCTGATCAAAAAGTGCTCCAGCTCTGCTACCAAGGAGTCACTAATGCATTGACAAGAGATAAATTTCACTTCTGCATCCATCCAACATTTTAACAGAAAAGACACACACACAGCTGCTGTGGTGAGATTTGTTTAGGTCTTGACCTGAGCATATCTGCAGTTTGGACCAAGTGCCTTATTTTATTTTTGCTGAAATTGCAGTGGTTAGTCTCTTGGCAAATCTGAAATGTTGACAATCATATTGAAAGTGCAACTTTTCATCCTTTTTCACTGAACATATCCTACTAAGCAGCCTGAAGACTAACTTTCAATATTTTATTTCATGTAATGAACAAAGCTGAACTGTAAGCTCTTTCCTGGTGGTCCCCTGCTGCTGGGTGTCATCAGATGTTTGTGATTTTGACTCTGGTCTACAATAGTTGTAGCAGTCCCTTTTTGCTTCAGTATTATATTTTCCATGTTAGCTTTTAGCCAGTCTGCTCTCTTTACTTATACTTCATACATTCAATAATGCATATATGCATAATTATCTATGCAGTATAACTTCATTTTGCTTGATTATATATGCCACCTTCTTTTCTTAATCATCACAGACAGCAGACACTAATTACCTGTTTTGTTCAGGCCTGTGATGCACAGAGCAGTACTTAGAGGCACAAAGCTTTCAGCTTCCATCATTCTCAGCAGTCTCAACATCCGATGTGCAGCTGCAAGCAAAGCCCCACATCGGCACACTTACGCTCATTGCATCCTTTGCCTAATAGAGAGCTGCAAGTATGAACCTATATATGTACTGTCAACATTTTATTCAGAAAAATCTCCTGCAGGCATGGGTTTGAACCCAAGGTCATCATCAGTCCAGGCACTGCTTCAATGTTCTTTTTGTTGAATTTATTAGTCACAACTTATCCTGCTGAGATTTTTTAGTAGATCCAGATCACGTGAGATTTCTGGACAAATATAATTTCCCCCCAACATTGTCTCCACTAGTCAAGAGAGAAGTTGAAGCACAGGAAAGGGCTGTAATTTTCCCAAACGGTGGCAGAGAAAGAAAGAGAATCAGCACCTCCTAGTTCAGTTCCTCAGTCCCCAGAATATACTGATAAATAGGTGTTAGCATGCCTATTATAGCCTCTTATGGTGAAGTCTTTAATCTAATATTAATTACTGAATAAAGTGATCGATAAATTATTAAGTATTTAAGTAACAGTCGAATTTTTACTACATCATCAGGTTAATAACCTATGGTTTATATTAATTAATATGACTAGTGAATCTAGATATGGAAAGAGAAAATGTCTGGTAAAGGAATACAATGAAGCACTTGTAAAACAATGTATACTTTTAGCACTTTCAAACCCTTGTAATGTAATTATGATTCAATAACAGACCTGAAGAGTAGGGACAAGATAAAAGAAAATAAATGTAAATCAGCAATAGAAACCACTTTTGCTGAGAGTGAGAAGTGTGAGACTGGTCAATATCTTTTGAATTAAGCATGGGGTTTATTTCTCTCCTTTTCTTTCCTGCTATGCTCTTTACATGTTGTCTTTGTGTCAATTTGAGTGGTTTGAAGAAAAAAGAAAATGGTGTTTTCCTGCTTTATGCATTTACTGAGAGACTTTGTATTTCCTTATTAATTTTAGCAGTACAGAAAATGAGTTCTTTTTCAGCATTTTGTGAAAAAAAAGTTAACATTAATCGAACTTAAGGAGTAAGGTCTTGTGTGTCTTAGACCAACAGAATGATTCCTCAGATCTCCATAGAGCTAAAATTTGTCTTGCTTGCTCCAGTTAGCACAGGTTTGCAGCCCACAGTTTGCAATGTGGGTTTCCAAGCACTGCGGATCTTGATGCCTACAAATACCATAGTTGTATAAAGGCCACTAGATAGGACTATAAGATAGTTCAAGACTGTCCCATTCAATTACTCTCATGGTGATTCCCTGGATCTCTTTTGAAACACATTAGAAACAGACAATCGCATTTACTGTTTTTCATTCCTTGGTGCCAAGGCAGTTTCAAAAGTAAGTTGCATACTCCATTCACCTGGGCAGATATTATATACTTCATTTTTCTCAGATCCCTTTGGTGCAAATTCACTGTCTTGATGATTTGTCAACATTTGTTTGAATGACTGGTTCTAAAGCTGTTTAACAGGAGACAAATTTCTCATAAAGACATGGATATCCCTAACATTGTATGTCATCAGTGTTGGTGAAGATAATTCATCAGCTTTTCAGCGGGGGACTCATATTTCTTGTACTTTCCTGTAATATCTCAGTCTCCCATTGACCTATAGGCGCATTGGTAGCCTTCCTATTTCTGATGTCCTTGGAAAAATTACTATTAGGATAAACACTTTTAGCAATCTCTAATGCTTTTTTTTCGGTCTGAAAGCTTTTTACTTAAGGTGCCAGTGCTTGTGCTTTTCTAAATTTAATCTATTTTGAGAGTGCTCTCATTATTTTTACTTTCAATATTCCTCTCCTTATCTGTGACAGCTATTTCATGTCCTTTCACATTCTCTTCTGAGTCTTCAGTACGGTGTCTCTATAGTCTTCTTGCCACCTGGAAGTGTTTTATCATTTTAAACTGACCCTTTACATTTCATTTTTGCATGCTTTTCCATTACTGACTATTTTCTACACATTCAATATTAATGGCAAAGATTTTTTTGAAATATCATACATACCAATTATAATCTCTGTAATGAAGAGCTGCTTCTGTAGTGCCAACTCTAGGTGCCTTTTTCCAGAATACATCAACAGCTGTTTGTCATTTTGAGGGACAGCCAGAGAAAAATTCCTCCAAAACAGCAGCTGTTCCTGTTTTTTTTCCAAAAAATTGGTCTCTACCTCATAGCTTCCCCACAAATCTTTACACCTTTCCTGAAAGTATTTACATTGTTTCTGTGCTTGGACAAAAACACTGAATATCACATGAATCACATTAAAATCAAGGTTGATACCAATGTTGGACAGAAATGATGAGAAGCTTGATGGTAAAACAATTGGAGGTGACTACAGGTGCTGCGAGGGCTGTTGCTGTTCTCTAGAAAAAGAAGACTTTGCAGTCTTTAAACAATTTGGGATTTTGTTGTTACTTGAAACCACCTAGGAGGATTTGAAAATTTATAAAGTAATAACAAGCAAATACTGACTATACTTTCATCTGTTTTTTTTTTCTCTTGTACTGATGAACATTACTGATGAACATTACTGATACTTTTGTAGGAGGGTACAGGGGCACAGCTACTTACTACCACAGTGTGTTCAGTCAACAACTCTTATCAACCTTGAGTTACTTGGAGGAGGCTGTTTTAAGTTAACAGTCTAAGGAAAGGTGCTAAAGGCAGAGAAAGTACTCTCCTCTGTTTGCTAATTATGATATCCTTTAATGGGAGCTGTATTTGACTGAAGTTCAACTGCATGTATTTAGGAGGAAATATTGATTAGTGTTTGGAAGAAATGGCAGCTTAAATAATTAATAGAGATTGAATGCTGCAGGAGTCTGTTTTATACGCAGGTGTATGTGGCTATCCACGTAGAGGCAACAGCTGTGATTCTGGTACAGTTATCTGCACACGATAGCTATATCAGTGTTTGTAACCTTTGGCAGATTAAGAAGACAGCAGGATCAAAGTGGACAGACTTCCAGCATGGACAGCAAACCATCCCTTCAGACCCATGAGAAACTCCAGGATGGACGTAACAACAATTTACTGGGACATGGCTGCGCAAGAGGCTGCAGTAGCTAGTTAGCCACTGCCCTGCACACACTTCCACCCTGGCAGGGTGAGGAAAGGTCATCTCTGTGCATACCTTCATCTTTACACTTTGGATCCCAGGATATCTGACTCCTTGAAAAGCAGGATCCCCAGCCAAGGACAAACTCATGGAGTACACCAGCTGGAAACTCTACACATACAACCTTGCTTTTCTTCCGACTCTGCCACTGGATAAACAATCATCAGCAACAAAATACAGTTTTATAAGTAAGTGTGACTTTCCTTTTCAAAATCCTGGAAGAAAACTTGAAACAATTCATTAGGCAGCCTCTCAAAGATTGCCACATTTCTGGCTACTTTCAAGAGACATAGTTATATTGGGGCCAGCTTTATCCTGAAGGTTTCATGTTTATGTCTCTGTTAATTTAAATGGTGTAGTTCAGAATTTTGTGAAACTGCTGGGCACAACCATTTCCGAGCACCTGTTCTTGAGTTTAAGACAGATGTATATTATGTAAATACTTGAATGTACTGTCAAATAGGCCAAACACTGAATAATTTCATTTAAATACATGAAGCCCATTGGAAAAGTTGTAGCATGAATGTATTCACATTGTTCTTTAACGACGTGCATTCTGCTTTGTAGTAAAAGATGTGACACTGGCCAAGTCAAAGTCTTTCTAGTGACTTTAGTGGATGCAGGAGCAGACACATTAGTACTATGTGATAACCATGATAAAGAAAGAAACTTTTTATTTGTAACAATAGGCTGACTGAGACAGAGTTGAAAATCAGCTTAGTAAGGAGAGCTAAAAAATTAAAGAATTTTCTCAAATCCATAGTTAAGTGTTATAAAATGTGAAGAAGTTACATGTTTCTCTGTTTTCATGGATCTATTCTGGATGAGAACCATCTTGAATAGAAGAAACATACGTTAAGCAAAGTATTGCTGATATAAAAGCCTTTTTTTTTTTTCTGGCTTAAGTGGCAGCCACAGTTCCAAACATTTATGGTATTTTATAACTTGTATGTCCACATTTTGATAATAAATGTGTGCTTGTTGTGTCTTATTGTGCTTTTATTTTTAAGGATTTCCATCCGTAAGCAAGTTTTATTTCAACTTTTTAAAATAAATAAATAAGGCTTTTGGATGTAAAAAACACTTTATTTGTAATAACCTTTTTTTACTGTATTTTTTCCATTCCATCTTTTACAAAACAAACTTCTTTGTAATTGAAACTCTTTTAAAATTTGGTTTCGTATTATATGTAATTTTTGTCACAGATTTTTCATAAAATATGGATTTTTATTGCTCCATGAAATGATACAGTGTTCCTATCAACAACAGAGCACTCATAAATCAATGCTTGCGAGGTCCATGATGCACAAGGTAATATAATTAGACCCATGCAGATTTTGGACCGAGGGCTAGTAATTTATTAAGAGTTTCCATGTAAAATTTCCAATTGGAACAAAAACTGGGGAAAAAAGGCAATGGCACCATTGTTCTTTTTCTATGATTAAAGTTGTTTTCAGCAAGAAGAGTTATTGTGGGTGATCTTGTTCAACATCCACCACATGGGATGCAACTTTACTGGCATCTCAGTTCAGGCTGGGAAGGCATTTTTGAAGTTAATGTCTCAACCTTAAAGCCCTATCGCGTTTTGGTTAATACCATAGCACCCAAACCAGATTTTCTTTTGGATGATACAAAACCAGAAGATGTGCTCTGAGACAGCACTTATCACAGAATCATAGAATGCTTTAGATTGGAAGGAACCTTAATGATCATCCAGTTCCAACACTCCTGCCGTGGGCAGGGACACCTTCCTCCAGATCAGGTTTCTCAAAGCCCCATCCAGTCTGGCCTTGAACATTTCCAGGGATGGGGCATCCACAACATCTCTCTGGGCAACCTGTGCTAGTGCCTCACCATCCTCATAGTGCTGAATTTCCTCCTTTTAGCTAATTTAAAGCAACCCTCTTTCAGTTTAAAGCCATTACCATTGTCCTATCACTATGTGCCCTTGTAAAAAGTCCCTCTCCATCTTTCATGTAGCCCTCCTTTAGGTACTGGAAGGCTGTGAATGCCATTTGCCCAACCTTGGGCCTGTAGACCCCGGGAACAGATGAGATCAAATCAGAAATTAAACCCCCGATGTGCCTTGTGTGATCTGTGATCCTGACCTCTCTGTTTCGCAGAACCCCTTCTGTCAGGCTGTGCTGCCTGTTGTTGCTCACACTGGCACCAACTAAAGATCCATAGCATTTAGAGTATAAGAAGTTCATCAGTGACTGTATTAAAAACAGAGGGAGTTTCCTGAAGACAGAATTTAATAAGCAGAAGGATTCTACCAAACATTTGCAGTCTGATCTGGCTGGCTGCTGGGTGTCCTTGCCAGTGCTTTATTACACTGTTTTAGAGAGAGGCCCAGTTAATTGATGGATGACATGTAATTAAATATGTTTGCGCATAGTATTGTCATGAATGCAAGCTCAATCCGACACTTTAATTTCATGCTTGTTACCACATGATAGTTTCTCAAGTAACTCTACAGGCTGCAAAAATAAGAAATCATGACACCAATCAGCTTTATCCAGAGTTCATGGATAAGTTGAACCTTATGCTGCATGTAATTAAGTTTCTCAGTTTATTACACTGGTCAGAAATGTCCTCAGCTACACTGTGGACACCCAATATAGAATCATAAAATCATAGAATAGTTTGGATTGGAAGGAACCTTTAAGGTCATCTAGTCCAAACCCCCTTTAACTAGTAGGGACATCTTCAACTAGATCAGGCTGCTCAGAGCCTCATCCAACCTGACTTTTAATGTTTCCAGGGATAAAGCATCTACCACCTCTGGAGACCACCTGTACTCTTAGTTCATCTTTCCTTTTGCCTAACGTAGCTGTAAGGAACTGACTTGTCATGAGAGGCCCCGATAATGATGGAGAAGAAGAAGAGAAGAGGTCATTCTGTACAGTATGTACTGTGTGAGGATCAGAACAAGTGCTATAAGACAAGTCACATCACCTGGGAATATGCCTACGAAGTGCTCAGTTGGGATTTGTCTCCCCTCACTCTAGACATAAGAAAAACATACACATTGCAGCAGAGTTAGCCAGATCCAGGCTCAAAATCAAGGTGGGGGGTCGTGACAGGGAAAAGATGCTTTTATGATAAGGTGCACTTGTTGTCTCTTGATTGCCTCTTTTAGAAGATGGTTCTCCCTGTAGCTCTGCCTCCACGTCAATGTAAACAGCTCAGATGCAGATATGCACATTGTGCATTGATATTTAGTCAGATTAATCTTGTTTGTGGAGGCACAGACAATTTGTAGATAAGGAGTCTAGTCCTTATGAAAAAATGGGAACATTTCTGATTACTTCAGCAGGAGTCAGAGCTGTTGGAACAGTTTGTACCCTTACATGTAAGAGTGGTATTAGAGGGCCGAGAAATTACATAAAAATTTGCAACGAACACTGTCTTGCTTTCCAGTAGTAAAGAAAACAGGGAAGGCAAATAAGACACAGAATACTTTTAATACATAGTGAGATGGAGGGGAAAAACAAATCAGGGTAACCATAAAGCCAAAAGAAACTCCTTCGGACTAATTTATCCTATACAGCTTTATTGTCTTGCAAAAGCATCCAGTGATCTTGACTCCTAAAGCCTCATACAGTTTCTCCAAGTCATTTCAAGGGTACAATATTTTTCTGTTCCAAGGAACATGGAAGGAAGCATAACACAGCTGGAAAAGAAGTTTGCTACTCCAACATTTTATTGAAACTCTGCAGTGTAACAGTTCTGATCACACATGCACATTCCCACAGCACCATCACAGATTAAATTCTGCCAGATTTACCTTCTGTTCAGTTTGCTGCTTCTACATTGTGTATTAAATATTGGCACCACACTGTAAATGTTTAATTACCAACTGCGATAAAATACAAATGGCTCCTTTAATCTGTAGCCTTGACAAAAATGATTGATGAAATATTTCCAGGGGTTTTTCCTTTAGCTTTGGGGGGTGGGAGGGTTGGCTATAGATCTTGGTACAGTAGTCAAAATAACTTCAAAGTACGTAACAAAAGAAATACTAGGCACCCATCCATCCATCCATCCATCCATCCATCCCATTCATCTCGATGTTTCCTGCTTGCAGAAATATGTGATCACAATTTCAAACTGATTTCTCACAGTTTAAACTAAACCTAAGTATTGGTGTATTGTGATGCACTGAGGAACTGTGGTTGGCTGAATAAGACTCAAAGCATTTTTCTGTTTTCCACGTGGTTAGCTATGCCAACACTTCTGTTATGAAAAACTATCTGCCAACATAAGAGAGGCTTAAAGGTTTAAGAGAGGTACATTTACAGTTTTGGTGGGAGATAGAAATCAAGCACATATTCGAAGCACATTTAATTAAAGAAACACAGGTAGAGTCTTCAATTTCCACTGCTTTAGCAGCTGCCTCATGAGAAGACTTGGAACAAACAACTGTCCTGCAAAGAATCCCCATTATTTCTGTAGCTGGCCCAGATTTCATCTATTGTTAAACAGGTTTATCTACACAGATTCTGAACAAGAAGAACCCAAAGGCAAGAACCTACCCATTTGCAGTGCTGGGCTGCTGAGACTCTGCCTCCTTGTACAGCTAAAGAAACAGCATAGAGCAGCTGCTGGAGCCAGTCATCAGTCCTGCCAGGAAAAGCAGAGATTATTTTTTCCTACACAGATGTTATAGCTCAGTCCCGTGGTGCATGCTGTCAACAAATCCTCTGGTAAATTTTGAATGAGGAATACCATATAATTTTATAGATCCTTCTGGTGATGTACAAAAAAACTCTATGATAGATCAGTGTGATTCATAAACAAGAGCATTACAGCTTTTCTTCTGGAGAGTATACTAGTAGTTAAATGATTAATACTGTGCATATTGTGCTTAATCATCTTAGCTTCGAACAGAGTAGTTAGTTTGGTTTATCTGTATTTTAATGACTGGATCAACTACTCTCTGGCCAGCAGGGAAAAATGTTTTGATATTTTTAGCATTCATTTAGCAATGCAAATTAGCCTGCTATAATCGTGTTTGTGAGAAAACACACAGTGCAATCAGGACCTTAATAATGACTGAAGCTAGCTATACTGTATACATCAATGAACTTGGCTTGGAGTCACAAACTCTCTTTTTTTAGTAATTTTTAATTGGGAAGGAGGAATGTATCTAATTAGAGTAGTTTTTACAAAATAGCCGAACAGCCCTCATGAGTCCTCCTAGAGACTCAAAATCATAACACAGGGCAGAAAGCTTTGTTGTTCAATATTTAGGGGTTTAAGTCTGTTATAAACAATAAAGTCAGCATATCAAAACCTCTGTAGTTTTCAATACCCATTAAAAGAAAAATGATTCAGTACAATCCTAAAGTCCTAGTCCTGCCAAAAAGTATGCCCATGAATACAGAATTATGTCAAATCTGCATTAAATTATATGCAATATTTCCTTTAAGGTCATAAATTTCCCATTTATATTTGAAAGCTCAGGCTATGGGATCTGGGGTAGTAGGGAAAGGGCTGAAGAAGTGGGGTGGAGGTAGAGTCAGCTGCAGTGACACCAGTGTCTGTCATCTGTGCCTTGTCCTCTGGCCACCTTTGGCCATCTAGAGTACAAGAGGCTAGTTTCACTGAGTGGCAGGTTTCTGCAACTGTACAATCATACCGGAGAGACCCGTGTAGAGTTGAAATGAAGAAATAGCCAAAGAGGATGACAGCTGTCATCAGATTCATCTTGTTGATTCAGCACCGCCTTGCAAGAACCAAGGGTCATTCCTTAAGTTTTGATTTTTCTTCCTACCTCGAATATGTTCCCTGATGGGAGCACATCAGAAGACATGGTGCCTGTGGCTTGCTTCTTGCTGGTGTAACTCAGATGGCCCCTTCCTCACCTCTCAAAACACCCATCAATATGCCTATGCAGTATAATGCATCAGAACACCAATGCCTAAGCTCTATAACCTTCCCAGAAGGCAGTTAGTTACTTTCTGATAGATGTTATCTATAAATCCTGCCTTTCACATCATCTGATAGAGGCATTCACTCCATCAGCCTGTAGAGTGTGAACATCCACATTTGAACATTGCAGCACAGAAATCAGTCTTCACCCAGCACCATTTTAACTGATACAGATCAATCACTGCCCTCCCAAATTCCTACCTAACATCACTCACAGACATGCATCCCCAGATCCTTGTCTCACCAGCAGACCCATCTGATGAAAGACAGTTTTCCACACACACTGTTAGGATAAGTCACAGCCTTCAGGAATTACAGATCTTGGAAATGCTTAGAACCTGCTGAAAATCCATGAATTCTACTGATCAGAGTGTTTCAGAGTGTTTTCTTGCAGCTAGCACTCCTCTTACCGCAGTACCAGGCTTAATTTTACATTTTTCAGAAAGGCAGACATTAATATGGAACAGCTAATAAAAAAGAAAGAACACTAAATAGGCTAAGAGAACCAGCAACAAAATATGTATTTTAAAGAGATTTCTGAAGTGTGTTTTTGCCATCTTATAGGCACAGCTATTTCAATAAGCAATGTGGCTTTTTTTTTTGCAAATAAGAGGCATAATCACTCGCTCTGGGCAGACAAACACTCCTGAATGTATGTAACTGATAGTGTATGTGTCGTTATTACAGCAAAAACTTTCATTATCTTCTCATTATCATCTTCAAGATAAAGGCTTTGCTAAAGCTTATAGTGCTGACATTGAAACCTACAGGTCAAACTATGTGAACTATAGTTTTAAAAATAATACTATTACATTTTATAAGTCTTGAATTTTATTCCACTTATTTTTTTTCTGTTCTGAAGATCCTTTTTCTGGATCCTTCATTGCTTCATATTATCTTCACTTATATTGTCAAGAGGATGGGGACAGACTTTTTTCCAGTGGTACCCAGTGACAGGACAAGGGACAATGGGCACAAAATGGAGCAAGGGAAGTTCCACCTGAACATGAGGAAAAAATTCTTCACTGTGGGGGGGACTGAGCACTGGAACAGGCTGCCCAGAGAGGTTGTGGAATCTCCTTCTCTGAAGATATTCAAAACCTTCCTGAATGCATTCCTGCTGTAGGTGAAGCTGCCATAGCGTGACGTGTGGACTGGATGGTCTCCAGAGGTCCCTTCCAACAGTGACCATTCTTTTGCTCTGTGATTTGTCTCCTCTTTAAATATATAAACATCCCCTTAGCAACATATAACACAAACACCCTCCTGGCATGGATTTTCAATCTTCCCACACAAATGAAGGTCTCTGTGTCTCTAAGACATCATTCTATCCCTCCCTGGAAAGACTTCTCCGTGAATTGTGCTAATTGTTTAGAATTGCCCCACCAAGAATGCAATTTGTTCATTTAAGGCTATTTAATTACTTCTAAAATGCAAGAATTTGCTAGTATTTCATACTAGCATGTTTCATACTACTGTAGGATCTTGGGGAAGGTTTTTTAAGGAATATATATATATTTTGATATTACTATGCATTGAGCATAGATATTATATACACAACAAAGCACTGGGCTATTTTATTGCATGGTTTAAGCGTATTTGTACTACAGCAAAGCAATTCCCTCAGCTTGCTCCTTTCAACCTTGAATGTTTCAATACTGATTTTCAACTTCTGCACAGTTGTCTGCTCTGCTTTATTGGTAGGACCAAGATTATTGGTTTACTGAACTAGGACATATCCCTGCTTTTCTTGAAGAGCATACATATTTATGAATCAATTAATTGACTGTATTTTTCTCTTTAAAGAAAAAGGAGTATTTTCTTTATTTGGACTAGCTGCTAATAACAAATTAATCATTTTCCATTTACCATACTTTTCTCAGTTTCCATCAGCAGTTTAAGTCAGTTCACAAAGGAGCCTTTGACAGCCGACTGAACATGATCCAGCAGTGTGCCCAGGTGGCCAAGAAGGCCAATGGCATCTGGGCTTATATCAGAAATGGTGTGACCAGCAGGTCCAGGGAGGTTATTCTCCCTCTGTACTCGGCACTGGTGAGACCGCACCTCGAGTACTGTGTTCAGTTCTGGGCCCCTCACCACAAGAAGGATGTTGAGGCTCTGGAGCGAGTCCAGAGAAGAGCAACAAAGCTGGTGAAGGGGCTGGAGAACAGGCCTTATGAGGAGCGGCTGAGAGACCTGGGGTTGTTTAGCCTGGAGAAGAGGAGGCTGAGAGGAGACCTCATTGCTCTCTACAACTACCTGAGGGGAGGTTGTAGAGAGGAGGGAGCTGGCCTCTTCTCCCAAGTGACAGGAGACAGGACGAGAGGGAATGGCCTCAAGCTCCGCCAGGGGAGATTTAGGCTGGACATTAGGAAAAAAATTTTTACAGAAAGTGTCATTGGGCACTGGAACAGGCTGCCCAGGGAGGTGGTTGATTCACCTTCCCTGGAGGTGTTTAAGGCACGGGTGGACGAGGTGCTAAGGGGCATGGTTTAGTGTTTGATAGGAATGGTTGGGCTCGATGATCTGGTGGGTCTCTTCCAGTCTGGTTATTCTATGATTCTATGATTATGAGATTTAAAATGTTTTATCTGCTCAAAATATGCTTGCATTTTTCTTGAAGATTATTATTCCAGAATTCTTTCCTTAGAAATAATGCAACCATCCCTATGATCTTTTACACTGTGATACACTCATTATGTGGTATGTACATATTAATTTATAACAGAAAGGGTGGCTATGAGAAATGCTTCTTAGTTCATCTGACTCATGTTCATCAATGTTTTTGGAATGTATCCCTTTTCAAGTTACAAGTCAAATCATGGACAGGAAAACACACATAGGAAAACACTGGTAGCATAACGCCTAGATGTTTCCTGTCAATGGGTGGCAGAATCCTCACTCTTTCAAGCTAAATAGCGCACTTCAGTGTAATGGGATATAATGTAGCCACATCTGCAAGTATGTTAAAAAATAAAATCTTTCTTGCCTTCTCTGTAGGGATTTGTACTCTGCAGATTTCCTGGCAGAAAATATAGAAATGCATTTAGAGTAGGCTGGAGAGAGAAGAGTGCCTCTAGAAGATAAAAAAACCCATTCTGGATCAATATTCGGAATCTGCTAATGTTTTGTTGTTAAATCCAGAGTCTTTCTGAATAAGAATTTTATTGACATAACAAGGGAAGACTGGGCACAAAATAGACATTTTAACACATTTGTGCAATTCCAGCCATAGCTTATTATTGCCTAGATGTACCATATTTATAAGGAAAGTTTTTTTGCAACAAGCTTGCACATGATGCACTTTCTTTCATGCTATCATGAGTCATCATGGACAGATAAATTTCTGCCTGTTATCATCAGAATTTTCTGAAGCATTGTCAAGTTCCTTTATGCACCTCTACATTTTTGCCAACTTTCAACACCCATGTGTTGAAGCTCCCTTCCTCTCTCAAGAATTTCAGTTTAACTCTGAACTGAGCACCTCTGCTTTCCACCAAGTCTTATCTTCAATTAAAATCAACATTTTATTAGATTTAGGGATAATTCTTTGTACTTCTAATGAAGGTCTTCTTTAACCATAACAGATGTCATTTCTGCCACAAAGATATAAAATCACTTCTTTGGCAATCCTTCCTGGATCCAGCCTTAGCTGTCCATTCTGTATCTTCTAGATCCAGAATTAGGAGGTAGCTTTAATAAGGGGCTTGAGTGGCTAAATATTCAAGTGCTGTAAGTTTAGATGCCTGAACCACAGAGCCCCACAAAACCCAGAAATGCATGCTTAGAGCCTACTCTTATTTTACTTCACAGAGAGACCTCACAGGCACCTCAGGGACCTGAGCAGCTGTATCAGACATATCAAACTTGCCAGTAAAGTGTCCTGAGCCCTGGGATGTGTCTAAAAGTCATACCTCTCTTGAGGCAGTGGGGCCCTCATCTAGCCTGGATCTACAGCTGCCCTAGAGATAGTATACTCCTAGGTCAGCAATATCTGTGACAGCTTAGCTCCAAAAAAATTTATCCAGAAAATGGAAAACTTGAGTTTGAAACTTTCTGCAGCACAGGGATCTTAAAAAATGTCCTTCCAGGAGAGTAGTCATACAGTAGAAAGAAACATGTTTCTTTTTTTCCCAGTCTCTGAAGGATTCAAAATTAACATGAACATCTTACGGATCTTCAACTAGTGGGGAAAAAAGCTATGAGAGAAGACAAGATGCCATTATATGGAGAACTGTAAAGAAGAACATAATGCATGCAGTGTAGTCAATACAAAGTTAAAAAAACCCTATAAATACATGCTGTTCCAGTTCCACATTGCTGTTACTTGCTCTCAAGATCAGTTACAGGACAAAAACTTATTGCTCTCTAATCAGTATTTATGTGAAAATGTTCAAACTGTAATTCAGGATCCTGAGAGACTTCTCAGTTCCACCTCTTTAAAATGAGAATGAATTCCATTTCAGTGTTAGTTTTGATGTATTTCAGGCATTTTTTCCAACACTGGTTGGAAGAAAATTTTTTAACTATCAAATATTAGTGTTTGTACATCTTGAGTTTTATCTTTCAGTACACTGTTTCTTGGATGACAAACACTTTTTTAGGAAAGTCCAAGCCTTTTATGAAAGCACATTTATAAACACCTATTTCCTGTTTGAAGACATGAAAGAAATGAGGTTTGCATTTGATACATTATTCAAAATACAATTATGTTGAGCCATCCCTTTGTTGCATGAAGAATTTGGCGTAGTATGTGAGGTGAAAGGGGAAATGGGTTTTTGACATAAAATGCGATTGGCAAGAGTTCTTCATTAACACTAATGCACAATTTTATTTTGTGAAAAGAAGTGTGTGCCACAGGGGAAGATGGGGCACATAAATAGATTCCATTTGCTGCAAAAACATATTGGGAAGCAAACACCATTCATCCAGCTTGCAAGGTGCATCAGCAGCAAACTGTAGAGGAAAGAGGGGAATGTGCAGTGGCCCAAAGTAAGGAACACTATGTCCCTTGCTCTTTTATCAAGAAATCATGTTACCTGAAAAGGTCTCTTCAATTTAAAGGATGCAAGAGTAGCTACCTAGTGCTATTATTGATCCATTTCCACTGGAAGATCAAAGCAGCAACATAAAAGCAAGTGTCAGCCGAAGTATTTTCTTTTACTTTCAAGGTAAATGGTAAAAGCTGCTAGGCAGAAACCTATCTGATGTGTCAATGGTAATTATCATGACTGATATTAACCTTGTTAAATAGCTGCCAATGTCTACTAGAAAAGTGCAGGACAGAATCCCTCCCCACAATCTACTTAAAGGTAAGATGGCTATTAATGAAAAAGTCAAGTCTTTTGCTTACTACTAAACATGAAGGGATGCATAAACAGTCATCATTTATACTGTGAGTAGTTTTTGGTCCCTTGCCTATAACTTTGTATTTTCCACAGTTTATTTCTTTGTCCATTTTAATCGCTCACTTATTAATATTCTATCCAAGTCTGGTACTTGGCTCATGTTAATTTATTTTTAAGATAATTTTATCTTTCTGCATTCCCTCCTTTCTGAGAATGACAATAGAGAGCTATATTTTTCTTTATTCACCTTTAAAGAAGCTGCTGTCTCTACCTGCTGTCCCCACTGCACAGCTGCAAACTGATGCAAAGAAATCATCAGAGCCCAAAGTACAGGCTTTGTTGCAAAGGCATAGCCCAAACTCACACAGCACCTGAGCATTATTCCAAGTTCATGCTGCCTAATGAATTAGTCAAAATTAAAGCCAAATGCTCTGCAGTCGCAGCCACAAGCAACTCCCAGGATCCCAGTTTACCTGTGACAGATTTTTTACCAAATTAAAACTAAGTTACCATCAGCAGTATGAGCAGAAACAACACAGGTAATAGAATGCTTGATCCTTTCTGTGATGCCAAAACCCACTAATGGGTTGCATCAAATTCAGTAATATGCTAAGAAACCTGAAGCCAAAATGGCATAGGATATCAAAACTTCCTTTGGTATGTGGCTCACTTAATGCTGCTGCATTGTGTTTGTGATCCAAGAGAGCTGGTCCGGTACCCATGCAGGAGAAGTAGCAAAGGAGGTGTCGGTGAGGCAGAAGAACTGCAAAGGATTTGGGGGTGCTGATTGACAGCCAGCTGAATATGAGCCAGCAATGAGCCCAGGTGGCCAAGAAGGCCAATAGCAGCTTGGCTTGTATCAGAAAAAGTGTAGAAAACAGGACCAGGGAAGTGATTCTGCCCCTGTTCTCAGTGCTGGTAAGTTCGCACCTTGAATACCTTGCTCAGTTTGGGGCTCCTCACTACAAGAAAGACATAGAGTTTCTGGAGCTTGTCCAGAGAAAAATAAATACAGTGAAGTGTCTGGAGACCAAGTCTGAAAGGAGGTGGTAGCAAGGTGGGTGTTTATCTCTTCTTCCAAGCAACAAGTGATAGGCCAAGAGGAAATGGCCTCAAGTTGTATCAGAGGGGGGTTAAATTGGAAATTACAGAAAATCTTCTTTACTGAAAGATTGGTGAAGCATTGAAACAGACTGCCCAGGAAGTCACCATCCCTGAGGTGTTGAAAAACATGTAGATGTGGCACTTCAGAACGTGGTTTAGTAAGCATGGTGATGTTGGGCTGGTGGTTGTACTTGATGACTTTAGCAGTCTTTTCCAGTTTTGTGATTCTATGAAAATACTTGGAAGAAAAAAATCTGAATCTGGAAAAAGAGAAAGAGAAAAGTGAGAAAAAAGGCTCTTATCTGAAATTACAGGAGGAGACTGTGCTGGAGATCAGAGCTGGGACACAGCCAAGAGATGAGCAAGACTGGGAGTTTGGGACTGCTGGCAGAGATCAGGCGGAGAATGGTAGCACCAATTAAGAACCCTAGGGATGAATAAGTGAGGGAAAGGAGAAGCACAGGGCGCAACGACAAGCATAGATTTGGGATGAAGGCAGCCTGACAGGGCAAGATAAAGCAGGCTCATGAGGAGTGTTTGGAAGAGGTGGTGTCCAGTGGGCTGTATTCCCTACCAGATTTCTCATTGTCCTTCTGTTGGCAGAAAAAGTGATGAATTTTCCAGTAAAGCATATCTCATCCCTCTCTAGTTCCCATGGAGAAAAAAAGGGGCAATAAGGGGAAATACAGCTACTGGGAAAAGAAGTTTGTGCAAGAGAGCCAACATTTCCAGACTTGCTGAAGAAACACATGAATGTGAATGAGGTACTCACTCTCTGTGAGTTCTCCAGACACTGAGTTGGTGAAAGGGAAGAACAACATCTGTCTTGGAAGAAAGGTTTAAAAAGAAAGGTCTCACTTCCTTGGTGGAAGGAACAGCTCTTGCCTACTTGTAGTCCACTGCTACATACTTCAAATGAGAAACGTGCCCCTTCGATCCTGAGGCAATCAGAGGCTTCATGAAGCCTGTTGAAGGTACTCCTTGCTCAGGTTATGCGTGGCGAATGAATCCCTTCAGAAATCTCATGGGTACACGTTACTTTTGAATACAAAAATCAGAAAAGAAATTGAGCTTGCTCATCTTTGATTCTATTTTCTGTGAAGAAATCATGTATTATTTCAGTAGTCAGCATCTGGTCTTAAAAAGCCTGACAGAAAACATTTACAAAAGCCAGCAATTCCCAGAATACAAGTCCTGTGGGACTTTGGCACTCTGCAACAGAATAACGTTCCAGCTCATTAAAATATACTGATGGGAAAGGGAAACCGCAGGCAAGAGCAGAGTCCTGGGTCCCTCCCAAGGCAGAAGATTTAATGACAAAACTGCACTTGCAAAATCCCACAAACATGACGCACAATAAGGCACAACAGTCCTGTGTCATGTGAAAATGAACCATTGATAGATAGCAATTTGGAACTGTTTTCCTGTGAGTAATCAGCAGCCACTTAATGTCGGGGCTGTGGCTGTGCCTCCTGCTCAGGGAGAAGCAGCTCCTCGGGTAGTTCGGAGAAGGAATAAGTCACCCAGCTTTGGTCTAACGGGAAATGAGCACTGATGCTATCAGGCCCTAAGTAAAACAGGAGGAGTGTGGGATTTGTATGTCTCACGCTCTTTTAATCAGCATCTGGATTCATCAGGAAGCAAAGTGAAAAAAATCCCAATTTTCTAGTCTTCCTTCATAGTGATTTTATGAGGTATTATGGGTAAGTATTGATAGCCTTTTAAGTATATCTGTGTTTGGGTTAACTTCCTACAGCCTTGTATTTTAAGCTAGTATTCAGCACCTGTCTCCCTCTAAATTTGATTCCTTATCTGAATAGCTATTGCACCTTTTTTTATACACTTCTATCAAAGTTGAGACGTTCACATGGAAAGTAAGCCACAAGGAGGAACGGTTCCCAAGCACTGCCACAGTGGGCACTGAATTTTCAAGTGTATGACTAGACAATTATAACGGCTTGTTCAGGATTCTGACTTGCACTTCAGCAGTAAGTATTAAAGGTCGTAGTTTTGGAATGCAAATTGGTGGCTCATAACAGGAGCCCCACCAACAAGCACGCAAAAACATGTCTAGCACTGTGCAGTAGATTTTGCATAATAATGTTTAGAGGTAAACAACGTGGATATCTGAGGGGAGGAATAAAAACAAACAGTATCACCTATAGCTTCAGATATAGAATCATAGAATCCTTTATTCCTGCTACACACTACAGCACTGTATGAAATGAGATGTGCAAAGTGCCTCCATTTTACCTCTTTCCAGCAGTCTGGTGGTTAAAGCTCACTCTTCTGAGACATGAAAATGCATATGCCATGGCCTAAGTGGGGTGTTGAACTTAGGGATTGAACGTTACTTAGTGAAAGGTAAAATGTGTCTTCTTTTCAGGCTACAGTTTGAAATAAAAAAAAAAGTGAGCTGACACCTCATAAAGAAACAACAATGTAGGTAACACATTCCAGAAAGTCAAGGGAACCAAAGCCCAGAAGTGAGGCTTCTGAGCCCTCCTGTCCTGCATGGACTGATGCTGGTCCCCACAAGCACGTGTGCTGGGCTGGAGGAGCCGCTTCTCCCAGTCCCTGCTCCCCAGTCCTGCACAGGGAATTGGGGGGAATGCCTCTGAAAAGCCAGATATGTTGGATCTGATCACTGATGTTTTATTCTGACATTGTACTGTCATTGTAAGCCAATATTAATAACTCTCCCCTTAAATGCACACCCGATAATGAATTTCTCAAGTTACCATGCATCCCTGTGTTCTGTTATATTACGTATCTCTTTGAAATTCAGCTGCAAAGGAACTTCTAGGCTCTTTGAAAAAAAAGTTAATGACTAGGTAGCAGTTTTCTAGTTTTAATATTTTGCTGGGATCAGCATTTAAAATACCATAGATTGCTTTGTCTGAATCATGTATTTCTGCTAAGCTCAGCAAAGAAAATCAACGGAATATTGAATTCTCATATATTTAGGGGTTTAGCACACACAGACACAACTCTCGTGCCCTTCCCTGTAGTCTTAAATCTGTCAGAATGGGCAGATTAGACTGCATTTCTAGTCTTCAGACTTCATCTAAGGTACAAGACAAAACTTTGGATGGAAGCTAAAAACTAGCAGTGAAAAAATGTTTTTCTTGTACTGTTAATGTCAAGTCATTGTGTTCACTATTTTTGATTCTCCCTTTATTTTATTTTTTTACATTATAATTTTTGTTATGTATCTTCACAATTTTTTTCCCAGTTTTTACATTTTGTCTTTTGGAAACAAGAGTTTTATGCAGAGCATTTCAAAATTCAAGCAAAAAGTAATTGAAATAAAAAGATATTTCATAGAATGTAAATTGTGATTATAAATTTTTATAGTTCCACTATATTACTGCAATTTTAAATCAACTCTTTAAAAATTATTTTATGTATTTACAACACTGAGAATCAATAGCTTGGTTTATTGCTTAGCAATGTTAGCAATGGTCCATAAGTCCATAAGAACCTACACTTTTGAAAAAATAGGTTTTGTGCATTTCACTCCTTCAAGCTACTTCTGTGCCAGCTGATTATTGTAATAACTCAGCCCCATGTTAAAGCAAATATGCCCTCAGCCTAGTCCTATTAAAATACAATTTTGAAAGCTGTGTTACACAAGTGCTTACAAAAAACATGGAAAAGAGGTCTAGTATTAGATTGAGTCATTAACTAAGCAATTTATTTAGAGTGTGCATAGGAATAACTCAACAGCCCTTCAAGTATTTTAGACGTACATTTCTTCTTTTTTTTTTTAATCTGCAGAAGAATACTAGAATGTAATAAAATAATGGTTAGAAATTGTGTCCTGACCCCCTAAAGCCTTATTGGTTGATTATACATCAAAAGCTGCTATTTGTATTGTGGCTTGTACTACTTTTGTATTGCCATCCAATTCTGCTGCACTGTTGACCTTAGTCAGATGAATGCAGCTTCAGCCCAAGCCAACCTGACAGAGGACAGAACTGATGTTATCAAATATTAAATATCAAGGGGAGAGTATTTGGAAATCTTAGTATGGGATGGCAGCATTTGCATTTGTGGGCCTGTTCATGTGCAAGTTTGTCACTGTTCACATTTGATCCTCGGAGAATGCCATGCTGTTAAATGCCATTCCATTTCAGGCATCTCTATTTAATGGGGATCTTAGAACAAGAAAAGAAAAAAAATGAACTGCCAATTGTAAAGCAAATCAGAAAGTCTTGATTGTTCAGCCCAGGAACGTAAAGCCTATATGGAGTAAATAGAAAAATTATGTATGTAAGACTTAGACTTAATAGTCTCAAAACTAAATGAGACTTACAGCTAAAGAAGTTTGGGATTTGGAGACCTGAAGAAGTTAAGAATGACAGAAATTAAAAAAAAAAAAAAAAAAGGACCAGAAGATTCAGTCCTCATATCCTCATAGTCCCTTTGAAGTAAGCCGAAATTCAGTGAAATAGGCAATTAAGTGAGTTGAAATACTGAAACTAACCTCCTGCTGTAATAAATTTTGTAGTAGTCATCTGAACAATGTATTTGCTCTGTTTGAAGCTTTTATGCAGTTGATTTCAGTTTTTCGGTTTAATAGTAAATATCTCTACTGGCTTGCATGAGTTAACAGCCTAAGAAATTAGCGCTAATTTACTATGAGACCAAAAAAGACAGAAAAACCTTGTGCTTCAGTTGCCGTGGTTGCTGTGGTTGAGTTATATAAATACAGGGGCTAGCATCTCTTCAGGAACAGTGTGAGCAGTCAGCAGACCCTGCTGCGCCAGGAACTTCCGACTGACTGCGGAGATGTGTTTCAAAAAGATAACTGATGACCAGATCCCAAATTCTCTAAACTGAATGAAAAGCCCCCCAATGCCATTAGGAAATCCAGAATTGGGTTTTTCTTTCACTAATAAATTTCAGGCAATGGCTGTGGTCTATCACATTTTGGATGGTGGTAGTACTTGGTAAACACTAGATTTTTTCAACTAGGGCCATATTTGTTCAAGATTCACTGCCTAGATTTTAGCACAAACAACTAGTAGTCAGCCAAAAATACAGTTTGGGTTAAATTAGTTCTCTCCTACTCTCCTACTCGTTTGCAAGTGCGAGACTCATCTAACCCTACAGTAACACCTAATGGCAAGAACTGCTCTACTGAGAGTTATGATCCTTCTTTCTGCAATTGCTCTCTTTGCTAGCCATCTCTGAGTGTTTCTCATGGCCATTTTAGCAATATTCATCCAGAAATCCACCAGTCTTGCTCATATCTCACATCAGTTGCTCTCCTCTGGAACTGTATCAAATTTTTAAAAGGCATTCAGAAAAAAATTCTGCTACTGAAACTTTTTCACTGAGTACAAATACCGTCAGGGAGTTATTACATTGAATCAGGAAAAAAAATAAAGAAATAACAAATTTACAGTAATGTTGTAGGCTACTTTGGAGGAAGATCATGACACTTTAAAATAGCCAACTTGTTCAGTATCCTAGAAAAAGTAAGCTGGTCACCCTGCAGAAAAAAATAAACCAAAAGAAGAGCTTTGAGAATGTCTCTTTCTTTCTTGCAAAATCAGAATAAGAGTTAAAATAAGAATGAGAACACAACTACTATGTGACATTTCTTGGTCACATATAAAACTCAACTTTACATGCTCTGTTGCCACAGAGAACAAATTATTACACGATTATTTATCACTGGAGAAAACCTTTAACAAACAGGATGTATAAGCAGTAGCAAATACAGTAGCTTACACTACTATATCTATTTCAAGAATAGAAACTAACAGTCTGGTGTTGCCAATACTATAGATACCCAGAGAAAATGAAATTGAGTCCTTTACCAACTGGTTCATCATTTTGGAAACTGCTCTTTCTAACTGATTGCAAATACTCGGCTGAAAATATGACAGTTGCCAAAATATTTTGAAATTTATCATCTTAGAGATGCAGATGAATGAGTGAATTCTGACAAGTGAAAACATTCAAAAAACTGGAAAGATAATGGAAAAAAGAGAGAGAAAGTGGTCCAGAGGTTGAAGTACTGAACTATTATCCTGTTCTTAGCTCTGCCTCAGACTCCTTGTTTGACCTTTAGCAAACAGGCTTATCACCAGCTTTCCCAAGTGCTGGACCAGACCTTGAATGCCTCAGGTCTCCCAAGAAAGCACTTTTGATGATGCATTGGGAGAGGCTTAGACACTGTGGTGATAAGCACTGAACAAAACCAAACTATATTGAGATTAAACTTGTACTGTCAGTCACTGAATTGTTAGGAGGTACTTTTCAATTTGATATTTTCATGTTATTTATTATAAAGAGAGGATTATTTTATTTCTCTTCTCTTAGCATAGACAGTTTTGGTACATTAAGCATAGTAAATATAGACAGCTTAGAAATAACACAACAGAAGTAAACATGTAAACTCTGAGTGATTGAGCGCAGTGCTAAGATTCATATTCTCACCTCTTCCTTTGGCACTTAGGTGTGCTGAGAAGGAATGTGGCTCCAAGTGAGTAGCTCTTGCCAGAGCTGGAGATGAAGATTAACAGACTGCAGAAAAGACTTGCTTTGAAGGGGCTTGACAGACTTTTATTCATGTCCTACACAAACCCCTGTTTATACAAACAAAATTATATGTTACTTAACAAGTAAACCTGTGGAACTTCCTGCAAAAGATGGTAATAGTGTTGAATTTACATAGGTACAAGGGTGGAGAAATAAATGAAAAAGAAACCTGCTGAAAACACAGTAAACGCATCCAATTTTCATAGAGCTAAAACAGTTGCAAGCCAGGAAAGAGTGATTTGTGCCTGTCTAGTTCTAGTTTTTCCCTTGGCACTAACTTATGGTACCACTGGGGACAAAACATTGACATCAAAAGACTTTTAGATGGGCCAGTTTTAAAGCCTTTCTTAAGGCATTTCTGGATAAACTTGCTAAGACACACACATTATCTTATGGCCAAGACCTAAACCACAGCTGGCTCCAAGAACAACATTCAAGGTGATCTGCTTTGGCTGCAGCACTAAAACCGGGAGCTTCAGCAGAGACATTCATCCCCATTGACTGGTGGTCTACTCTTTCTCCTCTAATACAGGCATCCTCTCATTAGAAATAAGGACACATTTTTAATACTTTTTTTATCAATAGCAAATAGCCTTTATTTTGGAATGTGTATGATATTCCCATGAGGAAAATTTCCATGTCACAGACAAAAATGCTGCCATGTTAAATCAGAAATACTGCATATCTCATACAATACCAGGTGAGTTGTATTTCTTCAGAGTATTAGATTTACCTTAGAAGGCAGGACAATAAATATGACCTAAACCCACTGATGGCACTTACCTAATAAATGACTGATCTCAAATAGAGGAACAGTAGGGAACTACAGGAAATAAGTCCAGCCATCCAACACACAAAGCTCTTGCTGTTCATTTTGTATGTGTTCACACATCACATATTAATGTACTTCAGCCCACCCTATAGAAAAATGGCACCTTTTGAACAGAAAAAGTGGCACCTTTGGATTGAAATGTGCTTCAACTCCCAGATGAACATTTCATCAGGAAGTATTTGCTACAGATAAATGATACAGATTGCAGTTTAATTCTGCAGTGTTCCAAAGTGTCTTCTCTCTTTCAATTCTGCTATAGTACAATAATACTAGTATGAGCCCTGAGCAAATCAGAGGGTTTGAACAGGGCAGAATCTTCAGAGGCAAAGGTCACCTGCATCACCAACGGAGCTCAGCAAGCTCAGCCTCTCGCCTCTGGCCAGGGCTTAAGTGCAATATGTGTGAAGGGCTGTGAATTCCTTAGACCTTCTCCTCTGCTTTGTGTCCAGAAGAAGGACTGGAGACAACTTGGTCTTTCAAAACTAAATGCCCATGTGATGTCTGCATTACAAAAATTAAGCCAACATTATGAAGAGGCTGATACACTGATACAAGACCAAGGAGCTATGGCAGAGATCTGATTCATACTAAGTTGGGGGGGGGATTCTATTTTTTTCTTTTCCCTCTACAAAGCTCCAGTCATAATGTCATGGAAAAGTACGCCTTTGTGATGTCAGCTGGCAAGGATTGCACAATAATTCACAGTGTTTTGTAAAATTATAACAGAAACCCCTAAATAATTTGTCCTCCAATTTGTAAATGTTGCACATTACAGCATCTCTCATGTCTGTCTCTTCACACGCACATCCTGAGACTATGAAAACACTTCAGAACTGTTAAAAAAAGTCCTGCAGTCCTTTCTTTCACAATGCTTTTTTTCCTGCATCTTCTCAAGGCAAAAAAATAAAAAAGCACAAGTTCTCGACAGCTGGGGTACACTGTGTTAATTTTGATAGAGCAAATAGATGCAGACAAAGCTGTAAACCTGTACAAACACTAACCAAGCTTCAGAGGAATGTGCAGACACCTTGGTATGAACACCATAGCGACAACCTCCATGAATATTTTAACCCTATCTTAAGGAAATAAAAAAGGAGAGGAAAATTGTTAAAGCATCTGAAAAGTGAAAGAGAAAATGAAATTCAGTTTAACAGGGCTGTTTACCTCTTTCCCTTCGCCTGTAGAGAGAAACTCTTTTAAATGAAAAATACATTTATTTGTCAGTCTTTTTAACAGCATTAGAGCATTTAGGTGTCTCTTTGGGGAAAAGAGAAGAAATAGAATTTTTGCTGCTCTTTGAAGTGTATTTTGCTTTCCTAAAGGCAGAATGAGAGCAGACAAAAGAATAACAGAGATGCTCAGATCTGGTAAATCTCAGATTAGGGAAGCACTATATAGAGAGATGCATCTGCTATCTCTCTGGTTATGATGTTCCTAAATATACCTGGCCTTTTTCTTTTCTACCTTTTCTTCTCCTTTTTTTTTTTTCCTCTATTTTTTCCTTCTCTTTCTTCATTCCCTCATATCTTCCTTCCGCCCTCCCTCCTCACCTTTTCCCCTTTATATTCTGTTCTTTTCCTCTTTATTTCTCTTCCCTTCTCTTTCTCTCATTCTCTTTTAATTTTCCCCTTTCCCTCCTTCTCTGGCAGAAATCAAGAGGAGACAAATGCTGCACCAAAAGAACAGTGCAGGGAAGGGACAGGACGTTACAGAGGGACAGTACAGGTGAGCAGAGCCTGGGGGGAGGGAGGGAAGGGGACAGGACACAGGGCAGCATCTCCTCAGATGCCCTCTCCCTTTGTCAGTCCTTACTGAGGACCAGAACGATGATGTGGGGATGCAGCAAAACAGGGATCCCCAAACAGCCCACAGAGATAGAATCAGCCACCTGCCTTCTTCACACCACTGAAAAAGTGACAGACCATGAGAAAGAACTGAGATAGGGAACAACCTGTCTCACCAGTTTGTCAACCAATCAGGTGTAATTCAAAGCTTGATTTCTTTTTCATATTGTCTTCTAGGCAGCTTTTGATCTTGGCAGTAGAAGTAGGCCTTTTGTTTTGACAAATTCAGAGTTTCATAATGTTTGCAGAAACATTTTTATGATAAGGACTCTTGTAGTTCAGTTAGTCTAGGTTTCGAGCTTTTGCATTTCTTCTGTTCCCAGTAATCCCTTGTACCTCCTTTTGGGAATAAGCACAGCCCAGCTGTCATGGTTTGAAAAGCAATGGAAATAACTAAAGTACATGTCTTCCCCTAGTGCCTGATTAGTGAGCCCCGCTGATAGCACAGGACCAGGAATACAGCGCTGAACAGCAATCCCAAAGGACCAGACACTCACTTTTAACCAAAACACTTCAAGTGTGAGCAAAATGCTACTTTTGTGATCTTTGTGGAAACAAATAAAGATTTTCTTCAAGAAAAAGCAATCAGAATAGCTATTTTCCAATCAACTACAATCAACACAATTATAGTAATTTAAATATCATTATTTCATGCTATTAATAACATCAGTACTTCACATAAAACATGAAGTGACTAATCAAGAAAATGTAAGCAATAACTCTGAACCCATTGCTTACTCCTGACTTAGTGCTTACCCTACTAACCAAGAAAATTATTGGCATTCCAGAACTACCACCTGAAACAAAGCTTCAGGAAGGCTGTCTCCAGACACATCTTTTTATAGCTTTTATACTCTGCATGCTAATTGCAACCCTCCCTGATAAGTCTACCCATACTTGTGAATTTTAGATCCTATGTTATACTCACTCAGCCTCATGACAACTTGAAGAGGTTTACAGTCACTGAAAAGAAAGTAAATCACATCCCATGCCTCTATCTTTTTCCACATTTCACTGTAATAGAATTGGATTGATAGCCCTTAATTTCACACTAACTTCTTCGTGATCATCTTTTTTTTTTTACGTGATTAGCCTCACAATGGCACAGAAAGTAAAGCACTTCGAAATGTATGGTCTTCTCAAAGAATAACTGAAATAATATCAGTAATAAAGATGTTCTTTTTAATGACTAGCCTGTGCTATCTGAAGTGACTTTCAGTCCTTCGTTCAAATCATTGCACACTTAAGAAGTACTTTTCTTATTGTCTTCTTTTTCCCTCAGCAGCTCTTGCAGGCTTTCATGTTTAAGGCACTTGTGAAGCAACATCAGCTGTTCTTCAGTTGTCATTTGGAAGGAATAGCATCACCTACTCATAACCAAGGTTCACGGAGTAAATGTTACATGACAGCACCTGCTGGAAAGACCGCTTTTTCTTTCCTTGAACCTACTTATTCTGTGCTTCATTTTCATCTGTGTTAATTGAGAACATCAATACTTCTTTACCATATTTAGTCAAAACAGATACTGGAGGAATGGAAGTAATGTGAAGTCCGTATTACCGAAACACAAAAGAATTGCTTTATAAACTGATAAAAATCACTCAAAGGGCGTGAAACGAAGAGATGTAAATTATGCTTTGACGTATGCACCCGAAGTATGCAGCATCAGACTAGTAATTGTCATTCCACCTGCAATTCCCTTTATCCTGCTCAGCATTACCAGACAGTCCAAACACAAAGGAGTAGATAGAATTATTCAGTTGAACTGCAGTGGCAATCAAATTAAATGAAAATTCCCTTGTCAACGGGAGAATACAAGGGTGAATAGAGCAGAAAAAGATTTCAGGTTTAAGGATTTGTTTCCAATTACAATATAGAAATCAAGCACAGATGTGTTTATTTCTTCTGTTTACATGTTTATGCTAAAGCAAAAATAAATAAAAAAAAACCTGAGCCAACAGAGCAGAAACTATGAATCATCAACAGAGCTTCAAGGGGTATCAATTAGGATACATCTGCTAACATCAATGGGTCTGTGCTCAAGATATGGCTTCAAGTGAAATTTTCACAGATGTGTAATATAACATCATTGTTTCATAAAGTACATACGCACACTTAGCTCGCTGGTTATTTAATTCAAGCCTCAGGAAGAAGTAAGAAAAAAACCAAACCATAAAATTTCCTCTTGGGACTGATGGAAAGATATGATCAACACTTTTAATTTCAGTAACACAATTTCATGGTGTGTGAGTAAGTTCTTGCATTTGAGCCCATTGCAGCAGCAGTTCCTGCACACAATGGCAGCATCTTCAACAAGAATTAGCAGATTTCTTATGTCAGCAATACAGCCATGCACAGCCAGACAAATATATCTCCAAGATAGCTTTTTAGGCTCTGCAGATACTAACTGTCATGAAAAGAGTCTAAAGATATGTTGGTGTTCAGTTTGATTAACACAATCTGCAACGATAAAACTAAATTTCTGGCTCACAGCACAGCTACTTACAACTGAGCACTGCAATGCCCTGAGCACAATGGCCTCACAATATCCTTTGATCTCCTGGAAAGGGTCTGTGCATAACTCCCCCAGGGTTCAGGTGCAGTCTTCACTCTCAGCAGCTGGAGAAGAAGCAAGAGCCGTGGGCACACAAACTGGGAGCAACTGCTCAATGCAGCGAGTGAATTGTTTTCAGAAATGAGGTATGTCTAATCATGACAGTGCAGAACTTCACCGTTCACCAGAAATGTTTCACTCCTTCAAAAATCCTATGACAGTCATGGGGCAGTCTAAAGTATTGCTTAACATCAAGAGCAAAGGGGTCGCTCAGCATCCCTTCAGACTGACTGCACCAACGCTCCTGAACAAGTCAAATGCTGAGGCCACATGACTTTGTTGTCTCACATATCATCACCCACTAACTTGTGGTGGCAGTTTCAGTTCCTGAAACTAAGATGTTTGAATGATTGGATTTTTAGACTTCAGACAATTATATTAAAGATTTAAAAGAACTCGGACAGTGTAAAGGCTACCCCTATGGCAATAATTGTATCATAACTCCACCTGATTCAAGGAAATAGCTCTGCTTTCAAGCTTACATTGCCTCTAATTGTATAGGCTCTCAAGTTGCATTTTCACAAGATTTCCAGGGCTGTTTCCTGAGGAAGAAACGTGAAGATTTCTGTTTTCAAAACCACACACTATTACCTTGTAAAGCTCTGCTGGCTTATCTGGAAGGCATCAGAAGAAAAAAACCCAACTCTGTTAAATCAAAAAAACACCTATATGTTTTAATTCCTCTAGCAAGTGTGATCTCTGTCAGTTGGCTACCTTCGTGTCAGCTTAGCTTCACAACTGACCACATACAATATGCTGATCTGGGAGCTGGATACAGCTATAAACCCTCAACTGAGCTACCCTCATCTAATTTCTAGATGATAGACACGTTCAAGGACAAATAAGACACAACATATGCAGCCCCAGTGACACCAGACTACTTCAGGATCATTGGTGCACAATTACCAATAAACATTTAGGTAACTGTGGAAAACAAAGGTTTAAGGCTTCTGAAATGTAGGTGCCTTTAAAGTTAGACTGTAGTGGAAAAGATTTCATTAAAGATTACATTTTGCATACTGGATATTTAAATACATACCCTGCTAATAGCACTAACATAAATCCCAAAACTGTGGATCTAGCCATAAATGGCTGGTTTAAAATGACCAAAAAACAACCGACTCTTTTATCCAAGTATTTCACAGCACGTTTTGCCTCTATTTAAAAAGGGGTTATTTTCATAAATTCAAGGAGAAAGGAAGATAAGATTTTCAGCCACTTAAAAGAATTAAGCAAAAGAAGAAAAAGGAAGGGGGAAACAAATCAGACTAAACATTTTTATTTTAAATTTTGTTTAATATGTGTAGAACAAGTTTGGTTTTGAAACAAAATCCATTCTTTCACTACAAATGTTAACCAAATTTCCACATATTTGTTTCAAATTGTTCTTACAGCAACTGCAGAGTTGAAAAGATCTTCTGATTTTGTTTGAAGAAAGACTTAAATGCTGAAAAGCTTCTCTGTTTTGCCCTAGTGTACTAGTTTGTCTAATAAAATATGTTTCTTCTCCCTCATATTCATGACATCTGGCTCTCAATACCTTTTCTATAAAGTTCTGAGACCCACAATGAAAGCATATCTCTGCTTTGCAGAAGTCACACACATGAAGTCCAAGAGAAGGAGAAACAGATTTTTATCTGAATACTTTTACCTACTTGGTAGCATGGAGTCAAATTTCCCAGTTTCTCTTCTCTACTTCCATTTAATAACAAAGTAGGAAAAGGGTTACCTGAAACACAACTTATACCACCTCATGTGGGTGTCAGATGAACCCTGCAATAGTAATGCCTTTATCTGTCTCTCAGTTATGGAGAAAGTCACGATATTTAGCTTCAATTACACACCATGACATTTAGATGGTCAAACTAAAGCAAAACAAGTCACAGCACATACCCTGTGTACGGGGTGCACTTTGACAGTCAGCACATGCTAGGAGGATTTTGTGCCACACTGATTTGTGCTCCTGTCTGATACAATGCTAAATCATAGTATACAGGAGTTGTATTAACCAACTCCTGACATCTTTATTCATGTAACTAGTATTATTGCATTTAAGGAACTATTCACGTGCATAAAAATTGGAGGAGCCAAGGACGGCCATTTCTGCAGGGTTTTTTTCTCCTCAAAATTTATAGAGCTTTTTTTTACTGGAATTTTCTTATTGCAAGTTCCTGGCAAACATAACATTATTTCCAAATGCTAGATGTAGAAGTGCTTTCTTCATATGCTTCAGTTAGGAAGAAATCCTCTCAAACACACACACAAAGGCAGCCACACAATTATTCTCAGAATAAAGTTATTTCATAAACTCAGGTTTTTTTATTCCATAGTCTAGGCTTTGAATCAGAAATTAACCACTTTTGACATCAACATGCAAGATGCTTTTAAAGGTCTTTGTCAGCACACATTTCATTAATGTTAAAGGTTGCTGCTTTGCATCAAAAGCCTACCAGAAATTTGCTTAAGCAGCACCTTTTTTGTGCCCAGTCTGTAGGAGATGGATGGCTCACAAACCATTGAGATATTCAAAAGTCAATTCTCACAAAAGACCATGTTCCATACTCTGCAATTGGTTGCAAACTGCCTTATCCCAGTGCTGTTTTGATTTTTTACTGGTTTTATTCACAAGTGAAATGTAGTGCGCTGGGGCCTCTCTTTCCAGATCTTTATTTATCCACCACAGGGATTCACACAGGTTTCTTTGTTTAACTCAAATAGAGATGAATGGAGTTGACAAAAAAGCCTGGAGCTTTCCTTAAGTGTTTTGCTCCAAGTGCATGTGAGAAATTGTCACGTTGTGCAACGAGGCAGAGAACGTGGAGGGTAAGGTAGGAGAAGAGCTGTAAGGAACCTGTTTGTCCCTGATGCTTTGAGACGGTGTTGAGCAGAGGTGGAAGAAAAGGGGTCAGACAACTGATGTCAACAATAGATGCAGCATGATTACCTGGACTTGGAGACTAACAATATGAGGCCAATGTTGTAAGGAGCTCCTTAGCACTGATGTGATTGGGACTACGTGCAGAAGAATGAGATGGTAAAGTAAGCCTCTATTTATATACTTAATATCCCTCCCCTCCAAAGATTCTCTTCCTCAACTGGGAATACAAGGAGTTTTTTGGACGCAGCAGCCATCACTAGCCGTTGCACTCTGTTCACACCAGGAGAACCTCACAATTTCAGCTCTACTGCTGCTAGCTGGGTGAACTGTAGCTCTTTGTGACCAGCACTGTACTGTTGATGCTAACAAATTTTAACTGCAGAAAGAACTTTTCACCACCATCACTGTCTGAGCTGGTCCTCCATAGAACCCAGGACCCCATTTACTCCAGTATCTCTCAAACCAAGAACATATTCTACAAAAAATACTATATCCCTTCAAAAAGACAATTAGGTTAGCAGCATGCTGGCTTGCTATGCAAATAAGGTCAAAAGTCAGAATTATGAATATAACATTTATATAAATTTAATTGGCTAGCTGCCTAGAACTTGCCTCTCTGCAGCTATGAGCTGAAGATGTGAGTTCCAGTCTTGGATTACTTCTGATTTCCCTTCTACATTGTTATGACTGCTAACCACTATGTGTTCTTTTACTGAAATTTGGCAGATGTTTCACATCTTTTTACTAATGACCTGGAAGATGCAATAAAGGGTATTCTTACTGAATTTGTGAACAATACCAAACTGGGAAAGACAACAAGCACACTGAAGGACAAGATCAAAATCTGAGGGAGTTTTAACCAGCCAAATGAATGGTCTGAAAAGAACAGATCATAATACCATTAAGGATATGAGGAAAGTGTGGTGCTGAGCAGAGCATGGATGATGAATCAAAAGGCATGGTTTGCAATTCTACTCTGCTGTAAAAAACTATTGGCAAGGGAGGAAATTTTGCACGTGATTTTTATGAAGTTGATGAAATCTCCTAGTATGAGATAAAGTTTTCTGAACACCTCAGGTCTCCTAGCTGGTGGGACTGAGTGTCAGCTGGGCAAGAGGGAAATAAGGGCTTGGGTGGTACTTGAAAGGCGTGTGCAGAGAAGGCAGCGTGCAGTATCGAACCCAGTCTCAGTCATGGGCAGCTCACCAACTAATCACACAGCTACTTGGCGTTCATCAATGGACCTTCAAACCATACAGCTACAGAGAAAATAAAAATACTAAAAAAGAAAGAAACGGTAGGTATTCAGAGGGGTTGGAACCAGTCAGGGAGCATTGCAACTGCTAACATATTCATTTTCCTGGGAAAAAGCAAGGTTTAGGAAGGATTTCACCCTACTCTCTCAGCTTTCAGGATAGAAATGTAGCTGCTTCTCTGTTCCCTGGTGAAAGGGAGGGACTTTTAATAAAGGCATGTAGTGATAGGACAAGGGTAATGGCTTTAAACTGAAAGAAGGTAGATATAGATTAGAAATAAGGAAGAAATTATGCACCATGAGGGTGGTGAGGCACTGGCACAGGTTGCCCAGAGAGAAGTTGTGGCTGCCCCATCCCTGGAAGTGTTCAAGGCCAGACTGGATGGGGCTTTGAGCAGCCTGATCTACTGGAAGGTATCCCTGCCTATGCCAGGAGTGTTGGAACTGGATGATCTTTAAGGTTCCTTCCAATCCAAACCACTCTATGATTCTATGAAAAGCAGACATTAAAGAGACAAACCTTTTCACAGGGAAACATTTTTTTCTGTGAGAAAAACATATACTTTTGGGAAAAAACACTGTGAAAAGAATTATTTTTATTGAAACTGTCATTGAATTATTCTGTTCCTTCTTGTTTGAGAAACTCAGAGCACATGAATATTTAATCATTATATATGGGCCGTAAAAAGATGACGTTGCATATTTAAAATTTTGAGAATATTTGCTCATTAGCAGAACAGATAATTCATTAAAAATATTATAAGAAGGCATATGGGGCATTCCTATTATATTAGACAGTTAGAAGACATAAACCAGTAAACTTTTAAAGACAACTCATAATTCCTGGATATTCTCCAAGTAATAAAAGAGATAACTTTCAATAATGCAATCCAGAATTACCCATTTTCTACACAATGGCAAATGTATTCCTGTGTATGCAATATGCAAAAAGACCAGTTTGCAGATACAGCCAAGTTGGTAATTTTAGAGTGATGAATTACCAGTGATCAACAGCAAATGAACAGAAGTCTGTTGGCAGACATGACCAGATTTAATTCCTAGTGACAGTCAAGCCACAAGCAAAACATAAATGAGCAATTATACATTTATTCTAAATAATATAGACATTGCATATCTATCCACTAAAAATATTTTCTAATAGCCTTTCAATTTATAATGCTGAAAATAATTTTTTACTCCTTCTGAAACACTCTACATAGGGATATTTTTGCTTAGCTGAGTAACTACAAGACCATTCACATATTGTAACCAGATGTCATTCTCAACTACACAAAATCAAGGACCAAAGCCTAACACAAACGCTCAAAATTAGGAAGTTCTGCCCTCAGATTCCGAGTGCTATTTTAGCTTGGAACGATACCTGCTACTTCCACATTTTTATTTTCTTATTCAGCTACCTTTCTTCAAACAAAAGTAGTTGAAAGTACACAGCCTCTTTTCTGCAGGTAGCTTTACTGTCATAATTGAAGATGATGCTCCAAAGAAGTGGATTTTTTCAAAATAAAATTCCTTTCCCTGCATTTACTATACCCAAATGTCTGTCTCCCGTTCTCCAGAGGAATGTCTGAACATTGAGGAAAACAGATTGCTTTCTGTCAATGTGGGTCTCGTGTACCTCGATAGAGCTGAGGTGACGAAAATAGTAGGTTTATCTACCAACAAACACAGACTACTCAAATATAGACACAGGCATTATCAGTTCTCGTTAAATGGTTCATTTATATCACAACTTGTCACAAAGGTGAATGGTTAGCACAGTGTACTAGTCTTTCACTAGCATTGAGGCTGAAAACAAATGGAGCAACGAAGTCCTGAGCTGGTGGCCTTTGTCAGCTACTTTGCAGAAGAGGACTTATTGAGCGGAGAAGGAGGTGGGAAAGGCTGGATCCTACCTAGAGCACTCAGTTAGGTTCATCACTTGCATGATACTGCTTGGCTGGGATAAGCGTTCGTATGAATTCTCATATTGCTCTCAACAATCTGTGACAATATAGCCTTTGAAATTCAGTAAGGAAAATAAGCTTTATGCTGGTACACCTATGTCTGCACCAGCTAGCACAGCAGTGACACATTTCAGCAGCGGGGGAACACAGCCGAGAGAGGGGACTTGGTGTTTGGCACTTTGAAAATGCTGCTGTCACACTCTGGGTAAGTGAGAACTGTTGATGAAAGGCAACGTAATTGTTGGCACTGGGCTGCATTAAGATAACAGCATAAAACCTTAACATTCTGCAGAAGAAATAAAGGTGTTAAAGTAGCACCTGGGTAAATACAAGATAATGAAAGAAAGCAACATGATTTCCCCAGGATCAAATAAAGCAGAGGAGTATTTTGCAGAATAAGAGAGACATTGTCACTTTAAAAAAAATCGGAACCCAAAACTATTATAGCAATAAGTGAAGATGAAGTTACCTATTAAATGTAACAATTCATTCCACAAAAATGGCATCATTCCTACTTCCATTTTTACATTTTTCTGCAGTGAAGTGCCAAGTCCATTTGTATTTTCACCTTCCTTTACAATTGACTGAATTTTTACACAATGCCGTGTCTAGCAGAATATCTCATTCTTGGTATATTTATTTTTGTATTAATTATTCATCATTAGACTTAACATGTGTATTCTAGTTTATAACAATTAATAATGCAGGGAAATTAAATGGAAGCTTATTGTAGGAAATCTTAACTCACTTGTTTCATGGAAAGATTTTCGGCTCAATCACCACAGAAAAACACTTTCTGCACAGAAAACACTTTTCCTTAAGATGTTTTACACCATGTGGGATCCTTTTTTATTAAAGATACCTTGAAAATGAAATATTTTAAATAAAAGCTTGATTTTATTGTTAAACTAAATAATCGAATAAGCCACATTTCTTGCACGCAAACTGAATATCTGTATCTCTCTGATACGCCACGCCAGAAATAAGGAGAGAACAATAAACAATCTTTTACAATCCTACCCTTTCTAAAGGGCTTCACGCTATGATCTATGACACTAATTTTGTTTCAACCTCGATTAAGGGATGAAGGAAAGAACTTCATTACTCAAATTAATTAGACTTTAGGTAACGCATTCATGAGGAAAATACAGCATACAACATGAACAGCAAGATTATAATATAATACAGTAGAAAATAATTATGCACATCACTGCAAATAGTTGCACAGGTCCAGAAGCACATGGATACTGATTCTTTTTAAATCAATGGACACTGAGGACCTTGAAAATTCTAGTAAGTGTTCATTCAATCTTGAATCTTAAAAATATTTAAGTATCTTAAAATAATTTTCTTTGAGTCTTTATATGGTGCTAGCATTTTGTCCTGTACCAAGGTACGTCTCTGTTTTGATGAAGACTACATGGTGCTTCGTGACAGAAGAATCTGGGCAAAAAACTGGGCTAATGATAACACTGAGAAGCCTGGCAACAGTCAGAGACAAGATGAGAAGCAACGAACACCCAGGGGAATACAATTAATTGTGGGATTAACTAGAGGGTCCTTCTTTTCCAGTACTTTCTATCTCAGTAAAATGCACTGTATGCCAGAAACTAACAGGAAGAGCTGCTAAACAAGTAAGGCAATTTTTGGAGTCCCAATTCTAGAATTAGCATGATATTAGCACCCTTACCAAATACTTTATCCCTTTAATTTGGCTTCATGTGTTTAAAGTACGAGGCTCAGACAGACTTAAGGTGTCCCTTTCTGATGTTAATTTAGCACAGAGGAAGAAAAATTTGCTACATGCGGATAACGTTCAGAATCCTGAAGATTATGGCCTTATATTACTTATTTCATTTATGGCTATGAAGACAAATATGTTTAATTTAAATGGCTTGTCCAGTACACACCCATTGGAAAGCTTCCAGCTGTGAAATGCAGATGCTAATACCTATGGCACACATGTAGAACTGCTCACACAACAGCTGGCCCTCCTAGGTCACCTCAACCACTCAAAGCTGAACGTAATTCAACTCTTTATTGAAGTAGGCTGTTACCTACGTAGTACTTCTTTCATAAAGCACAAGCAACATTAAGTTCTGGATAATTCTTTGAATATCTATTGCATTACATGCAACAGATTCATAACAGGGCATGACTCTCCCTGTTACGCTGCTTCAAAATTTGTGATGAGGTGTGCTACAAATCTGCTGTCTAGAATATTACTGGAGAGAGAGATTATCTGTTAGGGATAATAAATGGATTTCACAATCAGTATTCAGATGTTGCATTGTTATTATTGTAACTGATTAAAGTTATTAGCCCAAATTTCTTGTCTGTGATCAGTACTGTTATTTCCCTTTTATATTACAACAGTCTAGAAATCTTGGCACATTCACATTCCAGAGAGGGTACTTCAGCTTTCAGGCACTCCTTGCAGCCCCAAGCACTCCTCAGGTTTTCCTACTGACTTTTCTTGCACAGGGCCAAAGCCCTTCTGAAACACCTGAGCCACTTCCAAGACAGGACAGACCGTACCTTTACCTATCCACACCTTGGGGCTGATATACCATATACATTAATACATAGTGACTCTCAACTCCCACAAACGTGAGACTCCTCTTTCTGTGACAGAGACGACTTCTATGAAAAGACTGAAGAGTGCAATCAAAACATAATTAGGATTATCAGTTTAATCACCGCATATATTTTCTAATGCTAATGGTGATATGAAACACTAATTGTTGTTTACTGTGGGATGAATATTTAAACTTGCCAAGAGAGGAGGGAAAAAAAATGTTCTTTTTCCCCCTACTTGAAATAGATGCCAACTGGAGACACACGTACATTGTAACATTTTATTTTTTAAAATGGAATTGGCATCTTATTAATACAAAGACACAGAATCCTTATACATGAAAACCTGCAAAATATATAATCACAGTACTCGCCTAAGTATAGCATTCAAATACAGTTAAAAAACCTCTCCAAACAGGCTTGAATATCTTGTAATATTTAAAAAATATATGCATTTTTTAGTTTAGCTTTTCCTATTACTGTTTTTAGGGTTTGTATTTGCAGGCTTCTTTCTGCCAGCTAGAAAGGTCTGAAAATTACCTCTTGAAATATAGAATGCCATGCTTATCGATTTAGAGAAACCTAGAAATAAGAGCTTCAAAAATACCCACTAAAAGTACTTTGCAGTACTGTAATCAAAAAAAAAGCTTTTTAAGTTATTAACAAGCCCATTTGCATTTTCCCTTTTCTAATGAGCAAGCATGGTCATACGGCTTCTCCAAGAAAAAAAAAAACTGCAACAGGCTGCAGATATTTAAAGCAGTTTTGAACCATAGTCACATTCACAGTTCAACTGGAGTTGATCTAGGAACAGCAGCAGAAAGCTGAAGTTACCCCAGGGTGTAAGGCTAAGTACACAGGTATACGCTGAAGATCTCGACTGTCAGCTATCGCTGTAGAACACAGACTGCAGAAGTAACATTCAAAGACTATTAACAGCACAGTGTTACAGTAAGTTAGCCAGAGTAACAGAAAATCCGAGAACAGAGGACTTGTGGGTCATCCACTTCAGCTCTTCGTCATCTGCTAAATCACAGTTTATTACAATAATATACAAGAATAATACATCAGTACCTAGTTTATATTATAAATAACCTTTCCATATAATTTATGACAATACAGCTACAATAAAATCAGTGCAAAAATTATCAAAATATACTGAATGAACAATAAGTTCTGCCCAAAAAAATACTCAAATTTCACCTACTGCATCATACATTGGTAAGAATTATAAAATACATAATGCATATTGCTATCTGTGCCATTCTAAAATTACAGCTATTTACAATGTCAGATAAATGAGATTAAAATAATGCACATGTTATTTAAACTGCACACTTAATTCCACCTCATTATTTTTCTGAATTTTTAACAACTTCCTCTTTTCTAACTGATGTTTTGAATGGAAGTTGCCCTCATGAGTCCATAGTTGCACGAGCAGCCTTTTTGGAATTAAGAAAGTTCTTTTTCTTTTTCCTTGTGGAATTATGCAAAGAAAGTATTGGATCACTCTTCTCACGGAATAAAAATACCTTCTCCCCTGTGTCTAACAGCTCTATGGCTTCGGCAGTCGCAGTGTTCAAACAAAGAGGTGTATCAGACTCTTCCATAGGAGGATGTGTAGGTGAAAATCCAAGATGGATGAATGATGCTTTTTCCAAGAGGGTAAGTTGCTTCCTTTTTATTAAGCTACATTAATGAAAAAAATTGAATTGAATTGAAAAAAGAAAACCTGGGCAAAAAAAAAGCACATAACTCTCTATATCATATTCTGACCTACAACTGGTGACTTTGGAAGCTGAAGAAAATTATTTTTCAGATAGAATTGCAATTTTCATCCCAAACTTCATTAATTTTCATGTCATTTTATGAGATACAATATTGCATACAGAAAGGTAACCTTATAATAAATAACCACAGGGAAGATGGGCAACGTATATGAAATACGCATGGATTTTCTGTCTACATACAGAAATATCTTTTTAGGCATTTACTATCATTGCTTATTACATGTAAATGTGGTGCACAAAACTCAAGCACCAAATGGCAGAACGGTGTCAGAACATGCATTTTTTTATGAACTTACTTTGTGATTTCTAATAGATGTAAGAGGAAGACTTGCTGATGAAATTAAATATATTTTTAAAAAATCATGTAGGCTTCTTCCCGTTTTCTCCTTACCTGTCTTTTTTCTTGTTCAGAGAAGGAATCTTTTCCAAACTTCTGTTTATCAGATCTTGTCTTACTTTGGTCTCCAGTGCCTGCCACAGCTCCTGGTTCTTCCTGAAAAAGCAGGAAAGAAAAGAATTCCCAGCAGAAAATCCCCAAACATACAGATTTTCCTTCCTTCCTGATTTTAACTAACAAAACCATGACAGTAATACTGTGAAAAGCATTCAAGGATTTTTGCTGCCCTGCCACAAGAGATTTAAATTGGGTAAGATCACACCTCAGGGCATGGTCCTGAGGACCCTTATCTGTTCCTTAACAACTCAGAGGGCCCAGTGCCACAGCATATGCTTTTCTCCCCTTCCCATGTCTTTGTTGGGGTTTAAAATAATCTTGCTTATAGAATATTAAAATTAATGTCTTAGAGTTAACTTTAATTGGAATTTGCTTATAGCTTAGTATGAATGGATGGCTTGGCATAACTGAACTTTGTTTGTTAGCAAGAATGACTAAATAGAAGAGGTATGGGGCATCTTGTCCCACAAAGAGAACAAGGACCAAAACCTAAGACTCAAGGGACAAGGCCTCCAAAGCAAGCAATGGATGGACAAGGAGACCTTAGTACAGATAAGATCAAAGGATGAACATTCACAGAATTAGACAAGAAAGGGCCCCACGGCCAAGCCAAAGCTGTAAAATAAGGAAGATAGGCCAGCTGCAAACCTCAGAGATAAGAAAAAAGTGGCATGCCTGGAAGCAGGAAGGATAAACAAATAAGGAGTAGGGAAACTCCAAACACTGAAATATCATTGGACCAGCTGCTGTGTGGACAGTGCATGAAAAGCGTGGGGTGGATCTTAGATTGTAAAGGTATAATTGCCCACGGAGGCACCCAGCCTGGGCCGTAACTAACCTAATGCTGTGCAGAACCTAGGGTCCAAACTCTTCAGTATATTCAGTGGCTAAGACTGTTATCCAGCCGCACACAGATTCCTCTCTGAGAGGACATTTAGAAAGCAAAGGGGTCCAGTCTGAACCTCACAACACTGTGAGTGGGTCTTTCAGGACTTTTCTGTAACAGCCATGGCAGGGAGTTGGGAGAGGGGATCCAGGAGCACCCCTCAGCGTTAGCTGTACATCAGTTCAGCTGGTGTTAACTGGGATAAACAGGAGGGATGAAGGCTCTGGCATTTACACATCTATAAAATAACCATTTAATTTATAAATCCATAAAATTTATTAACTCTTAACCAATGAATTTATTATAGTTAAAATATTCCACAAAATAAGGTAACATAGTATTTTTACTTCCCAAAAATATTTCATAAGGAAACTTAAGCACTTGTGATTTTTTTCTATTGCTGTCAATCTGCTTGTCCAGCAAATACATCTACATATTAAGCAACAAGCTTCTTTTGCAATGCTCTGACAAAATATATCACACTTACATTTTCTTACAGCTGCCAGACTCATCTGCGTTACTGTCACTTTCAGCAACACCATCTGAATATTTACTGATGGAATCCAGGACAGAAAGGACCTCACTCTGTGAGTTAGTGGGCAGCAACAAGTTCAGGATCCTGTGCAATGTCCCAACTGGTACCCTCATCAATTTGGCTAAATAACCTGTTAGCCGGAGCTCCTAGAAGATTCATGAGTACAAGACAGATAAATTTAGCATTGAAAACAACAAAAAAGTGCTAGTAAATTTTAATTGCTATCATGAAATAGTTTTTCATTATAGAAACAAAAAAATTTATTGAAAATCATGTTAATGGTGACAGGTTTGGTATCAAGCAGTCATAATCCCAAGTTCACTGTTTCTACCCACACTGACCCATGTTGATTGCAGTTGTCCCTTTCATTTTGGATATAGGCAATATAAATGCTGAAGAACCAATCGACCTTAGCGTATGGGTTTAGAGCATGTACTCAATGCCCTTTGGTCTGAAAAAGTCATAATACAATCATAATCTAGTAAGGTTTAATTAACTTACGGACTGTACGATTATAATGATATCCTTTCAAGATAGCAGTGAAGCAATACAGCACTCCTTGGTCTGTAAAAACATGTTGCCATGGTTGAGCACTTCATTATTTAGCCTTTCCTAACACCAGATTCTGTGACAAGCTCAGAGAACAGCTTGCAAAATTTATTAAGAGGTGAAGGAAACATCTGCTTTTGTTTTGGTGTTTGGTTTTGCTTTTCTTTTTTTTCCAAAACATCCTCTCTTTTTTGGCCCAAAGGTCAGTCGTAAGGTGTATTCACAAAGTGTTCAAATAGCCCAAGTTCAAACTTAGTTCTTCCATAGACAAACAACCACCCAGCCCTTTTCTCCACACACCTCCAAAACCCCAAACCTCGTTGTTATTTTCTGCTCTGCTGTCAAAACTGTGTCCCTAGGGTTATTTCTGTGGATTTCTCATGCATATCAAATATGAGAATTCTACAACATATTGAGAAATACATGGGCAAAAAAAATAGGGCAAATTTCTGGCATACTTTGATTGCTTTAAAAAAAGCTGTTATAGTCTCTTCAAACCATATGTGTATCTCAGGTAGCTGAGTTAGGTAAAATATGCCAAACATTCAAAATGACTCATGACAACTGAGTCACCTCTGCTCTGTAGACGCTCCTATGAGCATTGATGGGGAGAGATGACTACAAAGCTTATGTCACATAAAAAATCCACAAGGTCCCACAATGCAGGCAGACAGTCAATTTCTTTGTCCACAGTGGATTCAAAATGTCACAGCAAATGTTTGAACTCTGCCTCTTTCTTGCATAACAAGTTTTCAGAGGAGCAATGCATCCAGGAGAACCCTGTATTAAGTGAATCATCATCTTCGAAAGAAGTCATTTCACCAAAACGATGCTCTGCAAAAGGCAATCCTTTCTGCTAAATCGACATAAAAACAAAGCAAGCAATCACTCCCAAAGCAGGCCTAAGCAATTTAGACAGCCACTCAAAATAAAGAAATTAACCATCCTCCTTTTCCCATAACCATTCTCCAAGCAGAGAACACCACTCCAAAAGGCAGGGCAACTAGCCACTTCCCAAAGCTTCCTGGGCTCTTCACTGCTATACTTTCCATGGAAACCACTGATATACTATAATGAACACATGATATACTATAATGAACAAGACAAAATCCTAAGATTGATGAGAGATTAGTAAATTGATGAGGCATCTAAAATGTCGAATATTTTCACTAAATGGATACTGAAGTTAGGTAAGAGAGTTATTTGTTCAGACCACTTAGGGCAAGAAATAATGATTATTCGCTCAGGAGTAAATGAGCTTAAATCTTAATACAGACGCTGAAGTTTAATTTCTAAAGTTATACACAGACTCTGTTGTGCTTTTTCACTTTAAAAATTGTTCTTCTAGAAGCTTCCAAAAATCAATATTAGGTGAGAACAGAATGACAGGTCTCTGTGAACTACTCTACTCTTTTTGGATAAATGTTCTCAGGACCTTTAACTCAGTAATTTATACACAGATGACTGAAACATTGTGACTTCAATACTGCTTTCCTCTGTAACAGTTTCCCTCTTCAGCATGTCCTTTTCTCCATTCTGACCCTTACCTTTCTGCATCAAGTATGATTTGAACTGAGAAGCAATGCATAATGCTTTTCTAACACAGCAGAATTCACAATTAAGTAATTCTTCAATGTGCCACAATGCTGCCAACAGTTCCAAAAGTGGCACAGGTGCCCATCAGCCAGGTACATCTGGCATACGTACAGTAAAGAGTGTGTTGTGTGAACACGTACCAGCAGTAACCAGCACTTTCAGATGATCACAGCTACCCAGACCAGCTGGCATAAGCAGGAAGAAGTGAACACGCATGTAGACAGGTTTGGTCACACTAGTCATACCAAAATGCTCCAGCACAGGATAACTTAGAGTCTTCCAGTGTATTACACGCTAAGGTATTGTAAAGATTAGGAATTCACTATTTTCATAACATCTAACAGATACAAAAGTTACTTGTGCCACAAATAATCTCATTCATATTCTCTGAATCTGTTCAAAATAAAACCAGGAATGTATAAATTGTAGTTTACAAACTACAGAAATACTTTTAAGTATTTGGACTGAGCAATGTGTATTTAAACAACCAATGCAAGAATCAATGAACTAGACCATGCTGTGTTTCAAGCTGTTTCCACGTGACAGTCTGTCTGGATCATCTGTGTCACAAAAACACAGCTAGTGTACCTGGGGCTATAGCTACTAGCATATTTGAAAGTAACTTCTCACCCAGCATCTTAAGACCCAAACTCACTATCATTCAAGAAAATCTCTTATTGACCTAGATCTGCCTTCATAATGATGTAAGCTGAAACACAAATGTAGGGAAGTAAAACTTACCTGGTTTACCAGAGAGGGCTGCACTCATAGTTCTGAAAATTAATATAATTCTTTTTAGAGAAAAACATGAGTGCAAGATACAGAGCTGCAATAGGTATAGCTTCCTAATACTTGGCAATGTAACACATTCTATAAATTGTAAGAAAACAGGGCAGGGGGAGACGTTTCAAAATTAATTCCTATTTCAGCTCACAGGATAAGAATGTGCAAAAGTAGGAACATATTACTCTGTGAGCCTTAATAAATTAACAAAAATAGTCTTCTACTAAGCACACACTTCTTTACAGCTGAATTAAGAGTAGTCAGATTTAGAATTACAGCTGGAGTTATTATATTTGTTTTGTGTATCTGCAGGGCATCCATGTATAGGTTTCATGGCATTTCAACAAAGTATGTCCCAGAGTACCTCTGGGCAACACTTTATATGAATAAATATAAAACAAAAAACCTCAGTGGTATATCTAATGCATATTTACACAAATTAATTATTTCTTTGGGGAATCTTATGATAAAAAACCCCAAAGCATAGTTCCCCAAGTATACACTGAACAGTGTGCATCCAGTTCTGTCAAGTGCAGTGAAACGATACTGATGCTCTTAAAACTTTGTCTTCAAGATGCCAAAATCTATAATTATCAAGGGTCATTGTTCACCTGCTAGGGTGATAACAGGACTAGGTACTATAAAAATTATGACACGTTATGTTTGCAAAATGATGATTTTAACTTCTCAACTTGCAGAATACACGCCATGTGTTCAGAACCTCTTTCGCCATATATCTGTGCCAATAAAACTTAACAACCACCACAGGAAGACAATTAAACTGTCAGCAACTTAATCAACATGGTTTACCTGTGCTGTAGGAAAGCAATATCTGGCTTCCTCCCAGCCAAGTGGTGTGATCTTGGGGAATGTAGAACAAGGATTGTCAATAAGTAATTATAAAACTTTCCAGGACAAAACCAAGCCACGATAATGTGCAAAACGACCATATTCCTGGTTAGTTCTGGGCAGTCCAATGTTAAATATGATTAACAAGTCCAAAAGAACGAACAGCGTCTATGAACTGAAATGCTAAGGAAAAAGCCAAGCTCTTGTGGGATAGAGTTCCTCTCAAAATGATTTACAGCCAGCAGTAGCACTCAGCCACCACATTTGTCTCTCTTTTCTCCAACTAAGTCCTACACAGTTGCTTCCGCATTCATCTCAATATGCCACACATCTTGAACTCATGCCTTCATGAGGGAGGTAGACGCTGAGGCTCTCTCAGAGACAGTAAAAAAATCAAGATCAGCAGAAAAACTTTTCACAATATTCTTTGCAAGATAAGAACTCTTCTGCTGAGAAGTTGGCTTTTTACATGCATCTTTTTCCTACCCCTCTATGCCCAGGAATACGGCACACTAAGAGCCACAGTACAAGATTAATACAGTCTTCATGCTCCCTTTTAAGATTTCCCACTTAGCAGTGACTAGTTTTGCCAGCCTATAAAATTGCTAAATAAACAGAGTACAAGGTCCCTTCCATTAGTCCAAGATTGCAAGGCAATAGTAGATTTAAAAGCACTGAAATTAAACTATGATAATGGTCTCGGTAGTGCTATCCTGGAGCAGTTGTTCAGTGCTGTTTAAAGATTTTATAATATCCAGTATTTCTGGATGCAGCATATTTTGTCATATAAATGTATAACGAACTAGGAAAAAAAAGACCCACCAAAAGTACAAAAAGAATTCACAAGACCATGACTTAAACCACAGAAGTACAGGGAAAGATCAGCAAAGCCCAAAGGGCCTCTCAAAGTATTTTCAATTTTTGTATCTGTTCTTATGTTTATTTTCCACTGAAGTTGAATGGAGTTTATCTAAGACTTACATTTATCATAATCAGCATGTATCTGAGGTTCTGTATGTTACAGCAAAATATTCACACAACAGCAAGAAGAAACCGAAGGCTGGATCAGAATTCAGCAGCTCTTGACAGTCACATCCACTTACAATATCCCACATTGTCAAGGCCAACAGGGTGGCAAGCCAGTTTGAAAAAAAAAACCCAAATTCCAAAACAACAGTTATAAAGGGGAGGCTAGGGGGAGAACAACACCGTCAAAGAGGAAAATAATAATGCTACTACTAAAAAGAACTCTTCAAATTCTAGGGGAATACATAGCTTGGAGTTAAAACTAGAAGTTTGGTAATGCTGGTCACAATCTCCTCAGCAAACATCTTTGATGCTACACTCTGCAAGATGCACCAGGATGGGTTTTGGTATTTATATTATTACTATGCCAGAGAATCAGCTGTTCTTGGAAAGTACTAAAAGAAGGTTTGAATTCCCACTCTGCCTAATTTAATTTAATTCATTAGCACAAAGCGATATCCTCCATTCCGGGACAGCACCTAAGCCATCAGGGTGATACTTACTGAGAGGTAAGCCTCCTCCAGTGAGGCTTATGGAAGGCTCTACCGTGAATGGAGCCTGAGTGTCGCCATGAGAGGCAAAGACAGAAGCAATTAACACACTCCTGTGAGCCTTAGTAGTTATTGATGCAAATTCCTTATCTAAATCAGAGAAAGGACCTGAAAATATGCACTACCTTCCAGGTGAATCTCCTTACACAGGTATAATAGACAGAGGTCTCACTCCAATTCTTTATGACAGCAGTTGACCTCAAATAGACATCTAACTCAGAACAGGATGAAGAGTTCAGAAAGCTGAGCAGAAACAAGCTGAGACACAAGAAAAGGTGAGAGACCCTTAGTCTAAATGGTTATTCCTTGGCGTGCTGGCCTCTGAAGCTCCCGATTTATTATACAGGTAAATTCAACCACTCCTGTCCCTGAGAGGCAAGATGCTTGGATGTGAAAACCTGCAACATTAGGTCTCTTTTCCAACACTAGTGACATATCTCAGCCAAGGCCTGCAGGTAAAAATTTGGCAACAATAACAATTGATTTTTAATGACTTTTGTGGCACTGACCGGCAGCCAACAGGCAACAAATTACCCAAAGAGATGATGCTCTTCTTGAGAACAATACAAGTAATGATACTAGAAAATTTATCTAGTAGTCCTTCTATCGTTTAGTTTTGTAACACAATCAATGCAAATGCTTTCTAAGACTGATGAAAACCTAAACAAAACCTTTGTCTCATTACATGAAAATCAGACTGTAAATCTGTCTGTAAACCAGAAAGTCACACAATTTAGTTCTTTCTACAGAATGAAATGCAACATGACAACACACAGAAAGGATTTTGTAAATGAAGAAAAAGAAGTATAAGTCAGTAAAATTCAAAAGTCTGAGAACAGGTCAGCATTAACTGAAGTGCAGGATAACACAGACTACAAACACCAGAACTGGTGGTGATTATTAACAGAACTGGGTCCAAATACATCAGTAACAGTTCTCAAAAAAGCAAGAAAAGCTGATCTCCGGGTACAGCTGGAATTTAGTTGGAAGCTTTGTTCAATTTCATGCTTACCTGACTATAAAGTGCCCAAAACGCATCCATTTCTATATTTTCCAGGAGGTCTTCAAGCACTGCACAATTCCATCGCTCATCTCTCAAGCTGAAGCAAAAGACAAAATAAATATTGAAAACCTCTCAGGCACAATGACAGCATTATAGGAAACAGTATCTGAAAGTCATCCATTCAGGAAGTTTAACTTTCTGTCAGCCAAGCTGGCTGAGTAGCATAACTTCTAAAATAAATCAACTTCTCCTCCTGTCTATCCTGAACCACCAAGCAAATAAACCCCTTTGTAATGGAAAGCACTCTCTTAGGATCTTACGCAAAGCTTAAAATACAGTAGGCTTTGCATATACACGATACATGCGGAAATGTAATTTCTAAGTCTTGTAACTCCAGTGAATGTAATGCAATACTTTGCAGTTTTGCAAATTATCACCCATTTTTGCTAGGCAATCTTCACAAGACAGATATATCTATTTAACTGCGAGGAGGCATTTTATTTATTATGTCACAGATATTTTTACTTAAAAACAGGCCAGGGAAAAATGAAATTGAGCCTGTCTCCGACGAAGAGTTTATATATCCCTTCAAATATGACTATATAACAGTTAATTCAGTCTACAGTGTGATAGTGGAGGTGGAAATTCAATTTAAATGGTTTCAGCTACTTCTGACCCCAGCAGATTAGGTTTCATTGAAGTTCCTACTTGCCTTCTTGGGAGACAAAGGAACAGGATTAAAATCTTTTTCCTCCTTGCTGCTAAGGAGTATTGCTACTTTTCCACTGTTCCCATCAAGAAATGGTGATTGCTATGCAATACATCACTATCTATATATAATCAAGTTATTATTTCATGTTTCTTATTTCAATAACCCCAAGACTCCTAAGTTATGCTCTGGACCACATCACAAAAATGCACTGTTCAAAGATCGATATATAGTTCCTTGCCAGCACAGCAGAACATTTAGTCTGCTGTCTGTGATACCTTATGGACTATAAGGACTGCAGTAACTTAGGAAAATCTGAGATCGAAGCACTTACCTTTGCTGGTGCAGATTTACAAATTGCCTACACTTATCCATAGCCTGTCTTAACAGAGCTGTCACCTGTCTGTCTGCATCCATTTCAGCAGCTTCACTTGAAAGTCCCAATCCATCTGGAGTCCACCTCTGCCTACTCATTAGATGCTGCTGCTGCTGTTGAGCTGACTCCTTATGCAACATCTCATACTCCAGCTTCCTGTCAAATTCTTCAATCTCCTATAGGTTGTAAACATATAATGATAAAAAGTCATAATTTAATGTGGAAGAACAAATTTCATTTGGAGAGGAAAAAAAAAAATATGTTTTCAGAATTCCTGATATTAGTCTATTCATTTCTTATTCTACCTAGCCAGTTGCAGTCATTACACTTTCCAAGTCATTGTATAGCTTCAGTAAATACAACTTGCACGCACACTATGAATATCAGAACAATGTCTGTATTCAGACTACAGATTCATTGGAGTACAGCACATCTAAGTAAGTGTCTGCTCCCTGGTCAGCATGATTCGACAATGGACCTTAGATCCACTCTCCTTACACCAAATTCACCTATAGCCGGGCACGTTTGTTTCACTGATTGGCAAAACTGTCACTGATGTCAACAGTATTAGGGTGTTCTGTGTAATCTGATAAAATTGTTTTAAAGTAACAGGTGTCAAAATTTGCCAGCTATTTGGGAAAAAAAGTTGGACAAAAACACAGCAAGAGAGAGAGGTTTAATCACCAGGGAACAGTTCCTGTAAACTAAGCCTAACAGCACTTTAAACAATGCCTAAAATAACTTTTTCCCCCAAAATAGGGCTCAACTCAGTTTTTGTACATTGGATAAAAAAATCCAGTGTTAGCTACTGTAGGTATCTATTCAGTCTCTCTTTCAATTCTTTTTCTTCATCAGTTCAAGGACAAAGAAGCTATAAGTAGCCTCCCTGCAGAGCCCCCTTACACTTAACTGCATAGAATGCAATAATTCCAAATTCAATTATTAATACTCCATCTACATCTACAACTTTCACTATCTTATACAGATTCAATACAAAGTTAAGAAAAACTGGAAGCATATAAGCATTCTAACTGCCATTCTAAGAGAAAGTCTGTAGAGACGACAGCATTAAAATTTAACCAGGAGTTTTCACAGCAACAGCTCTCTAATGATGCCCTCTAGCAAAGAGGTTTTGCTCTTAAAAACCCATTTTGTTTGTTCTATTCCAGTGCCCTCCCAAGCCCCACTTGGATGGTTGGAAATAGAGTAACTATTTTAAAAAAGTAGATTCCTTATGGATATAGAGCACTGAAGTATTAAAAAAAGGATTAGAAAACTGGAACATACCACGTATGCGATAAAAATGATAACAGGAAGAGGCTTTTCAAAAGTTTCTGCTATTTAAACTGTATGAGAGCGCTTAAGAGGAGATAGATAGGTAGGAGGCTGTATATATAATCTTTCAAAACTCAGAAGTGTGTCGTGTGGTTATGGACTTTACTGTATGGACAGCTCTACAACACAGGTCTCAACTACTTCCCAGTTGTTTTCCTTGCAATCAATAAAACTTAACATTAAATTAGCTACCAAAATACTGCTTTTTCTGACTGTAGATCTCTGAGGCTACTATAATAAAACTAAATAATATTAACACACAACCCTCCCTGGTGCAACTACTCCTCTTTGTTTCTTTTACGGAGTGTATTAAAGTGCACAATTACAGAAATTAAAGGCTGGACTCCCATAAGCTGCAAACCACCTCAGTTAAATCAAAGTCAAATAGAGTACTGAGATAGTTGCTGTCTCCTAAAAGGAAATGCTGTCTCTTAAACAAAATTTTCCTTTTCACAACTTCATTACTTACAGGATTATGTGCTTCTAAAATCTGAATACATTCCAATTTTGACAGGGTTTTTGACGTGCTTAGCTGTTCAAAGAGCAAAGCTTGTACACTTGTGACAGCAGTATACAGGTCCAACATTTTTGATTTTTTAACAGCCTTTTGAAAGGCTAAGGCAGCAATATACTCTCCAAGTTTATTTTCCAGATCGCGCAGCTGACACTCTCTCTCAAGCATCAACTCATGCTTAACCTAAAATACCAAAACACAAAAGATAAGAAGATTAACAGAAAACCTCACACACACACTCTCATGATTTTACTTCTCTGTAATTAACAGGCAAGGTTAAAGCAGTAAAGAAATCAATACTGTTATCTTATAATGTAATATATTGTTTTTAAAAGTGCTTTTAACATTAAATTCCAAGCTTTTAGTCAGTTTAAACAATCAAAAAATTATCACAGTAAGGTTAGACATTTCAAAGTGATCAGGTTTTGTTTTAGGGTAGTCATAACTTTAATATTAAACACTTACCCAAAACAGAGGGTCTATGCAATTTTTATATAAAAAGTAAAAATTAAAAATATAAATAAACCTATGATTATCTACGTGATTACTTAAACAGGAAAATAAAATACATTTTTCTGTTCAGCAAAAATATAAAATTTATAGAAAGACTGTATTTAGTTTCAGATTAGCAATATCAGTTCGTATTAACCAATGAAATTCAACCTACCATTCTTTAAGCAAATAACCAAAAATCCTCTTACACAAAACAGTTAAACTGTAAACCAAGAATCTACTGGTAATGGATTTCAAACAAGATTAAAAATGGATTGAATGGACACCAAACAGGATTCAATCAAAATTAAATTTAACTCAGTAACTATGTTGCTGCCACACATCTGATGAAACATTCACAGAAACTATCCAAGGGTGAAAGACAAGCATGGCATGTGCAATGCAACGTGACCGATGAGCAATCCATGCTATACCAATGACATTGACAGCCAGTGATATTGCCACTGTGTGTCCGGTTTCTGCAAGACAATGATAGCAGCCAGCTGCAATTACCCTCTTTAGATGCTTCCATCTGAGCTTGTCACTCTAAGCCCCCTTTATAGTCAACAAAAGGGGAAAAGGTACTTCTCTATGTTTCATACCTAAAAAATGTGCTTACACTGACGTATAAGTATGGATGTCTAGATCAGACACTGATAGCTATACTGCATATCTAACAACTGGGTAGCTGAATCCTCAAAGACAGTAAATAATCACCAAGTTAGCTTTATTCTCTGCCCTGTATTATCCAAAATGGCCTATAAGCTGGGTTGTAAAAGAAAGAAGACACATGCAACCATGAGAGCTCCAGCTCCACAACTTGGTATTGATGCCAACTGCTACCCTATACACTTGATTTAGAAAAAGTCTAAGCACAGAAACAGCTCATCTGTACTCTTCTAGGTATCAGAGTGCAGGGTGTTTCCTCACTCCATCTCTAAATTCTCTTCTGGTCCTGACAAATCTAATCTGACAGGTTTCACAGTATACAAAAAAAGATTTCAAGAATCATAATTTTTAGAAGTTTCCAGTATTATATAATTTAACAGCAATTCTTATAAGTGACTAACACCTGTGACACAATGGAAGAAGTGCAGCCACAAAGGGAAGTATCTCAAAAGCTCTTAAATAAGTTTTTTTAAAGTTTATATTACCATGGCACCTGAGAGCAGAAACTCACAGTTGTATTCTATGGAAAATTGTTTAGCCCATCTAGTTTTGCATCTCTCAAAGAGACTGAGATACTTACATGGTTAGTATCCCAGCACAGTAAGCATCCTGTGGTATACCTTTATATATGCAGTATTAACCCCTCCAGTTTTACCAGTATAAAATAACAAAGACAAATAGTACTTGCCCTGCGAGCATGAACTACATTGTAACAACCGCAGTCTTTAGACGCTGTATCCCATTGGCACAAGATCTGATTTTGCCCCTCAAAATACCTTTGCACAAATAAGAGATACTATGTACTCAAGACATTAAAATCTTACTAGCTATCTATTATTCATGCTAATCAGAATTACATGTTATTGACTCTATTCATGTTCAGCTTTAAAGGAGCATTTAATGAGACTTCCATCAAGTTTTTAGATCTCTAATACGATAAATATGCAACATAATGCTCATGAATTTTCTCGGGAAATGTTATTAGTAAGAGTCTTGCTGAGGGTGATTGTGTACCATACAAATTCTATTATACAGTAGAAGGAGATAAATTTAAAATGTGATTTGGAACCAATGATGCTTATTATATTCTCATGCTCATGTGATATTCTCCAAAGCGTCCATTACATTACCTGGAATATCCTTGAATGCTAGAGGTGGAAGTTTACCTTCAGAAAATATTTCCTACTACTGTGAATTAAGCCAATTACAAGACAAAGTAAGAAATCATTCTACAGACACAAATTAGAGGCAAGATACATTTTCTTGATATTTATAACTGATGTCCATCTTAAAAAACATTATCTCTCAACATTACCCTTAATGTAAAAATTGATGTTGAACAACATAGTGTGTGACACTAAATAATAAATAAACATACGGCTTACAAATGAACATATGAATATTTGACTAGGGAGGAGAATTCAAGTCAGAGATCATACTGGGAATATACTAAACAAAGTTCTAAAACCTAAGATGTTATTTTTGAACATGAGGGGTAGAGATTTCCAGTGAAAAGCAAAACTGAGAGTTTATGGAAAAAGAGCTGAGCTGTCTTCCAGTACGTGTTCAAAAAAAGTAGATGACATTTACTTTAGAAAAGATCCAGAAGTACCTATTGCTTCTTTCTATGTTCCAGTTTTCAGTAGGAAAAAAACTCAAATCAATAATAATGGTAATAATATGGGAGTTATTTATAGCTTCTACATTCATTGCAGGCAGGCAAGAAATCTATTAAAGTGAATTTGAGGTCTTTTAGTTTCTGCAGAATGCTTTTTATTGAAAAGCAAGTAACTTTAGCATCTTCAGCATTTCTAAGCTCACAGTAGTTCACAGGCATTTGAAGGTGTACACTACTCGCATCACGTGGGTGATGTTGAGTGCTATCAAGAAGTGCATGCAAGAGAACTGGGTGACCAGGCCCAGTCAACACGGGTTCATGAAAGGCAGGTCTTGCCAGAGTAATCTGATCACCTTCTATGACCGAGTGACTAGACTCTTGGACGAGGGAAAGGCTGTGGATGTGATCTTCCTGGACTTTAGTAAAGCCTTTGATACAATTTCTCACAGCATTCTGCTTCGGAAACTGTCGGCCTCTGGCCTGGATGGGCGCACACTCTCCTGGGTGAAAAACTGGCTGGATGGCCGGGCCCAGAGGGTGGTGGGAAATGGCGTTAAATCCAGCTGGAGGCCAGTGACAAGTGGGGTTCCCCAGGGCTCAGTGCTGGGTCCAGCCCTGTTCAATGTCTTTATCAATGACCTGGATGAAGGCATCGAGTGCTCCCTTAGCAAGTTTGCAGATGACACTAAGCTGGGTGGAAGTGTGGATCTGCTGGAGGGTAGGGAGGCTCTGCAAAGGGACCTGAACAGGCTGGACTGCTGGGCTGAGACCAACGGCATGAGGTTTAACAAGGCCAAATGCCGGGTCCTGCACTTGGGGCACAACAACCCTGTGCAGCTACAGACTAGGAGAAGCCTGGCTGGAAAGCTGCCAGGAGGAGAAGGACCTGGGGGTGTTGGTTGACAGCGACTGAACATGAGCCAGCAGTGTGCCCAGGTGGCCAAGAAGGCCAGTGGCATCTTATCAGAAACGGTGTGACCAGCAGGTCCAGGGAGGTTATTCTCCCTCTGTACTCGGCACTGGTGAGACCGCACCTCGAGTACTGTGTTCAGTTCTGGGCCCCTCACCACAAGAAGGATGTTGAGGATCTGGAGCGAGTCCAGAGAAGAGCAACGAAGCTGGTGAAGGGGCTGGAGAACAAATCTTATGAGAAGCGGCTGAGAGAGCTGGGGTTGTTTAGCCTGGAGAAGAGGAGGCTGAGGGGAGACTTCATTGCTCTCTATAACTACCTGAAGGGAGGTTGTGGAGAGGAGGGTGCTGGCCTCTTCTCCCAAGTGACAGGGGACAGGACGAGAGGGAATGGCCTCAAGTTCCGCCAGGGGAGATTTAGGCTTGAGATAAGGAAAAAATTCTTCACGGAAAGGGTCTTTAGGCATTGGAACAGTCTGCCCAGGGAGGTGGTTGAATCACTGTCCCTGGAGGTGTTTAAGGTGAGGGTAGATGAGGTACTTAGGGGCATGGTTTAGGGATTGGTGGGAATGGTTGGACTCGACAATCCGGTGGGTCTCTTCCAACCTGGTTATTCTGTGATACTCTGGTCAAAAGTCAAAGATAAAAAATTCAGCAGAACATCCTACAAGTCACAACTTTGATACAGAATGCATGAGACGGCCAATTACAAAACCACGGAGTTTTGGGTGAGGAATTTGTTTGTTGGTTTGCCTTGGTTTCTTTATCTCGTCAAAAGGAAATTTATTTTCAAAATCCAAAGTGTTAATTCAAGATATTCTTATGAGTCAGTGACATAAGACTAAGGCCTAGAAGAAAGACTATTCCACATCTCAGTGCTAAGACAAGTATTTAAAATAATTATATTTTCTGAAGTCTTTCTTCAAAAGCCTGTGCATGAAACTGATTTCTCAAACAAGATTTGAATTTTCTGCTCTGAAAGGCAAACTGAATTGTTGTATTACTGATCACTGTGACACAAGTTAATGTTCTCAAAAGCAACTAGCAATTTTCAGAGCTGTATTGTCCAACTGTACTATTTTTAAGGTCTCTGTTGTTTAGTTTCCTCTTGGTTTGCCCTCATCTCTCTTTTCAGTGGTGAATAGTGTAGATTCTTAGGTGATTCTTAAAGAGAGAACGGAGTGGAAGTGAGCCCTTATTAGTAAAACACACATATTAACAAATATTAGAAGAACTAGCTTCTAAAGGCAGGCAAGGAATTTATATCAAAATTCAGCCAACCGCTTAATGCTTTGCTAACAACAGCTGCTGTCTAGCAAGGTTCAGGGAGATGCATCGCTACAACAGATCACAGAATCACTAGGCTGGAAAGGACCCACCGGATCATCAAGTCCAACCATTCATATCAAACACTAAACCATGCCCCTCAGCACCTTGTCTACCTGTCCCTTAAACACCTCCAGGGAAGGTGAATCAACCACCTCCCTGGGCAGACTGTGCCAGTGCCCAATGACACTTTCTGTGAAAAATATTTTCCTGATGTCAAGCCTGAACATCCCCTGGTGGAGCTTGAGGCCATTCCCTCTCATCCTGTCCCCTGTCACTTGGAAGAAGAGGCCAGCACCCTCCTCTCTACAACCTCCTTTCAGGTAGTTAGAGAGAGCAGTGAGGTCTCCCCTCAGCCTCCTCTTCTCCAGGCTAAACAACCCCAGCTCTCTCAGCCGCTCCTCATAAGGCCTGTTCTCCAGCCCCCTCAGCAGCTTCATTGCTCTTCTCTGGACTCGCTCCAGAGCCTCAACATCCTTCTTGTGGTGAAGGGGCCAGAACTGAATACAGTATTCAAGGTGCCATCTCACCAGTGCCGAGTACAGAGGGAGAATAATCTCCCTGGACCTGCTGGCCACGCCGTTTCTGATACAAGCCACTCTAAAGTACTGACAGGCTGAGAGTTGAGGTTCTTCAGCCTGGAGAAGAGAACGCTCCAAGGAGACCTTATAGCAACATTCCAGTAGTTGAAGGAACTACAAGAAAGCTGTGGAGGGACTGTTTACAAAGGCTTGTAAGTGATAGGACTGAAACAATGGGTATAAACTGGAGAGGGGCAGATTTAGACTAGACATAATGTAGAATTTCTTCACAATGAGAGTGGTGAGGCACTGGAACAAGTTGCCCAGGGACGCTGTGGATGTCCCATCTCTAGTGGTGTTCAGGTCCAGGCTGGATGGGGTCTCGCTCAGTCTCGTCTTGTGAGAGGTGTCCCTGCCCGTGGCAGGGGGGTTGGAACTAGATGATCTTCAAGGTCCCTTCCAACTCAAACCATTCTATGATTCTATGTGCTTGAGACCTTATTTGTTTTATGTGAGAAATAATTAGTAAGTAATATCTGAAGTCTGCCTTTGTGGTTTAGGAATAGCATGTGCTATAAACCTTTAAAAATGCAGATAAAAAAATACACAAATATTTTGACAGTTGTGTCCACATAGCTGCCTTTAAAGTTTGCTTCTTTCTTCACAGGAGGCTCTGTTTCAGACACACGGATTTTAAATGAATTATACATAGATGAAATCTGGGGATGGATGAATGAATAATGAATAGATGAATGAGTAAATGAGTGATAACCTTTAGTGTAAGCTTGGACCCATTAAAATGAATAATGAATAAAGCTGGAAATGCAGTTTGACGACTCAAGTTTGCTTATAAAGAGACACAAGAATGTATATTTTAATTGCAGCTGAATTCAAATGCGAAAGAGTAGCCACAGATGACAGAAACACTTATACTTTTGTCAACCATGCCAAGTAACAGGAAGCTTTTATGATAAGTTCAGTATATTCCATAAATTATAAGATTTATGGTCCAAACTGCAAAACTAGATACTATTTGCATATTACTAATTACAAAGCCATACATTAAGCACGCTCAAAAAAAGAGGGATGGAACACCTCTCCTGTGAAGAAAGGCTGAGATAGTTGGGGTTGTTCAGCCTGGAGAAGAGAAAGGGAGACCTTGTTGTGGAATTTCAATAGTTAGAGGGGGTTTATAGGAAAAATGAGGACAGACTTTTTACCAGGTCCTGTTGCAATAGAGGAGGGGTAATGGTTTCAAACTAAAAAAGGGCAGATTTAGACTAGGTATAAGGATGACATTTTTTACGATGAGGGTAGTGAAACACTGGCAGAAGTTGCCCAGAGGTGGTAGATGCCCCGTCCCTCGAAACATTCAAGGTCAGGATGGATGGGGCTCTGAGCAAGCTGTCTTGTGGAAAGTGTCCCTACTCATTGCAGGAGAGGTTGGACTAGATGACCTTTAAAGGTCACCATTCCATGCTTCCATGGGAATAATGTTCAGCTTTATCATTTAGCATCTATTCAAAATTAAACAGTAAATTAACTGCTCTTAACCAAACACTGCACTACTCAACTGCTACTACTATCAACCCCTAGCCACTCGAGTTTCTTTCTGCCTCTTATGAGTTCTGAAATCACAGCTCTGCAAACAAATACATTCGCGAAAAATCAAAGCTTGCAAGTAGGTCTGACTTCAGTGTGACATAGAAGGCAATTTCACTAGAAGCTGGATCAAATACTGAGTATAAACTAAATTATAAATTAGTTATAAACTAATATCCCCAACCATTCTTGAAGCCTTTTATAATACCAAACAGAAGACTGTAGAATGCCACTGACACTGTACAATTTGACTTATTATTATCAAACTACTTTATATATTTTAGTTATGATGATGCCATCCCTGAACATTTGGTCCTGATTCCACCAAAAACATCCAAACTACACAAAAACATAAACCCGATAAAATTGAAACGATGAGGCTTAGAGAATCTAACTTCCAATTTTAAAATAAGATTCTAACAAAAACATAAGGCAATATTCATACCAAACAAGCATAGAGTACTTTTTACAACACAAAGCTTAGCCCATATTCTGTTGAGCCTTCAAGTAACAGTACAAAACAAATCTAAATTTTGGAGGTCAGGGCATTAAGTATAGAAGCCAAAAAATTAAATGCCTCCATTAAAAGATTAGAGCTTTCTTAGACCAGAGTTATTACTTTATTAAAATGCCAGGACACACTTGCCCACTTGTTCCATTCCTGCCCAAGCACTTGCTCTCACTTTCAGAGAGTGGGTGCTAGACTAGACAAACATTCACTTTTATCACCTGCAACTAATACTAACAATGTGCTGCTCTCACATAGAAGTGAAATTATTTCCAAATGAACACATCGATACAGTATTAAAACAAAGCCAAAACTACTAAGCTTGAAACACAACACCTTGATAAGTGCAGGCAAGAGTAGAGAGGTGCATCCTGCCTTTTTAGCTGGTTCTTATGCACAGTGACAGAAAACTGTCAATCTTTAAGTACTAAAGGTCTAAGTTTTGAGCTCAGTACAGAAGAAGCATGCACTTACCTTATCCAAATTTTCATCATTCACTGAGTCTTCATAAATGAAAATTTTGTCCTGTAAAGATTTCTTCAGAATATCTATCTTATTTCTATTCCTGGATCCTGTTTTTTTCATTCTACAATGCTGCTGTAAGAAGATGAGCACAAAATGCTTAATTTGTAAGAGGTATATGAAGATGCTAACGTTAACTTGCTATTTGTGGAATATCCACCAATTAATGAAACACTCAGCAAGGATGACTTTCACTGAGAAAATATTTCTGAAATGTAGGTGCTGCCTGTTAATTCAAAAGACCGCTTTCAGACATTCAGACAAAATTGGAAATTTTTAATTTCTTTCAAGCAGAATTATATATTCATTCTTTCCATGATGACTGTTGGCACATAAATTTGATTTTAAACAAGCTTTACCAGTAATAATAAGAGAAGACTAACTGATACATTGTCTCCTCATCACAGTTAGAAATGAACAAAGAATATTAATTTAAGAACTACATTGTTTTCAAGACACAGTATATGAATCACAAATGAACCATGACAGTATTAAGGGTTACTGTTCCATGTAATCAAATTATTCTTGACCTTTATATTTCTTTACAAGAATATCAACTAAGTATAATATACTCTTGGGGAAATGATAACATCTGTTCAGCTATAAGGCTTTGCAAAGTCACTTCCCTTCTTTAGTACTTTAGAAACCATTACGGTTTTGAACTAGGCTCATTCCTGGTATGATGAACTCGATTTATGCATTTAGAAAACATAACTGAACAAAACCAAACTAAGCAGGAATCCTTCACTTTTATGGCGATATTGGATACAATTCATAAAGGAAAAACTTTTTTCTTCCTACTTAAGAACTGAAAATAATTTATGATTCCACAAGTTTTACACTTTCTCATTTTACTGAAGGAATTAAACGCCCCCTCACCCCTTTCCAACATGGATAAGGCAGCGTAGGACATTCTCCTAAAAAAGCTCCTCAAGTCTTTCCTTTATTTAATGTCAGATTTAGTAATACATGCAGGCTGCCAGAGAAATTTCGGTTTGGGCTGTAAAGGACCCAACTTGTCCCTGACATCAGAGACAGGCTCTGAGTGCTCCAATTTTTGGCATTTCAGTTGACACCCTCAGATATTGAGCCTCCCTCTTTTGGCCATCCATCTGCTTCTTTCTACCTGTGATGAGCTCTTGGAAAAGCTGGAGGACACGTAAGCAGCAGAAATATGTAGATGTGCAGGGAAAAAATACTTATGCAACCGTTACCTCAACAATTATCTTTGATGTCCACTGATCCACACAGATAGGAGAGACATGCATTACTGTCATACCTACAGAGAAGCTAAGGACCCACATCTGCAGCTGAGGCCAACAACCTGCAGATACACTCATGAACTCCCCACACATCCTTAATACTGACTCCGCATCATTCCCACCTGTTTATTGGTCATTGCTAAATTCTGATCAATTTTCAGCAGTTCTGTCTCCCTGCGCTCCATCTCAAAATCCTGAAGCAAGGTTCTTGCTCTTATCTTCGGCCAAGCCAAGCTGCTGTCCACCTGAGAGAAGCAGCAATGCAGCTCTTGCCACATTCTAAACATCTCCTCTTCTGACAGTGAGAGAGGTGAACTCAGAAGCTGCCTGTTAAAAAAATGAAAGCCATTTGTTGTTCAGAGATATAGACAACTTTACATAAAAGGGAAGAGACTTGCACACAAATACCTCACATAACAATCATCATTTTTTGTCTTATTCATATATCAGTTAATGATTTCACACATAGGGCTAAGCTATTCAGCAAGTTCAAAATATCCTTGAGGATACTTTAAATTCTGCATACAGAACCTCCTAGACTGTAAAACTTTATTTTCAAGGAGAAACAGCTTTTGAATATTTAAAAAAAATATTTTTAGCACATTTCCTACGTACAGAATCCTACCACCTCTTCAAACTCTACAAACCTGAACTTAGGGCTGAAATTGAGATAAAAGCTTTCCATAAAGCCTCCCTGTGCTGTCTCCCAGCACTTAGCAGTCACAGCTACCAACAGGTGCTGAAAAAAAAAAAACCAACCACAAAAAAACGAACAAAAACCCAAGTATATTATAAACTCATTTATGTCATCCCTCCCCCATCACCAAGTCACAGGGGTTCTAGTTGTTCTTTGTAAAAAAGCTTTTAGCAGTGTGAACAACAGTGAATATACTTTAGCAGTAAAGTGTATAACCGAAAATTCTCATTTTGTATAAGGAAGGTTCTCAACACTGAAATCTGGGGAATTGATCTTCAGGTAGACCTGAAGTTGACTTAATGCATGCTGAAGTCACATCTTCCAGTTGTGCCTAACCTCAGACTACATTCATCATCTTATCTGGTGACTAAAATATTACTTTAAAGAGTATTTAACAAACAACAGCAGAATTTTTTGTTTGGAAATTTCTTCTATTTTCAAAAAAATGTGTTTGTATTTAAGGCACAAACAGCATATTTTAAAAAAAAGTGTTTTCTTTAAAAGATATATATATGTTTCTTTAGGACTGATGCTTTTATTCAATATATCATGGGCCTATACTACCATCATGATTTCACAAAAATATTTGTATTTAGAAATCCTTATTTTTGTTTACGGCTTCAGCTATGTATTGCTAAACCCTAAATTAAAATATTTTTATGCATATTTTCCCATAAAAAAATTACTTCCCTTAATGCAATATTTTTTCAAGAGAGCATTTACAGTGTACTTAACCATTTCCCATGTTGTCTTAAGACTTTCAAAAAAAAGTCCATACTACTATATATATACACAAATATATAGACAGAGACATAAAAGAAAATACAGCAAATCACTTTTGTCATTTGGACTTTAAGCATTAATGATCTTCATAAATGTTTTGAACTAACTCGTAGTATCTTTCATAAGTAACAAAAATGAAAACCTATTGTTCAAAATAATTATTTGTGAAACCTAGATAGCAGATGTGAACATGAGCATGCCTATACTTTCCAGTGTTTTACTGAAAAAGACTCAAATGGCTTACTGTTGCTGTAAATAAAGACAGCATCTAACAAATACAACAGGTGACACTGCAGGCTGAAACACAATTATGGAATCATAAGTTAGAAACAGGAAAGATCTGCTGGATCACACAATCTACTTAACCTGCTCATGCAGGTCTGCTCTCAGCAATATAAATAAGAGATAATAGGATAAGTTAGAAAACACATTAAAACGGCTTATAGAAAAGTATTAAACATACTGAATAAAAGTACAAAGCACGTAAAATTAGAACAAAAACAAGACACAAACGGTTGTTCTTTTTTTCTTCAACAAGGCAAACATAACTGGCAAGGTTTTTTTTTATATTCTTGTTGTATGGTTTTACACTGTGCAGCACGCAAACTGATAAAGATGCTGCCTGCACAAAAGCACCGTACAAATCTGTTCTGCTTTAAAGAAGAGGCATAAAGGAGAAATCTTTACTAATGCTTGCCCCCCTCCCCTTGTCCTCCCTTTCTCTGTTCAATCTCTCACATGGTACATTTACTCCCAAGGTTGCTTCCCCCACAGCTGTGATTTTTACAGCAGATTATTTTTTCATGTCCACATGTCTCTAACAATGTCTGTTATTAAACAGACACTGCATAGGAAATGAAGTACTGTAAAACTTCAGTTGTAAAACAACTAGCCATAAAAGTACTTCAAAGCTAAGAAGAAAGCCTAATGCAGGGTGCAAATATCTCAGGAACCCTGCTGCCCAGGCTGCGAGGCACCATACAACTCTTGGCTGCAACCGTGGTCTTTCCCTGCACAAGGCCTCCCATTGGGAATGTGCGTGGTAACCTCCCCACCTCCCCAGGGTCATGTTGTAGAAGGCAGTAATGGCCAAAAGGTGCAACCACAGCCTGCAAACCTCCCTGCAACGTCTCCCATGCCGCGATGCCTCTAGTCTCCATCTCAGGGATCACGGCCAGGGGCACTTTGTCCACGGGTCATTATCAGCCAAGCCTGATGCATGCAGCCCATGAGCTGGAGAGGCAGGTCACCATGCTGTGTATTTATGGAATATGTGGAAATACTGTGGCAGAGCTTAAAACACATCTGATGATTAAGGTTTGACTCGTGGATGGAAGGAATATATTGAAATTGGACATGGGGCTAATCAGGCCTCACAAAGTATTTGACATTTCCAAAGTGGAGACCTCTGAGAGCAGATGGATAATAACAATGAAAGACGTGTGTGTGAAACCTGCAACAGAGTGAACGGTAGTATAAAAATACCACTTCACATCTTTGGTTTTGAAATCACTTTTTCCCAGGATTTTCTGCAGGGCTGACCCGTTGGCACTGCAGGAGGGAAAATATCAGTTCCCAAGTGCCCGACAGAGAAATGATCATTAGGAATCAGACCCAGACAGATGTGAAAACTCCTAGTTCATCTCTATTTGCAATAATAGCTAAGAGTGCAGAGAGATACTTACATGAATACTGATTGTTCCCAGCTCCTTAATTTTTTTTGTTCCAAAATGCTCGTTTCCAGTTCTTGGCTTAGCTTCTGCCTGGTGAGCTGAAGCAGCTCTTCAGCAGCTATGCTCTCGTCATGCTCCTCCCTTTCAAGCTGTTCATGTTTAACAGCCATCTCTTTTTTATGCTCCTCCACAGCTTCTAGGGGGAACATCTTTGGCACACCGAGCCTGACCAACTCTTGCACAAATACTCCACACTGAATACATTTAAGCTCTTCAACAGCTTTCTCTGTTACATTAAATAGAAGCTCTTTCAGGTCTTCACTGACCTCATTGTCAAGCTTTTCAATAAGTTCTTCAAATTCAGTGATGTGATTGCTCAGTTGATTTCTCCAGCAGCTCAGGTAGTGAATGATCTCCTTAGTAGTTTTGAAGGGGTCTCCAAGTGAGAGCGGCTCCTTCTGATTCTCTTTCTGCTCATTTATTTGCCAAAGGAGGAACAAAGTTAAGAGACAGAACATCTCAAATTCTAGCTGCTTAAGTATATATTTCACAGCAACACAAAATGTCATACTTTTGTTTCTCAGTGTTCTTGAAACTGCTTTTCAGTGTCCAGAGATTTAACTAGCCCTCAACATGATGGTTTTTTTGTGCATCTAGCAGGCCTGTGATAATTGAGATTATTGTCAGATAGAAAGGCTAACACAGACCTGTGATAATTTGGATTGTTGCTAGATAGAACAGCTAGCATCAAAATGCACGATCTTGTGGTTTCCCAATTTCAGCTGGCTGAACTGTAACAATGTGGCAGCATTTCAGAAGTGAATGTGGATCAAATACCAAGGAGGAAGAGGAATAAAAGAAAGATGGGGGGAGGGAGGTGAAAAGTTGGGTTGTTAAATTTTATTTTCCCCACCTTGCAGCATGCAGTACTTTCATTAGAAAGCTAAACTAAAGCTACCTATGCTGAAAATAAATACAATAAATAGAGTCCCCATCATTATACCTGCTGCCTCTCCTTGTACTAATATCTGCTAAAGAGCAGTAAACGGTGAAACACATATCCTGCAAAATGTTAAAATCAACCTCACCTAACTTTGGTCATCTAAAGAAATACCTCCTAATCCATCATAGGGTTTCTTTTCCTATATCCTTTAGGCAGAAAAAGACAGGGACCTCTGAATAACAGCTTCCTTCCATTTATCTTAAGTCATCTGCAAGTCATCTTCCATTAAGAAATGATTTGGACCTCTCCGAGTTAGCCTTGACTTTCAGTTGGCTAAGGTGAGGTGACATGAATCCCACCACAAGCAATCATAGCTACAGTGTCATTTAAATAATTTCAGTTTGTAGCTGAACTTTAAGTGTGCTGGAAAATTATCCAAGCCAGAAAACCCATAGAAAACAATGACTGTCACAGATCTGTGTCATTCCCCTTACCAACCCCAGAATCTCAGTTGGCTTTTGCCTGTCTGCACATCCCCTCAGACAGGTTAAACTAAGCAGAGGGGCTTCACAAGTTTCTTCAGTTATATTGCTTTCTTGCAGGTTTTTCTAAACGAACAGCTATTAACTACTGCATAATTAATACAGCACACAGCTGAAAACAACAGACCCTCATTCTCATTCATGCTCCCGGCACTGTTAACCTTTGTCCTAAGAATTACACTTTATTTTTCAATTCATTTAATTTTGAATTCATTATAAGCCCCGTGAAAATATATATACTGAAAATAATTACCTTTTGTAGCATTTCCCGCCTTCGCTTGGTAATGAGTTTTTGGCGAAGCTTTCGCTTTTCTTGTTTTAAATCATGATCAAATTTCTGTTTAACAGAATTAACTTCAGACTCAGCTCGGTCCAGCAGCACTCCCAAATGACTTTCAGGTAGATGGCCTGCTCTGCAATAACAGTGTTTGAAGCCCATTATCCCAAATTCTTAAGAGCAAAAGGATATTTGAGGCAATTAGCACCATAATAAGCCTCAACAAAGCAGACACACAGAACGCTCTTTGTGCCTTTAGCATTGATACCCTATGAATCAAACAAGAAACTAGATAACACAAAAATAATCTCAGAAATGAGGGTAGAATTGAGGCAGTCTGTGAAGGCACAGTGAAGGTGTATGGAGGAAGGAAGGCAGGAAAGGAGGAACAATGCAAATGCAAACCAAATTACATATCAGTTAGTAACGTAAGCAATAGTCAAATGAGACATTTTTAACCTTATATTATTCATTTAATACCCCTGGAATGCAATTCTAGATATCTTTTATAAATCCTTCTCATCATTAGAAACAATTTTCTTTCTAAAGGATGCAATTTAATCAAGTAAAAACAATTCAAAATTATTTCAAAGATACAAAGCAATCATACCAATGAAAACTTTTTTGCCTCAGTCTTCACTGCCCCTCCTGGGTCAATGGACAACAAGATGGGGACTAGGGAAGTAAAACTCCTCCCACTGTAGGGGATCATCAGGTTCATGATCACCTGAGGAACCTGAATAAATATAAGTCTATGGGACCCAATAAGATGCATCCCAGAGTCCTGAAGGAATTGGCAGATGTGGTTGCCAAGCCACTCTTCATGATATTTGAAAAAAAAAAAAAAGTCACTGCAGTCAGGGCAAGCCCCCTGAGACTGGAAGAAGGGCAACATCATGCCCATTTTAAAAAAGGGTAGGAAGGAGAACCCTGGGAACTACTGACCTGCCAGCCTCACCTCAGTTCCCTTGAAGATCATGGAACAGATCCTCCTAGGAGCTATGCTAGAACTTACGGGGCAGGGTGATGATTCTAGACAGCTGAGCAACCTAGTGGCTTTATATAATGGGGGGAACCACATCAGTAGACATAGGAAAAGCAATGGATGTAATCTATCTGGATTTCTGTAAAGCCTTTGACACTGCCCTCCACAACATCCTTCTGTTTAGATTGGAGATATATGGATTTGATGGGTGGACTGCTTCGTGGATAAGAAGTTGGTTGGATGGTTGTATTCAGAGAGAAGCAGTCAATGGCTCAGTGTCCAGACGGAGATCCGAGACAAGTGGCGCCCCTCAGGGACAAGTGATGTTTAATATCTTCATCAATGACAAGATAGTGTGATTGAGTGCACTCTCAGCAAGTCTGTAGATGACACCAAGCTCAGTGGTGCTGCTGTCATGCCAGAAGGATAGATTATCGCCTCAAGGGACCTGGACAAGCTGGAGAAGCGGGCCTGTGTGGATCTCATGAGGCTCAACAAGGCCAAGTGCAAGGTCCTACACCTGGGTTCGGGCAATCCACCATTTCAGTTCAGGATAGGGACAATGTGATTGAACCAGCCCTTAGAAGAAAGACTCGGTGGACCTGATTCATGAGAAGCTCAACATCAGCAAGCAATGTGTGCTCACAGTCCAGACCAACCATACCCGGGGCTGCATCAGAAGACATGTTGCCAGCAGGGTGACAAAACGTGGAGTGGAAAACATCAGCATGGAACTATGAGCAGAAAGCACCAGTTTCTGACCTGAACCTGTATGTTTTCCAAACACCTTCTGGTTCATCCTTCAACAACTCATTTTTCAGAAGATATGAACATTACACACAAGTTCTGGATTTAGATGAATCCAGGGCTTCCAAGTCCCTGTTCCAAAGTGATAGCTGGCCCAATTCATAAACTGGAGTATCAGCTAAATGTTGCAAGCCCTCCTTCAGAAAGGACAATCTCATTCTTGTTTACTAGGATTTGTTGATACTCCAAGAGTTTAATTCCAAATACAAACATCAAAATAAAAGGTAAGACAAATAAAGCAGAAGATTAATGGTTTAGTTTCTTTGCAATCACTGCACTGTAACTGTGGTGGTCAGATTTCAAAATTCATACCTCTCCATCTACTGCTCGAGCACCCACAACTAGCTGAACAAGCCTCAAATCATCATCTCCTATATAAGACACGAGATAGAAACTCTGTTCTGCTTTATCACACAGTTATGTCAACAAGAGAACATCTTCTCTTCCAAAGCTCTTCAGTGCCTGTCTATTGTAGATCTCTAATCTCCCATAAAGAGAATTAAAACTGTAAAGAGAATTAAAAATTTTAAGGTGAGGGTGGATGAGGTACTTAGGGGCATGATTTAGGGATTGGTAGGAATGGTTGGACTCGACGATCCAGTGGGTCTCTTCCAACCTGGTTATTACTTGATTCTGTGAAAACACCTCTCAGTACCTTGGGATGAATCCAACCAAGCATCATTCTTGGATTTTTCAGCCAAGTCATTTTTGCCTTGGAAACAATCTATGTTAAAGTTCAGCGTTATGTTAAAAAAACAACAAAAAAAACAACAGCACCACGTTTCCTACCCATATTTGCTAAGTCTCTTGACCCCTTTTTCAATAAAATACAAGGTATTGTATTTTTTATGGTTAGGAAGTGAGGCAGGTAATAACAAAGATATTTTTAACACCTTCATCCTGTCTTGTACTGATGAAATAATCCCTGTCCAGAACAGTGAAAAGGGGCTGCAATAGAGAAACACAGATGTTCTGGAACCATGCAGCAAGTGAAAGTTTAATAAAAGCTATGCAATGCAGAATGACCAGAAGATGATATATACCTAACTAGTGTTAGAATGGAAGAAAAAAAAAGAGGGGGGGAAGGGGTTTATATTATTTCAGTTTCAAATTTATTTAGAAATCCAGTATGTCCTTAGCTCAAACTCTAGGTGATGCAGTACTGTAAAACCTATTTATTTATTTGGAATGTACTTATTTAGAATCCCAGATAACAAAAATAACCAGCAAAACACCTACCACAAACAAAGCCTATGGGAGTTCACATGGCAACTTATAGTAATCAATATTAAGGCATTTCTTAGAAGGCTCAAGTCACAGCAAGAGACCTTCATTTCTGGTTTTGCACAAATACAGTATAAGAACAATTCTAGTATTAGAATAAAAGATATTCTGTTCAAAAAGGACTCCAAATGGAAACACAAAATAAAAGGAGAGGAGAAAGATATTGAGACAGTATAGACTGTATGATAAAACTGCTTGGTCTTGGCATACCAGACAGCTAATGTCTTTGAACAAGGAGAATTTTAATGAAGGAGAGTACTGCAGTAACAAGGTTGTTTACAAGAGATCCTTCCTGAAGTGTAGTGAAGTGTCATGAAAGAAACAGAGATAAAGTGTGTGGCCAACAGCAGCAGTATGCTCAACTCACTTCTCTGTTCTGAACAAAAACCAACAAAATAACAGGCATCAAACAATGAGCGGAACAATTTTTTCCACCTCGAGAAGTCCCAGTTACTCATTGCAATGATTTGAGCCACAGATACAGTGGTCATACACATGCGAATTTCTCATGAAGGCTTTTCACACAAAACTCTGGGGAAACGTCTCAGAACATTTCTTATAATCTGATTCCAATGAAGGCAACTCTGTGAAAGATGTGTCCAAATTATATTTCCTACACCAGGAGATTTATTTTTGTCTTTGAGCCACAATGCTGCAGATTTCAGCAAAATAGGCAAAATGTGCAAGCATACTAGAAGAAGCTTTCTGATCAACACATCTTGAGATTAAATTTAGGATGATTCCAATGAGGCAGCAAACAGGACAATTAATAAGAAGAGCAAGTAAAGGTTACAAATACGGATGTCTAAAATATATAAATAAAGGTGGACACAGAATCAACAGCAGCAGTGCTAGGTTGTTTTATCATAAAATAGTTTGGGTTGGAAGGGACTTTCAAAGGTCACCTAAGTTCCAACCCCCTTGAAATGAGTAGGTTCACTAGACTAGGTTGGTCAGAGCCTCATCCAACCTGACCTTGAATGTTTCCAGGGATTGGGCATCAATCACCTCTTTGAACAACTGGTTCCAGTGCCTCACCACCCTCACTGTAAAAAAATTCTTCTTTATATCTCATCTGAATCTATCCTCTTTTAGTTTAGAAACATTACCCCTTATTCCACAGCAACAGGCCCTTCTAAAATGTCTGTCCCAATATTTCTTATAAGGCCCCCCCTTCCAGTTCTGGAAGGCCACTATAAGGTCTCACTGGAGCCTTCTCATTTCTCCAGGCTGAAGAACGCCAACTCTCTCAGCCTTTTCTCATAGGAGCAGTGTTCCATCCCTCTGATGATTTTTGTGTCCTCCCTCTGGACCCATCTCAATAAGTCTGTCTTTCTTGTGCTGAGGGCTCCAGAGCTGGATGCAGTAATTGGGTGGAGTCTCACCCGTGCAGAGTAGAGGGGCAGAGTCACCTTCCTCAACCTGCTGACCACAACTCTTTTGATGCGGCCCTGGATGTGGCTGGCATTCTGAGCTGTGACTGCACATTGCTGAGTCATGTCCAGCTTTTCATCCACTAGCCTAGTCCTACCCGTCAGGGCTGCTCTCAATCCCTTCGCCCCTCAGCCTGTATTGGTAGCAGGGGCTGACCTGACACGTGCAGAACCTTGAGCTTGGCCTTGTTGAACCTCATGAGGTTCACACAGGCCCACTTCTCAAGTTTGTCCAGGTCCCTCTGCATGGCATCTGATCCCTAAGGTTTGTCAACCACACCACACAGCTTGATGTCCTCTGCAAACTTGCTGAGGGTGCACTCAATCCCATTGTCTGTCACTGAAGATATTAAGTGGTACTGGTCCGTGCATGGATCTTGTAAGAACACCACGTTTCACCAATCTCCACTGGAGCATTCAGTTGTTGATCACTACCCTGTGGATGCAATTATCCACAGTTCCTCATCCACCAGCAATTCATCTTCACGCTGTACAAAGCAAATGGAGGCAATAAAGCTCCACCTTCATGTATGCTGGATAGCAACAAAACCATTACCTACAAAGTGTTTCCTGAGAATTAACTTAAAACATAAAATTAATGAACTTTTTCTGCTAGGTTACACAGATAAAGAGATTTGAAGACTATTCTATTGTCATTGAGATAATGTAGTCCCAAAAAACCAATTGAGATGCTTACCTTCCCATCTTATAAATGAGACTTGATATCTGGGTTGCTGCTGCATTTATAAGAGCAAAGGCTTGAGAATCCCTTAACTGTACCTTACTTATAAGATAATTTCTGTAAGCAAATCTTCTTTTCAGATGATATTTCTTGCTAGCTTGCAAAAAATCCATTAGCTCTTCAATGTCTCCCTGTAGGATAGAATGTGAACAAATATATTTAATTAGATGTAACACTAATTTCAGCTGGCAACTGTGGATATCAGACCAGATTTGTTCATTAACAAGGCAAAGTTAAAAAGCTCTTACAAGTGAAAACCAACAACTTGATATCAACTTAACCCTAATGTTCACATCAAATTATTACTGTCATTTCAAAAAAATTAAGTAAATATTGTGGTATTCAGGCCAAAAGCTCAGCACATTATTGTATGTACTCTCCTGAATATTCAGTGTACCTCCCAAGAGCCCTGCTTTAACAGCTCATTTGATAAGGTACTCACAATTAAATATACATACAACCCCCCCAGTTTTAGTAGAACTGTTCCTGCTCAAAGCTATCCATAGGTTGAAAAGTCTTCTTGAACTGTGACCTGAAGACAGCATGTTTTCATTAACAGGACAAAGTTGCATCAAGTCCTTCATTCTTTTATTTTTTTTTCCCTTCACGATGTATTGTACAATAAAATAAACTGTAACATTTTCATGGGTGTCTATGTTGACTTTGAAGACAAAGGTAAGTCTTCTACACCTGTCCTATACAGCATGAAAAAAAGCCAAGTCCACTGTACATAGACTGGCACAGAAGCTCCGTCCTCCAACAGTGCTAAATGGTGAGGGTTTAGGTAACTACAAGTAGTCTGCTAGAGAACAGGAGCAGACACAGGACTCCACTAGCATCAGACACCGAAGATAAGGCTTGAGACTTAGATGACCCATGTCTAAGCAGCCAAAACATCATCAAAACTTCTTTCACTTGCCCTGTCATTTGCTGGCTGCTCAGCTGTCTTTTGCACAAGTGCTCGCTGCACCTGAATCCAACAGCGGCTCACTTTTCTGTGCCGAGGTCTGACAGTACTGTGGGCCTTAATGTTTTGACATTTTTCCAGATGTTGCTTTAAAACTTCCAGGCCCTCACCCCGTAGGGCTGCAACAATCACTCTTCTTCAAGCAGCAGCCAGAACAATTCCCAGAATTTTTGAAATCCAGAACACTAACTGTCCACACAAATAGAGTAAAAAAACACCTGAAGAAACAACTCAAGCTACTCTGTTGCAAGGGTATCGTAACTGTAACTGCAACCAAAACTGCAGTCCTGAATATACTCTTCATCAGCATCCTCAACCACGTAAGCTACTGACAATCAGGCTCTCAAAGTACAAGCCCATAGCACTTCAGACACACCGCAATTTAAATAATCTATGTATTTGGACTGTGGGGCTCAGTAAATCTGAAGCACAGAAAAGCACTTGACACCTACCGGTTTTTGAAAATGCCCTTAAAGGCAGACTTCTAAAAGTATTTATCTTTCACTAGACAGCGTCTGATCTGTTTCAGAAAATGCCTTCATATAACAGATTTACTGACATAACTCAAGTTCCTATAAGTGGGCTGAAATTATTTTTGAAATGGCACTCTGGCATTTCTGTACAATTCTGAGGGTCCCATTAAGACCAGCAATGGTAGACCTGGAACCAGAAGTTCACCGCATGAGCCCAAATCTGCTCTCAGACAATGCTGTGGTTAAGGGCTTAGGGTCAGAGATGCACAAACAGAGCTTTCAGAAGCAAAGCATAGGCCCAAGATGTGCAAAATATTCACTGCAAAATTGGAGATTTATATATTGCAACTTCCCACTTCACAGTGTAGACGCATTTTCAGACTTCTTTCTTCTGTGTGATAAAGATAAGCTATTAGTCTTATTTCCCTCGAGCAGTAAAGACAAGCTTTAAGCATTTGGGTACTTTGGAAATTACCTGTGAAAACAAAAGGCAGCACTATGTACATAATGTTGTGCCAAATATATCTAACTCACTCTTGCAGAAAAAGGCTGTGTATATGCATCACTATACAGTAATGTAGATGCCTAGACATGAATAGTGATGGTGTTACACTTTGAAAAATCATTCCTATGACAATTAGTTATAAATTTTTTTAGAGTTCTATGAGTGAAAATATTTCCTGAAACATTTCTTAAAAGTTACTGTGGGCCTGTATTCAGTCATAAGCTCAGGAATGGAGTTACTGTCCTATTACCTGTATTTTAGAGTAATCTTCCACTAATGTTTTAGCTGCTTCCAACTTCAGTTCTCCCTTTAAAGTTGCATTTGTTATCTGTGTAAAAAAGATATTATGGAGCTCCTTTCTCTGAGTAACAGCCAACTGTCTATAAGCTTTTTCAAAATATTCCTCCTGCTTTACCAGGAGGAATCTCTTCAGACAATCTTGCTCCAGCCGGTGAAGTCGATGCAGAAGACTTCTGTGTTCCACAGCATGCTGCAGAGAAGAGTGAAATAAAGAAATGTGAATGAATTTTCAGTATTCAATGTATTTTAAAGTAACACTGCTACTAGCTCATTTGTATTTTACACATACTTTACTGTCATTTCAGGTTTGAATGGTGGCCAATATTAAAACAGTGTACACTTTCCATGGTTTTCATCTGTTTGCAATGACAGGGGTCGTACAGCCATCAGTCTCTAATCCAGATAAGCCTTCATGATGTTCATACCCTATAGATATTTGAAAGCTCCTTAGAGTCACAATTTATAATTCACCTGGTTGCACTAAGGTCTCCCTGGAGCCGTCTCTTCTCCAGGCTGAACAACCTCAACTCTCCCAGCCTTTCTCATAAGAGAGGTATTCCAGCCCTCTGATCAACTTCGTGGACTGCCCCTGGACCTGCTCCAGTAGGTTCACGTCTTTCTTGTGCTGAGGACTCCAAAGCTATTTACTCTTCTAAGAGGACAGCTCTACCATTCTAGTCCAATAGAGAAACCATTGATAAAAAACCACATATAATGCAAAATATCTTGATTTTATACCAGAGTTACCTTTTCATTCATTTTCTTCATTAATTCTTCAGCTTCTTCACTTGCATTCCTCGCTTTTTGGTGTTGAGCCTCCATTTTCTTCCTAGTTTCCAGATTACATTCAGCTGTTAAAGCTACCTTCTTCCTTTCATACTCCTCTTGAATCTCTTTCTCCACTGCAAGAAACTGCTTTTTCAACACTGAACTCATCCTCTTCTCCACATGAGGGGAGAGGTTATGACTTAACACCATGTTCTTCACCATTGTAGCAATCACTTCTTTATATATCTGCATTCGATATGCCTCTAGATCAGCATCTGCCCGTGTCAAGCCGGCAACCTCCAAGCTGAAAAAAGGCAATCGGGACTGTTTGAAATCACAGATTACAGGAAACTTCTATCAGGAAAAAAAAAGGATATCTAGATTCATTCAATACTGACTAACTGAATGGCACTCAGGGAAATGCGTGAATATCACAGCATGAGTTTGCTAACCATGACAGTAATCCTCCATTAAAAAGCAAGGAGAGACAACTTTTAGTACAGCAGCTATATGGCCATTCTTGCATTTCCATTTTAGATAGTAAAAGGAAAAAGCTTTACTTTAGAACTCAAAACAGTCCCCAAGTTTAAAAGCAAACAATAAACTCTCACAAAAAAAAAAAATCTGTTGGGAAGCAGATGAAGCGAGTATCTAAATAGACTATAAATTCACTGACTTTGTAAAACAGTTCTAAATTGACCCATCTTCACTAACACATCACTGCTTCATGTTCTGCACTGGTGTATTCCCTTCTCTGAAGGGAAATTGAGAATGTTTTGATTACATGCTGATACAAATAAATTAAAATAGCCAGTATCTTTATCTCATGAATATTAATAGAGTTCTAGAAAAGTGATTAAATTTGGAGAGAAATGCAAGATTTTTTACAAAACACAATAAATGTCATCTTGCAGATGAATACATTCTCATTTGTGTTTAATTGAACTGGAATTGTAATTATTCTCATTTCATATAGTACATAATGACTAGAAATTCTATAGCTTTGCACTCAATTTAGGATTCAAGAATTAGCTGGGGTTTGCCCTTGCATGTAAATTTACATGAACACATAGGACTGTATACTTCTCTGTGCAGATTAAGTATAGAAGAATTTCTTTGTGACATTTTAAAGAGCTTATCGTCCATTCTTTTTTCAGTTTAGCTAAATTACTAGCTTGATCTGTTCCATAGTCAAATCCTAGAATAAATATCAAATCTATAGCAACAGCCTTGGCAAGATTTGCAAAACAGAATGATGCTACATTCAGAATGGTATATATCAGTGCATGCAAATCTATAAATACTTCACCTTTCTGCCAAACAAACTTTCCTTATGTAAGCAAATAAAACTAAAATTTAACTAGTGATATTATCACTGACTCTCTGTTAAATACAAGGGATGTATTTTTCCATTTAGAAATACAATAGTATGGAATTAAGTTGTTTCCTTATCATGAGTCAAACACTTTAAGTATTTAATCGACATTAGCTGAAGCTATTATAATGAATGACAAAGAGGCAGAGACTTTTTCTGTTGCAGTCTCTCAAACTCCCCAAAAGCGCACTGCCAATGCTCATACTCAGCGATCTGCCCCAGGATCAGCTGCAAAACTTCCTCATTTTCCACCTCTTCATCCCATTCTGGAGCAAGAATCACTGCTGTATGGGGTCAGATGCCTGTGACTGAAAACACTGTGTGCCCCAAACATTCTTCACAGTAATTTGAAAATCTTGTAAGAGCTAATATTTTCTATAAAGTTCCCAAGACAACACAACAATCCAGCTTCTCTATGCTGTATACAGATGGACACATTGCAGGACAGCACCTGCAGGTGCATAGCCTCTCTGTGTAGCATTCAGCTACATCCACGGTCAAGGCCCCTAAGATGCTGATCTGCTCCCTCTGCTCAGGGAGAATCTTGCTCCAGGACAGTGGGGCAGGCACAGAACAGGCGATGGCAGTATCAACAGAAGGGACTTTTGCTGACACGGACAGCTAATATATTAAGCTGTTTACTTATGGGAACTAGTTTTTAAAAAGTAAGTGTTACAGTTTTGTGCAAAAGCACTTATAAAGGAGGATCCAAAAAATGGGAGCTTCATGCTATAACATTTCCCTAATGACTGTTAGGCAGTGGTAGGAGGCTTTTCTTCACAGATTCAGCAGCAATTCATTATCAGCCTATAAAATCCAAGCCAACAAATGTAAGCTTCTGTTTTAATTTCTGCTTCAGGTCCAGTAGCTCTGATTTAATTTAAGCATATCTGTCTTTTGTAAGAAACATGTCACCTTGGTTTTTCAGTTTCTCCTAATAAAGAAGTAAAAAACACTTTAATTAATTGTTCCACTTGCTAATTCCCTTAGGACCTAAAAATGGTCCCCTTATCCTCAGCTTGAATTTGATTAGTTTCAACTCCCAACTCTATTTGTTTGCAGGAATAACAAGTTCTTTAGTAATTAATTTTCTATTCATCATGCATGTACTGATAGATGGTGGTCACAGCACCTACTAATCTTTTCTTACTGAGGTGTGAAAGACTGAATTCCTCATTGCTCTCTCTGGAAAGCAACACTTTACAGCTTCACTGTGGTGATGCACAGCTCATAACACAAAGTTTACTTCTTACCACAAATGCAAGACTTTTTCCAGCACACTTTGAAGCCGTTCCTCACCCACCTCCTTAGTAGTAATTTTTCCAGTCTTCAGCAGCAGTGAATCCAAGAATAAAAGCCAAAACTAAACACCATCACATTTCCTGTTATCTTTCCTTGAATCTTCCTCAAGCCTTTCTTCTATTTACTTGCAATTCATTACAGACTAGACATGATTTCATTTTGAGCAAGATTCCCATATTCCTTCTCACCCACAAAGAGAACTAGGCTACCCATTTAACTCTGGTTCTGCTCCTCAAGATCATAATGCCAAATGCAGGAAGAGCAACAGGTGTAGTTGACCTGATGCTCATATGTTAGCAAGCGAGTGATGAGGCTGTTAAGATCTCAGGTGTATGTTATCTGCAACTCTCACCCTCCGTTTTCCTGACAGCAGACCTGTGAAGAAGGCAATTAGGCAGAAGAAGCACATGAACTATTCCACTAATCCAAGGGTAACAGCATGAAGAAAAACTAATCATAAGCCACAGCTCTCTCAGGTCACATCCTGGAAGACAGTGACCAGACCATCACCTTTTTCAGTGGCAGCTGAAGAAAGGTTGTGTCTGTAAAAATTTGAAATCTACCTGCCACATAACGTGTCTCTTGTCCGCCTTCTCTGCACAGCAGCCAGTGGGAGTGAGACAAGTTCATCACACACTAGAAACCTTGCTTCAAGTTCTTACTCCAAATAAGATGTTGAGGGCAACCTTAACAAGCTGCGTCTGTATAGTCTTGGAGTCATAGAGGACAACAATCAGTACAAAACAGGAATCCTGTACATATAATAAATCAAGTGCTTTCAGACATAGGTCCATCAGAAGAACAATGCCTATAATCAGACAGATTCAATGTGCAAAGTTTTGTAACATCTGAGGAAAAGAAATCCTAATCTGACACTCTGTGCCTCCTCAAACCAAGGGAGATTTAATAGGTTGCTCTAAATGCTCTGTGCTCTGCTTGTTACAGCCATTCATGTTTAAAGCTCTCACACATCTTCCTGAGCATACACAACATAATAGAAACATAAAAGCCAATGAAGTACAGGTAGCAGATGGCAACCTACTGATGAAAAAGATCAATGCTTCTGTTGGACAAAGAATGCAGAGAAAGGATGAGGACAGTACAGAAAGCAGGCGATACAAAAGTATGGGGGCAGGAAAGTGAACAGACACATAGAAAATAAAACTGCAAACAGCAAGTGTAAAGATTCTTCACTCACTTGTAGAAGAGGATTTAAACATCTGTCAGAGAAGATCTGGGAGGGAAGAATCCCAGACACCAGTCACAGAGAAGGAGAGAGAGTGCCTGAACACCTGATGTCCTCCAGAGATGTAATAAAAGAATACAGAAAAGCAGCTAGCGTCAGGAAAGAAACAAGTATAGTTAATTTTAAAAAATCCAAACATGCACAAGACACCACACCACAAAAAAAAAAAAGATACCTCCCATTTACTGGAAAATAATTGTGTCTTTAAGTCTTATTACTCAAATTAGAGGCCTGTAGAGGAAATTTGTGAACAGGAGAGTCAATAGCTGCTGAAATTAACAGTCTTAAAATGAACTAATGGCTTTCTGACATGTTTTTAAAATGAATTCAGAGACAAGAAGGAACATAAGAAACTACCATGACACAACCTTCTGAAGTCTAAAGGGAAGAGAAACATCAGATAAACTCCTCTTTGGTGACAGTTTCTCAACAAAAATCTTGGCTTTGGAAGAATCATCTCTCATGTGCAAATAGTAGCCAATTAGTAGCATCCACATTACAACAGCACCCAGAGGAGACCGGGGCCCTGCGGTAACAGTTTCTGCAAAACCACCCCTTTGTGACACACAGTGCTAATGAAAAGCATGTAATTTTGGTACATTTGAGGATGGTTTGTCTCCATCATCCCAGACACCCTCTGCTGCAGCAGTGACTAGGAGCACCACAGCACAGCAACTGCACCAAGTCCTGCTGGAGTGAGGAACGAAGCCGGGGAAGGACAGATAGTCACACAATTGCCCCATGCCCAGTGGCATCCCCTGCAAACACCTGAGGCACAGTGGCACAGCTCCTGCACGCAGGCACACAATGCCAGTGGGAAAGGTGCAGCAAGGAGAGGAAAAGGAGAACAACAAAGAAGCATTGTGGTCTGTGTTGCCTTATCACACTTCAGAGGAGCTAAGATGGATAGAGGGTCGGACAGGGAGAATCATAAGGCCAAGATGTGAAACAGTCTCTGCCAGCGCTGGCTTAGTAACAGCAAGTGAATAAAGCTAATTCAAGTATAATGAGCATCAAAGGTCTTCAGTTGCAGAAGTGGATTGTTTCCTAAATCGTCTACTTAATGAGGGGTTAGTAATAAAATATCAATAAGCTGATCTATGTTTTGTTTTCTTTCTTGTTTTGGTTTTGTTTGTTCTGTGTACAGTGCCAGAACTTCCTCCCTTTAGTCTCTTCCTCCTTTCCTCCCTCCTCTGCTTCCCAAACTCTCCTGCTGGGTCCAATCACAACAGAGACTACAAAAACTCCAGGGCAGGGATTCATGCCGACTGCAACACGACAATGTGCAAATCTTTAGAGGTGACCAAAACTGCGCTGCAGTAGAAGCAGAAGTAATTACTTGGTCTGAACGGGCACCACCTGACTCTTCAAGTTCTTCAGTCCTCCCATGCTGGAGCTGGGTGCACCTGCCTGTGTCACAGGAGGTCGGAAGATGTTCTGTGCTGCATCAGTAGCTGTAATGGCCCACAGGCAGCAATGAGTAGGGCCAGTTCATCCAATAGTGCTGTGACACTTAGAGTTGAGTGTAAATTCAGCGTAGCTGAAACACATGCCTACAGAGAATACAGGACATCTCATCAATATATAAAATTGCTAAGAAAGGCATGTGATGATTATTAAAGGATGCTTTGACATGGATGAGTCACAGGTTAAGTTTAGCTTTCCAGAGAAAGCCAAGAAGCTGACAAAACCAGAAATAGGATTTTTATGGTACATAGCCAAAACATTTTACAGCCCCACAAAACTGAAGATGATAAATTGAGCTGAGACACCAGTGGCACTCCAGAAAAAAAATGACTAATGAAAATCTGCCAATATTCTAAGCATCAGATTTAGCAGCAGTTTCACTATCAAATTCCTTAACTCTCCACAACAATATAAAGAGAGTAAAAGTATTTAAATTTAGTCTGTTTAAAAAACATTTGAAAAATAGTGCATTTAAGAGACTGAGAACCTCTGCTTTGATTGCAGAAAGTATGAAAACAACTGCTGAACCAGTGATCTCCAATAAATGAATTTAAAAAACACAGCAAGCTACAATACAGCTTTTGCAAAAGAGCTCAGATTATTTTATTTCAATGAAAAAACTAATATGCAAAAAGAGCATAAAAAAGACCCAAATCTTGCTTCCAGCAAAGTCATCATCCATTTTACCATTGATTTTAAAAGCACCAACTTCATCTTGGCTACTAAAAAAAAAAAATAAATACATATTCTGGCTTTATACCCTAATGCCTGAGGATTTTCCAGCTTTGCTCTGATCTACTCAGATTCTTCTGATCTACTCAGACAGGGTGAGTATTCAGATGACAGAAACAGTACGAGATATCAATATACTTTCAAAATTTCATGGTATAAAGCATCCCTAACTGTACTATTCTCAAAAGTAGACTGTTTTCTGGATGAGATAAATTGTTCTATGTGGAGAGCAGAAATGCCCCATATAATTCTGAACACGACTTCTTCATAGTCACCCAACATCAAATAAAAATGTCATTTCTTAGATGAAAAAAAAATGTATGAATTATTTTCAAATTACTTATTTCCTCCAGTTCCCCTTTCTTATAGACTCCTATCACATATTAAACATCTGAATTTCTCTGATGGAGAAAATGTGTAGTTCATACACTTGTAAAGTTTATAACAGTATTCACAACACACAACTACAAATGCATGGTTTGGAGTTCACTGCACGTGTATTCACTGTATCTTATTGTTGTATCCATATGATTATTATTTATTGTTGTATTTCTGCATTATACACATTGCAAAAAATTCAGGATTTCTATAATTTTGATTACGCCTTTTAGAAGTGATGAACTACTGAAATTTAGCACCTCATTTTTTTTTTATACTAGCAATGTAACTGCTTCTTACCATTTCTATGTAGGAATAAGTCAGGCCTAGCTGCTGTGACAATGTGATCTTTTATTTTTGCTTGACACTCGAATTCAGGGTTAAAAAAAATACGTTTGCTCCTCAGCAAATTAAATTGAGATGTACTGCAAGAAATTTACATTTAGAAAGAAAAAGTGAACTTCTAATATGGCAGTAAATTGTTTTTGACTTTTCTGTCAAGGCTCCCTGGCGACAGATTGATCCTCTTCTCAAGTACATTGGCCTCAATGCCTTCTACCATCAGAAAAAAATCAGCTATACTGCATACATATTACCTAGTGATTTCCCAAAATAACTGGCAGTATGTATTGTGTATCAGCTAGCAGGTTCAAGTTCAGCTAGAGTTTTGCCAAACTCAAGGAAGAACAGCTGTACAAAATGAAGATAAAAAAGAAACCTTGTAGTAGTGGAAAGCCATTTAAAGAAATTAAGTTGCTTTTAGCATATCTGTACTGTCTAAGACTATGAGCATGGTCAAACTTCATCACATTTGGACACAACCCCAAATTTCTCAGCCCTTTTCATATTCTGTTCTAGACATACAGAAAAAGCAAACCACGACATCTTGGAACATGATCTTCTGCGGCACACATCAAGTATTCAAGTCATAGTTTCTTCTTATTAGCATTCAGTGCCAATGGACCAATATTCAGGAATATACACAGTAAGGAACCTACTGAGAATAAAAGCCCAGCTACTTTGCTCCATAATTTACATCAAGGATATGACCTATTAAGACAAAACTCACAAAATGAGAATCTAAGAAGCTTCCTTCTGAAATATTAAAAATAAGTTTTGTTCTCTAGCCAATTCTTCTGACATCGCAAACTGTCTAAGCTCCAAAGATGTCCCTTTACATAAATATTGAATACATGCTCCAAAAATGTATTTGCTAAACAATTTGGCATTGTCACTTCATAAAAGAAATTAACTATTAACATGTAGCTGGACAAATGAATAAAGCACCAGAATGATTCCAACCATGGTTGCTATCACAGCACAATTTTACAAGTATATATCAATTATGTTGGCAAGCTAATGCCATGTAGAGGAAATGACACATTGCTGTATCAAAACATGCAGAAAATGATCAAACTAACATACAAGCAAGACGATGTTGACTGACTGAAAATATCTGAAGCATCATAAGTTCTCTAATAAAAGCCCTTGAGCTTCAAATAATAAAAAAACAGGATTATGATGCTAAAATTAATATTCGTATATAGAATAACAGAATCACAGAACAACTTAGGTTGGAAAAGACCTCTAAGATCATCAAGTCCAACCGTAAAACCATGTTCCCAAGTCCACATCTGTTCTTCTTTTAAATGCCTCCATGGCTGGTGACTCAACCACTTCCCTGGGCAGCATGTTCCAATGCTTGATAACCATTTGAGTGCAGTAATATTTCCTAATATCCAATATAGGCCTCCTTTAGCACAATTTCAGGCCATTTCCTCTTGTCATATTACTTGTTGCTTGAAAGGAGAAAGCAACACACACCTTGCTACAACCTCCTTTCAGGTTGTTGTAGAATGCAGTAAGGTCTCCCCTCAGCTTCCTTTTCTACACACTAAACAACTCCAGTTCACTCAGCCACTCCTCAAAAGACTTGTTCTCCAGCCACTTCATCAGCTTTGTTGCCTTTCTCTGGTCACACACCAGCAGCTCAATGTCATTCCTGTACTGAGGGGCCCAAAACTGCACACAGTATTCAAGGCGCAGCCTCATCAGTGCCGAGTATGGAGGCACAATCACTTCCCTGCACCCGCTGGCCACACCTTTTCTCATACAAGCCAAGATGCTGTTTGCCTTCTTAGCCACCTGGGAACATTTCTGGCTAATATTCAGCCAGCTGTCAACCCACACCCCCAGGTCCTTTTCCACCAGGCAGGTTTCCAGCCACACTTCTACAAACCTGTAGCGTTGCATGGGGTAGTTGTGACCCAAGTGCAGACCCAGCCTTGTTGAACCACACACAGTTGGCCTTTGCCCATCAAACCAGCCTGTCCAGATCCCTCTGTAGTGCCTTCATTCCCCCAAACAGATCAGCGCTCCCACACAGCTTGGTGTCACCTGCAAACTTACTGAGCGTGCACTCTATCTCCTCATCCAGACCATCAATAAAGATATTAAACAGAACCAGCCTCAACACTCAGCCCTGGGGAACACTGCCTGTAACTGACCCTCGACTGGATTCAGTTCCATTCACCACAATTCTCTGGGCCTGGACACTCAACCAGTTTTTCACCCAGTGGTGAATGTGCTCATCTAAACCTTAAGCAGTGTCAAAATACAAATCCTGAGTGAAAAAAGGGAACTCAGGGCAACTTGGTGTAGGATTTCACATTGCAGAGAACCTCACTCAGGCAGGTAAACTGCACCACCAATAAGGGAGGAAAGCAACAGGTATGTAGTATTTGAATACACATATTCCATGACTGCCAGTAAAGAGATGGGAAGAATAGAAGAAAATATGGGAAGTACACGTGTGCATCACCTCCTAATAGTACAAAAATCAGAAGCTCTACTTTAAAAGTACAAGAAATAAGAAGAATCAGGACAATCTAAATAGGTATGAGGAAGCATTCTTTGCTAACAGGTAGAGGTTGGTTTGAGCCCTTCATAGTAATATCTATCACCCTTCCAATCCTCTTTTGTAGCAGGAACCACTGCAAGTCTAGATATCTTTGTGGTCCATCTGCTATCCTCACCCTGGAAGAGGGAAAAGATAACTCAGAAGGTGAAGGTTAGTGACTGTTTGCTAATGGGCATTATGCTCTCCTTCGAGGCAGAGAAAATAAAATTGTGAGAGAAGAAGTAGGAGACACATTTGTGCTAACTGCATAAGAATATTAAAAAAATTTAGCCTCTGGATACATATTCAAACCAAGAAATGAATCCTTTTTTATGGATATAGAAGTAATGCAGCTATAAAAATAATCCTATCCAAAGGTTTGCAAGAATATTTACCTTTCTAATCCATAACATATCTGAAAATAGTCCAGCATTTTTTTTTTCCAAATCAGCTAGATATTCACTATCCCTGAAATAAATGAGTACTAAAGCAAGTTTAAAAAGACCGTTTGATCCTCTTCTTACTCACATAATGATTTTCAGGATAAGACTTCTCAAAATCTGAGTTGCTGTATAGTTATAAAAGCAAGGACCAATGTGCAATTTACAGAGATAGGTAACCCAATTATGAAGGAAATTCAGGAAATAAAAATGCTGTTAGCTATCATTTAAGAAAGAAAATTACTTCCATGGTCCTGTAACTTGTCCTTTTCAGCTTCTACAGATATTATAGTTGCATAATACTGCCTGTAACCTGACCTGCCAAGAACTAACTTTAAGACTGAACAAAAAAAATCTGCTCTGTCCTCATATCAGAACTTTTTATCAGATTCAGCTGAAGAACAGATGACCTTTAACAGTGGCACGTTTCCGTCAAACAGCCCTAACTGGCCTTTCAATAACATTGGAAGAGTTCCTCTGCTCTGCCTAGTTGTTCCTACAATTGCAGATATGCGTTATCTTTCTGGCAGTACTACAGTCACTCTTCAGGCTCTAATCCAGATGTTTCCAAAATATGCTCCCACACAACAATGCTGGCACCCAGTAGGGGCACACTTTCTTAGGACAAAAGCCACTCTTTTGAAAGCAGAATGTGTTCAGCAGTAGCTGAAGACACCCTTTCAACATTTTCTCATATACAGAAGTTTCCCTTTACTTCCTGAACCACAGAGAAACAAAACTATTATAGTTGTTAATTTGTATTGGAAAACTTGCACATTCAAAGCCTAGAAGGAACTGTGAGTTCTATATGTAAACCAACATGAAATAAAACAATTTTCAATTCCCGCAGACAGCTATTTAATACAGTTAAGCAACCTAAGGTAGTATGGTCATAGGCATAAACAGGTACTATGAAAAAAATTAAGGGGAAGTTAGTCAAAACATATTCAAAGGTTCAGTTGATGAAAAATGTAATAAGTGTGAAGTAATAGTAGTGAACACTTACTCTTCTAAAGCGTGAAGCATGTTCCCAGATTCTTCAAAGAAGAGAATATCAATGATTTGATCATTCATAATTGTATCTTCACTAAAGAGATGACCCGAATTAAACTGAGAATGCTCCAGGTTGTGATTTTGGCCGAGTTCATACTGTACCTCCTAGCAAAAACAAAAACAAAGAAGTCAGCTTCAGATTATATGTAAAAAAAATTACACTGAGTGTCTGATCTAATTTTATTGCAGATAACTCTGGGTGAAAAGGTTCCTACTAATCAAACTGTAACACTGGAAAGGATATAAAAACATTGTCCAATTCAGACACGTAACTAAAACCTACTACTGTTGTTTCAGGCTGAACTTTTTGTATATAACTGATCTGGAACACAAACGAAGACATGAATGGAGATGACAGACTTCAGTAGGCTTGTGAAAGCCGTCTTGGAAATGTTCCACTCTAAATTTTCTAGGCCAATTTTTAAAAAATTAAAATGGTATTCAATTTATATTTGACAAGATTGCAGTATTACAGAGTGAACAACATTAAAAACTAATCCTATGAGTGACGGAAATTACTCATTTAGTTCATAGTTAAGTGACACTCCCTCGAGACTGAGGGCTAATAAAATTACTATACAAAGAAACTCACTATAAACATGTGATGCTAGGACCAAAATGGCCCTTTTCTCATGTTTTCATTATCACATCTTTTCCTGTACAAATAAAGAAGGTACACTCTTATCATTTAAATGGATTATTTCTTCAGACCTAAAAAAAATTAAAATTGTGATGGACGAATTTTTAACTGTAGAAGATATGGTTGTATGTGATTTGTGAACTCCTCTGGTTCAGTACAGAGGGATCCACCACCATCTGAGAAGAGGAGCAGTTCAAACCTCTGAGCACACCTCTCCTAAAGTCCTGCTTCAATCCCTGTAATATTCTGACTGAGGTCCCTAGCTCCCTCCCATTGAAGCCATTCTCCTTTATGTAAACACATAAATAATTAATAGAAGTATGGGCCGGAACTTAAGCCAACCTATGAATATTTATCAGAGACTATATTTTCTGTTTCCAGCCCAATATGTACCACAATACTTTCTCCAAACTGGCACCGTGTGGGTAAAGAATACTGAAAATGCTCAAATACATGACTGGTTTGTTTAATCACTCAAGAGATTAAGACACATCCAAGACACTAACAGACCTAAATTCCAATCCCTATTCCTGATAATCAGAAATACAATCTGGACCCATGTCTGGTGTGCTCATGGTAAATGGTCTACAATCTGGGTAACTGCTTATAATCCACAGACATGTTGCATACCATTTTGAAAGGAGGAAAGAAGGACTATGAAAAAAAAATGAATAGCCAAAGGGTAATCTCCCTTCAGTCTGAAGCTAACATCCAGGTACTGGCAGCAGCTCTTTAGATCAGATTAGCATTTTAACAGTCCCCTCTAAATCCAACTCTGCTGAAGATTAGAGATTGTAGAGACTACGTGACCTGCGCATCCAACACATCACTTGGTGTTTTTTTATCTTAAAAAATTCTTAAGACAATCTGCATTACTTAGCAAGTTATATCATCAGATATGATCAATGAAAAAAGTAAGTGAAGTACCATTAAGAAAAGTACAACTTACCTGGTTTTCATTACAGAAACTCCGTTTTAGTATCTGAGTTCGGTAAATAATGAAATAAACAACACATGTGAAGACAAGGGAAACAAAAAAACCAATGAAGAACCCTGACGCATAGATGGCATGGCTGTATGAAACCTGAAATTAAAAGAATGCATTATTAAAACTACATTTTAAAAATATATAAAGATTAGACCCAAAGATTACAAGTGTAAGCAATGTAGTAAATTATTTTTAAATGGCTTCACACAACTTCTGGGTTTCTCAGCTACATTTTTATTCGTATTTTCAAACAAGTGGCTGTTTTTTCATAGGTTTTCAAGTCAGCACAGTTTGTTACGTTCAGCTAGTCCAAATTCCTGTGTAACTGCCTAAAAAGAACTCCCACAGACCAAACTTTAGGTACTATGACTTCTGGGTGTTCAGTACTTAACAATCTGTTTTCCAGTGTTGCCAGTCTCTCCTGAGTCTCACTAAAATTACCAGTATTTGTTTTTGCTCAGAGCCTCCAAAAATTCAATCTAATGTCGGCTACCTTTAATTAATGGCCATTTCTCTGATTAAAAAAAAAATCAGTAATCACCATAGGGAAAAAGCATCAATAGGAGTTCAAAATAAGTATGTTACTGACAGTTGACAAAACCACCCTCTGTGTGTGTACCCTTGCAGTTTCTGCATAATTCAAAATCAGAAAAGAATAGCAGGAGAACTAGAACCATAAGCCACCTAACAACTCTGTAGCCCCTTTGCTGTTAACTCTTAATTTAATCTTTTAATTTAATTGCATTAAAAATTAATTTTTACTTCATGCTCCATGTAGCAGAAGTTAATTCAGTGTTTGTTTAGTTCTTTGAGAGGTGGGGATGAAAAACATAGCACAGCCATTCGTATAATGTTTCACCACAAACTAATCACTCTGCAGGGGCTGGAAAGCGTCAATTATTAACATGCTGCTTGCATGCTAGGTTTGGTCATCTCACAGAGCAGAAACCTGAGAGCATTCGTAGAATGGTTTGATTCCAAAAGGACCTTAAAGACCACCTAATTCCAACCCCTCTGCCATGGGCAGGGACACACCCCACTAGATCAGGCTGCTCAAGGCTCCATCCAACCTGGCCTTGAACACTTTCAGGTATGGAACATCCAGAGCTTCCCTGGGCAACCTGTTCCAGTGCCTCATCACCCTCATCTTGAAGAATTTATTCCTCATGTCTAATCTAAATCTTACCCTGTCCAATTTAAAGCCATTCCCTTGAGTCCTATCACTACACACTTGCAAATAGTCCCTTCCCAGCTTTCTTGTAGCCCCTTCAGGTACTGGAAGGTCGCTATAAGATCTCCTTAGAGCCTTCTTTTCTCCAGGCTGAACAACCCCAATTCTCTCAGACTGTCCTTGCATGAGAGGTGCTCCAGCCCCACTGATCATCCTTGTGGCCCTCCTCTGGACCCATTCCAACAGTTCCATGTCCTTCTTATGTTGGGGAATCCAGAATTGGACACAATACTCCAGATGAGGCCTCACAGGAGAGGAATAGAGAGGCAGAATCTCCTCCTTCAGCCTGCTGTCCATGCTTTTTCTGATGCACCCCAGGATACTGTTGGCCCTCTGGGCTACAAGTGTGCAAAGCCAACTAATGTCTGTGTTTGACTTGTAAAAACTGCAACTCCTCTTAGGTCTATCTGCTAGCTCCAGCTTCTCCAGTTACACTAGACATCCATAAGGGAATCTCAGCTCTCCTTGAGCTCTGCCACACCGAGGTTCTGGCTGAGGTCCCACTGTTTTCAAGGAACAAGAGATGCTGTACATAATACTTATGGAAAAAAATACTTCTCTGGGACCACTTCACCATTTTATGTAAATTCATTTGCACTTGTCTAATTTCCAAGCACTGTGTGAAATGTAGGGATCTCTCCAGGTTTCTGGGGAAATCAGGAATCTGGTGAGGGTGTGAGTTCAGTGAAGCTGAAATGAAGTTGGTTAAGTTTTGAAGAAAAAGCACAGTCTAGGGAATGATTCTGTCCTTTCTAAGCAAAGTAAAAGGTAAGACCTATGGCAGGACAGTCAGTTTGCAGGCAGTTCTGTCAGAGGTTAAGCTCTAATGGAGAAAACGAGACAGGCAATTATCTGAGATATATATTTAAATAAAATGGGTTTTGGAAGGACAGCCCATGTTAATGGGGGACTGAAAGTACACAGCAGGTGCCTGAAATGGCATCTGAAAGCATCACAGCAGATACTGTAGGACAGGCGCCAGAGTCCTTGCACAAGCCACGGCAGTAGGACCAAGTTCGGTGAAGAGATCAGTCTAGCAATGAAACAACTAGCAATAATGGATGCAGTGCAGAGTTCTCTAATAAAAAAATAGTCCAGAAGAATAATGCTGTTTACTGCAATCCATGTAATTTTCAAGGTTTATTTGGCCTTTTAGAAACCATGTACATTCAGAAGCAAACAACAAGAAGTCCTACTGGAAGGATGACTAGTTAAAAAAAAACCTAAAAGAAAACATAAACTACACCTCTCTTACTGCAATTTTATTTTTCAGGCTCCACACACAGCCATTTTTTAATTTGCATATCAGCATGACGCAGGAACCTTTTGTCAATACACAGAGGATAACTCCACTCTTTTGGAAAGGCAAAACACTTTCTCATGGTGGCTTTGCACAGGAGTAGGCAAACATATTCCTCATCACAGTTCTCTATGCATGGTCAATTCTTCAAATTAAAACACATGGCTAGGAATATAATGGAAGCTGTAATTTTCCATACTAAATATTGTTGCTTTAAGACAACAAAGACCCCTTACATTGACTCCTGTTTTCTTCCTTTTAAAATAACAGAAGGCAGGACTTGTGTATGATGAATAGCTGACAACTGAATGATGAGATGTGAGTAGATAAGCACATCCCTAGCTCCTAGGATTTAGATTAGGTTGTCCATAAATTTAAGCCAGAGAGTCATATAATACCAAATCACAGAATTTACCTTGGCCTTTTCTTCTTCAGTTATGGTGAATGATGCTGTCAATGATACGAAATGTGTTTTATTCTGAGAGAGATATAAAAATATTACAGATATTTAAAAAAATGAGCAGAACCCACTGGCAAACAGCCCAGAATCTCTAGAAAAGCTTCGCCTTAGAGGATAAACTATAGTTCTCATTAAGTTTAAAGCTGAAATAAATCTGATAAGAAAATGCAATGTACTTGGAGGTAACACTAATAGACATAGATGCAACTGCTCTGTGGGATTCACTCCCCTTCTAATCACACAGAAGCATATGCTGGCACTCACAGTATTATATCTTTCTGTGCCTACAAAATCTGAGTTGACTGAAAATGCATATAACAGGAACCAAACTCTGTGTGTATGTCCAAAGTCAGTGCACATATCTCTGTTCCTATGATTCTCTACTTTTTAAAGACTTGTGCAATACCACTCCAGGACCATTCTCAAACACACTGAACATTTTTTCCTTTAGAACAAAGGAAATAAGGAAGTTGAAATTAAAATAGATCTGCAGGTTCTAATTACATGCAATTATGAAAACCACAGAAAAAAATATCGAGCCATATTTAAGAACTGGAAAATTTTGCTTTGTAAGAAACCATTTGTCCTGCCTCCTTAGACCTGCTTCCTACTCAAAGTGGCACTAACTCCAGGGTCAGAGCAGTTGTCTCAGAGGCTGGTGCAACTAAGTTGTCAAAGATCACTGAGGATGGAGATTTCTCAGCTTCCCTAAAATATCTCTTTCAGAATTTCACAAGTCTCACATTAAAAAGTGTCTTCCTTATGAACAAGCACGTTTTCCTCTGCTGCAACTTGCTTTTTAGTTAAAAGACATTACATTCTGATAGAAAGACGGCAAAACTTTCAGTCTTTCCTAGACTACATGAATACACACATAAGTATGTGGTATATCATTATTTCTAGGAAGCATAGATAAATTGGAAGGAAATACAAAATTAGAGAGAAAAGCAACAGGATAGCACACAAACATACTTCACCTATCTAAGGAAGTCTTGGACTTCCTAAGCTGTGAAGAATAATTCATGTACTTACAGATTCATGGTAAACAACCAGAGAACCTATGAACCTAATGTCATTACATGCAGGCCTCATTGCTTAGGCAGACAAGAACCACACTGGAGACATTGTTTTACAAAAATTGCAAAGAGTAAGATAAAATTATAAAAGAAATACCTGTGACGAACTCCTGAAAGTTAGCTTCACAGGCAGCATCAAGACTCTGCCATCCCACGTTTCTTTTGCATCAAGAAGTGCAGAGTAGTTGATGGCAATGTACTCTCCGCCTGTTAAGAGAAAAAAACAACCGTGTAGATTAAGCAAGTGAGGTACATCTACCTGTGCAACAGTGGCCTCTAAGTGCATGTGTCTGCATTTTCTTAAGCAGAATAGTAGCTATCCTGACTTAAACACCCAGTGCAGTTGTACATCTGTTTTTACATGAAGACTGGGTGTGAAACTCTGAAGAGCTGAGCACCCAGCTGAGCTCAAAAGCAGTTACAGATGCAAGATTTGCAAAGCAATTCCATATGAATAAAATATCTGAGGAGCTTTTTATGGTTCTCTTTAGACTGTGCTTCCTCACCAGTAAAAGTGCTCTCCTGGGAACCGAGCTGCAGTAAGATCAGAATGCTCACTTCAAGGGAATTCAGCAGAGGAGGCAGCCACAACATACCAGCGCAGTCCAGAGAGGAGAGATATGGATAAATTTGCTGTTTCCCAGAAAGATTTCTCAAAGATCCCTGGAGAAGCCTTGAGACAGCACTGGAACTTCTCCCTTCCAACACAGTAGATGCCTCACATTCAGAGCAGACATTCCTGGACACACAAGCCTGGAAAGATCCTTTGTATCTGCAGCTTCTAAGAACTCAAGCAAATTTGTCCCAAGATCTTGAAATAGCATTAAATGATGCCTCAAGGTACTGAAAAGCATCATGTTTTGACTGATACTAAAACTTAAAATGAGATATTTAAATACCAGTTTTGTATTAGAAAATGCACGTCCTAGATTATAACCACTAACTGATTGGTTCTCCTCCCATAGAAAACAGAGATCTGACTGAGATTTCAGATCAATTTTGATTCACAGTGCACTGAAAAATTACTATTCTTTCTCAGGGATCATTTTTTCTTAAGAACCAATGATAAGAACCAACAATAAGAACCAACAATACCTTGATATTTTTTAAAAAAACAGCCTTGTAACCAGAACCACTACTCACACTGCTGTTAGTAGAAATGGCATTTAGCTATCCATCTGCAGACAGCAGCCTTGGGTCTACCTATTTCCCTTTCCCATTTGGAAATCTTTCACCAGTAAAACACTATCAATAACCCTAGATACTTCAACCATAAATAGACAGTTCTGAACACTTCCAAAGCTGCAAGATAAACAACATTACTTTCAAAGCTGGCTTCTGATTTCATATGTGCTTGTGATTAACAAAAGGGAATTAAAGAAATCAAGAAAGGTAAACTTTCATGAATGTGCAATGAGCCAAATGCTACCACAGGAAGAGACTGACTCCAAGGGCAGAACAGGTTTACCTCTCTATTACTTGCTTTCAGAAGAGCTGCCTTATTTCTGATGAATAATCTTGTTTGCAAGGCCTTTTGCAATTCCAATGTCACTTAATACTTCAGCAAGCCAATCTGCCATGCTTGGCTCGAGAAGGAAGACTCATCAGATTGATTAAAACGGCTTGTGCAGCAGCTTTTTAAAATATCCAAAAAGAAAAAAATATTACAATGAAAGATTCTGTTTCATTTTGATGGCAGAGACTTTTACAGAGTACAGGGTACTCAATTCTATGCCAGAGATATGAGAAGAATTTCCACAGTGGGAGCCAAAATATGAATTAATAGAATTATAAGCTGCAGCATGAAACCTTTCCCAGAGTTCTGCACCTGTATTAACTGATAATTGGAGATTTTACACCACCACAGATAGATAGATAGAGAGATATATATAGACAGATATATATATATATATAGAGAGAGAGAGATGTCATATATAGAGGGAGAGAGGTCATTATTTGAACAGATGCTCTTTTACATGTGTTAACAGGAGTACTTTCCTGCAGATTTTCTTACCTTGCAAGAATCCTTTTCTGTAAATCTGTATGCCATCTGTGGTCTTATTACCACTATTTTTCTGAATATGTAAACCAGTGATGTTATCCAGGAGGATAAGATCTGTAATGTTTGTTGAGAGCAGTCCATTGGTGTTATTAATCAGAACTGTAATGTATGCAGTTTGAGGATCATGTTCAACATCCACCTGAAAACAGAAATATTAATGTTAATGATGCAAAATGGCTATATGTGCATTTTAACAGCAAAATTTGTAGTCTTGATTACTAATAGAAGTTCATTATATGAGTAAAGTTATTTTCTGAAGGTGTTTGGAGTGACCTGCAAATGGTACTATACTAGTTTGATATCAAACTCCCAAGGAGATTTTGTTCTTTGGTACATCAAGCTGTTGCTTGACGACAAAGGGACAGAAAGCCAGAAGCCAGAAACTCAGCTCACGCAGAGCCAGAAGCAAAACCAAAAATCTGAATATCCCCATGATACCCCATATAGCACAGAACTCGACCATAACTTTATATCCAGAGTCTGGAAAATTCTTAACTTCGAACTTCCACACGACAAGGATGCCTCTTTTGCAAGCTGCCATCACTGCAAATTCATTCTCTCCATGCAGGTTTGGTCTCCATTTCCCGTTTTTTATAACAACCACACTCTCCAAAGGGTGCTGGCTGCCTCAATTTGCCCTTTCCATGGGAGGGCTGATGGAGCCACCATTGAACATGAAGTTTATGGTTCTATGTCCAGTCAGTAGTGAAGTTAATAAGCTAACTTCCAATTGCTAGCAACACACTCTCATGTGATTTTATTTATTTATTCCATTAGGCCATTAACACTCATTAAGTAATTATATCTTCTAAATGAAATTACTTTGTGCACAGAGCTGCTTACTGACCCTTCACCTTCCAAACTGCCTTTCCCTGTAACTCATACTAAATCAGAATTGTCTACAGCTTTATTAGGTCTATCACATGCTGGCCTATAGTATACCCATGATGGTATATCAGCTTTCTAATAATTACACCAAATTAACAGTTATTTAACTGACTGAAGTATGATTCAGGCCAAGCCTTTCTCTTTTTTTCCTCCTCCTTTTTAAGAAATGTTTACTCTGTATATGGATACCAGCAAATATAAATAATAAAGCAATCCCCACAGAAATGAGTTCTAAAAATATGATTTTTTTGTTAGACTTCAGAAATCACATGAGTTCATGGCAGACAGTTTTCGACAAATGTAGTCATGATTTCATTGTGCACCATTGATCTCTGCATTTCATAGTCATTCAGTAGAAACAGATTACAGTTTTAGGATAATTTACGAATCAATGAGAAGAAATAGCTTCTAGAAATCATTGTTGCTTTTTTTATATTTGTCTATTTAAGTGACAATAATTAAAGTACACTTGAATAAAACTGTTCATGTAACTAACTGTCCTTGGTATACTAAGTTAAATTTTCCAAACTCATTACAGCAAATTAAACCTCAATTATATTAAACAAATTTTATGGAGGAAAACCCCCAACTATTAATTTTAGTAGATTCAGCAAATAATTGTCAGCACATATAAAAATAAGCTTAATCATACTTGTGATGAAAGCATTACCAATTTGATATGTTTTTATATCATGAACTATACCCCAAAGTTTATGAGACTTAAAATCACCAAATATTAAAAATGTGATATATTTCAGGCAGATTTTCTCTCTTCTGGTTTCTGAACTGGTGCGATGCAGTCAACATGCCTTTCAGTCTTTCCTGTGCAGTCACAAAGGCTAAAAACTTGCTTTTAAAAGCAAAAGAAAAGTAGAGGAAGAAAAAAAAAAAGCCTCAAACCTCCATAAAAAAAATCCAGTGCCACAAAGCAGAAACCCCTAACCCAATCACCAAAGCAACACATCTTCCTGTGCTTCTAATCAGGCACAAATACATTCCTTTACGTTTGAGGAGAGGGGATGTAAACAGTAATTTAGATAAATTCCTACATTATAACAGGCAGACAAAGCAGTATGTGTACATTCCCAGGCAAGTGGGGGAATATGGCAGCGTTAGCCTTCTCCTTCCCTTAGGCAGGAGCTTTAATGCACACTCCCACACAATGTTCATTCTCTTTCTCCCACCAGTTTTGCACTTTCTCTTTGTTTTGTATCATTTAATTAAATTCTTCATTCATTGAATAAACAAAGCCACCCTTCAGAGGTATCCCAATCATACTACCTATCTCCTACTGCAATTTTCCTCAGGTGGCTGAAAGGCCACATTTGTTGCATTTCTGAATAATATTAAATACAGGGTTTGCATCCTTTATTTTTTGGCTGGCAATCATTTTTAAGCTAAATTTAAAGGGGTTGAAAAAATTTGTTGGTTTTTTTTTTTTCCTGATAGCACTGGAGAAAGCAGCAGAGATTCAAGCAGTAGGGAAGCTCCTGGGTTTGACCTCTCCCTACAAAGAATCTCCTCTATACATGACTGCCTTTGGGATCGTAACCATTGGATATCTCCTATAGATTGCTCCCCTAATTTGCCTGAAGATGGTTTTTCTTGATTTTTGAGCAGATGATTATGCTTTCAACCACCTACAGGATCTAAACTCAATGGCAGCCACTGATGATACGTAAGTGCTTATTCCATTTTCTCTCTGCCACTGAAGACAACAGTGGGTATCATCATCCCTGGCAAGTGATGTCACTTCAGCTACCTGGGAGAGTGGAACAAGAGAACCACAGCAACAGCAAGGACATGCTAGGAGAAAAGAGAGGAGGAAGGAATTGCCATGGAAGTTGACAGGAACAGACCTCTTGGAATCAGAACCAGCTAGAAACATGAAAAGAGGAAAAAAATGAAGGATGCTCGTATCACAGATGATCTGCAATGCAAGAGTGCTTAAGAGACTGAGAAATGAGACACATAAATGTATTAAAAGCCAAATAGAATCATAGAATAGGATCACAGAATCACTAGGTTGGAAAGAACCCAATGGATCATCAAGTTCAACCATTCCCATCAGTCACTAAACCATGCCTCTCAGCACCTCATCCACCCGTCTTTTAAACACCTCTAGGGAAGGTGACGCAACCACCTCCCCAGGCAGCCTGTTCCAGTGCCCAAAGACCCTTTCCGTGAAAAATTTTTTTACTGATGTCAAGCCTGAACCTCCTTGGCAGAGCTTGAGTCCATTCCGTCTCGTCCCGTCCCCTGTAATAGCCAAATTTAAAGATTTATTTCAGCTCTGCTGAAGATTATCATCATCACAGAAATGTTTCTGTCATGCTGTGGAATCAAGCTTTTAAAGGAGCACTTTCCTGGAAAGAAGGAATGGGCTAGGCCCTGGATTCATAGCTAAACTTTAAACATCCCAGTTTCAATCAGAATATTTCTGTGATAAGGTATTGGAAAAAATCCAGCCTCCAAGAAGTAAGCATATGTCATTTCCATGCTCTGAGGAGCCACTCATGACAGTAGGAGGAAAATGTGCAGAATTCACTTTTTTTTTTTTCATTTAAAACAGCTAAAGACCACCATATGGCCAGTCTGCATCTTAGCAGGAAAGCATCTGTTTAGACAAATTAAGACTGCAGTAGATGACAAGGTAAGCAAAGCAAAATAAAATGTGAACTGCATTTGAAAGTGGAAGATAATCACATACAATTGCATAGTTTTCAGTAATTTACATCTAATAGCACTGCAAAATTACGTTCTGATAATCCTAGCATCCACAACAGACTAGCTTTCATCTTGAATAACAGGATTTCACACAAAAGCCTGTCTGAGGCTGTGCTATGAGCAGCAGAAAAAATCAACATGTTGCTGTCTCAAACCCTCTTCCTGAGAAGCTCTGATATAAAAACTGGTAATTCATAGCCGAAAGAGCAGAAGATTCTGTTACTGCTTCTTCTGCCTGAAAGGTTCACTGTTCTGCCTCACTAATTATGATATGCAGCCATTTCAATAACAACATTCTAGGTAATTAGTGCCATGAGACGTGATGCATATTCGTTCTTCGCTATGCAAATGATCTGACACAGGTCATAATGTCACCTCTTCTGTACTATTTACTGAAACCTCTACCCTCGTAGGCAGCATTTCAGTGGCTGAATTCAGATTTGTCTTGGAAGTTGGATGTGCTTTCTCTCTCCAAAAGACAGATAGGTTGAACTCTCTAATTATAAAAATTCAGTCTGCCTTCATTCAGGGTAAAAAAAAAGGAAAAAAAAAAAAAAGTCTTGGTAAATCTATCAACCTATGCCGCATAAAGTAAAAATAAAATGAAAGAGTATAGTAGAGGCATCTTTGCTCCTCATAAGTATTTTACACAAGTTAAATGAAGCCTTTTTTCATTAAATAACTGTGCTGTAGCTGAATCCTACTGAATATGCACACTATGACACACTCGTGCTTCTATGGCTGTGTGATAGGACCTCCAAAGACACAGCATCAACAGAATCACTACGCTGGAAAAGACCTCCGGGGTCATTGAGACACGTGGGGCTCAGTGCCTCATCCTTCAAAATGAGCCCATACTTTACATGGTTAAGCCAGGAGAGTATCTCAGAAGGCTTATCTCATTCTCTAATTAAGTTTGTCTCTCTCTCTATCCAGTCTTGTCATTGATTTCTAGAGTTCACTGCATTTTGTCCATTTACAGTTTTACAAATTCACACTGAGGTATTTACTTTGACCATAATACAAAATCCCCTGAAGACTCAGAGAAGATTTCAGAGATTTCCTTCAGTTTTGAATCAACACTGCACAACTATGCCTCTTACACAGGGTGCAGTCATCTTAATATCAAAATGGACATGCTCCTAAACACTCAGCATAGGCACAATCATTTTCCCATTTGTTCAAGGACATTTGAGTACAAACTTGCTATCAAATTAACAAGAAATATAAGTAAACATACCACACCACATTTCTGAAGGGTTACTCCAAATCCAGAAGACACTGACATATTGGACACATCTTCAAGCTGTGGAGGAAGTAGAAGTATACAATTCACAAACTGCAGCACAAGTTAAATTATGCAAATAATGAAACAAGAAAAAAATAGAGGTATTAATTGCCTTCAAATTTAAGACCTTTATTATCCAAATAGTTAATCTTTTTTTTCTAGTCCAAATTTGTATGAACCACTTATTCCTAGAACTATTTACTCATATATTAATTGAAATATTCATCTTTTGGCTATCACAATTCCCTAACAAAATACACTATGCACAAGTTCATCAGACTATAAAGATACTTTTCACTACTGTCTATCAGAATTTATGCAGCAATCGCACAGCTGTGTGTGTCACAAGAATTCTCTGGAAGTTTCACAAATAACTGGTGTTGCTGAAACCATCTCAAGTGAACACAATCAGAATGAGAAACATACTAATTGACTAGTAAATTCCCAGCAATGTTCACTTTTGATATAGTTGCTACAATCCTTACAAATATTAAAAGTGCCACACCATCTTTTACTGACCGTCTGGTGGTTAACAGATGACTCTCGTTTGAACAAAATCTTCTTTGTCCATGAAGGTACCAAAGCAAACAGCGAATGGCTCCACTGATTGTCCGAAGCTGCAGAAGTCAAGACCTGGTGAGGGGCTTCACTTGCTCGAATGACCAGAGGTAAGGGCACCACTGAAAACCAAGGCAATACTCTGCATTAGAACTTAAGCTGCCTCCTGTGCATCAGCTACTTGGTGCACATTCCAGCAAGGGGGCTCGTGGCACTCAGCCCTTTGTGTGCATACAGTGAGCAGCATGCTCTGCCTCGAAACAATTAAAATCAATACAGGTAACAGAAACATGAGGCCAGACAGGAAACAGAGATGGGAGCTGCCCCACAAACCCCAGCAGGAGTTACAACAAACATGTGTCCTACCTAAGTAACTTGCATATACCTCACAGAAAGTTTCTTGCTATTTAAATATAAACAGAATCACAGAATCACAGAATAACCAGGTTGGAAGAGACCCATCGGATCGTCGAGTCCAACCATGCCCACCAATCCCTAAATCATGCCCCTAAGTACCTCATCCACCCTCACCTTAAACACCTCCAGGGACAGTGATTCAACCACCTCCCTGGGCAGACTGTTCCAATGCCTAACCACCCTCTCTGTGAAGAATTTTTTCCTTATCTCAAGCCTAAATCTCCCCTGGCAGAGCTTGAGCCCTCTCGTCCTATCCCCTGTCACTTGGGAGAAGAGGCCAGCACCCTCCTCTCCACAACCTCCCTTCAGGTAGTTGTAGAGAGTAATAAGGTCTGCCCTCAGCCTCCTCTTCTCCAGGCTAAACAACCCCAGCTCTCTCAGCCGTTCCTCATAAGGCCTGTTCTCCACCCCTCTCACCAGCTTTGTTGCTCTTCTCTGGACTCGCTCCAGAGTCTCAACATCCTTCTTGTGGTGAGGGGCCCAGAACTGAACACAGTACTCGAGGTGCGGTCTCACCAGTGCCGAGTACAGAGGGAGAATAACCTCCCTGGACCTGCTGGCCACACCGTTTCTGATACAAGCCAAGATGCCATTGGCCTTTTTGGCCACCTGGGCACACTGCTGGCTCATGTTCAGTCGGCTGTCAACCAACACCCCCAGGTCCTTCTCCTCCTGGCAGCTTTCCAGCCAGGTTTCTCCTAGTCTGTAGCTCTGCTTAGGGTTGTTGTGCCCCAAGTGCAGGACCCGGCATTTGGCCTTGTTAAACCTCATGCCGTTGGTCTCAGCCCAGCAGTCCAGCCTGTTCAGATCCCTTTGCAGAGCCTCCCTACCCTCCAGCAGATCCACACTTCCACCCAGCTTGGTGTCATCTGCAAACTTGCTAAGGGTGCACTTGATGCCTTCATCCAGGTCATTGATAAAGACATTGAACAGGGCTGGACCCAGGACTGAGCCCTGGGGAACCCCACTTGTCACTGGCCTCCAGCTGGATTTAACTCCATTTCCCACCACTCTCTGGGCCCGGTCATCCAACCAGTTTTTCACCCAGGAGCGTGTGCGCCCGTCCAGGCCAGAGGCCGACAGTTTCCGAAGCAGAATGCTGTGAGAAACTGTATCAAAGGCTTTACTAAAGTCCAGGAAGATACATCCACAGCCTTTTCCTCATCCAAGAGTCTAGTCACTGACATCTGATACATGAATTAAAAGGATTCAGCCTTAAATCAAACATTACTATTTTCAACACAAATGTTTGGCAAAACATAAATAATTGAAGCATTCTATGATGTGAGCAGCCTCAGTGCTAAGGGTGTTCTGCTTCAAAGATAGTCTGCCAATTAACCATTAGCCACGTCAATACCTATTAGGAACAAAAATACTTCTCAGTTGAGTAGGGGTCTCAGTTATATTCCAGCTGAATTGGACTGCCATCTAATCAAATGGTCCTCGATTTAGTAATTAAGAATATAAATGTTAGCTTATACTCTAATTATATTAAAGATTAGACCACGATGTCACACAAAATTACAAGAACTGTTTTGAAATCATTTCACTTTCATCTGCTGAAGTAAAATCACTTATGACATTAATAAAAGGAGCTTATACTAAAAATCAATAATTTAATATACTAAATTGTCAAAAGGCAAAGCTCCTGAATGAAGAGAAAAAATGTCATGAAAATTTCAAAATGATAGTTGGCTGTCTATTTTCAAAGATACTTCTTTCAATCTTTGCATAGAAATTCTCATTTATTTTTTTACTTTTAAATCTCACATTTTAATCACTTGCAATATATATTCATATTAATAAAAACTCATTGAAAAGCAACGATTATTGGCAAGTGACATTTTTCTACAAAGTTTTAATTTTTAAAAATCCTATTATATGTTAATGAAATATGAAAAAGCGACCATACTAAAATCTAATTAATATGAGAGGCAGCATTTTTTTTAAAAGATACTGCTTTGTTGGAAGAACAATATAAAGAAATACTGTTAGCTGTGAACAGATGTACAGAGCATTCAAAACTGGACTCTTAAAATGAGGTCCTACAGAGGGCCTTGAAGCATTGATGACCATGAGTCACTATAAAGATTTCTGTTAACATAATGCATGCCTGTGGCTTACAGGACCCAGACAGACGTGCACCTTGGGGAGCTTCACTGCCTTCCCATGCTGGAATAGTATGCTTTTTATTTGTAAGGGAGTTGTTTAAAAGTTGCTCAGAACAGTAATATATATAATCACAATAACAAATGTCTGCATATCTTTGGGATTGGAATTATTTCACGGTAGTCATGCATGGTATATTTGTGTCTCAGGATTAAGCAGCAGCGAAATCACTCAGGACAACACCAGTGTCTAAGAGCAGTACAGACCTGCTAGCTATTAGTCTGAGCCCATACAGCCATGGCACTCTCCAGTATATCCAATTATCATACTATAGCATACTTCCAACAGCTCTAATCCCATGCTCTGACTACTGAATCAAGTTTCTTTGCTGTTCTGTATAGATATATCCAAACACTGAAAAAAGATTTTGTTTGTATTTGCTGTCTCTCTCATATACTAAAGCAATTGCCACCCCATTCCTATGGAGATGAAGCACAAAGTCTCTTTTTTGTTTTCCTGCCAGACTACAGGGGATATGCTTTCTTTTACAGTAAACACAAACTACCACTGCAGACAGAGCTTCTTTGTAGGGATTTGTAAGAGTAGGAAGTCCAAATGGTAAAATGTATGGGCTGTGTTGAACAACTACTGCCTTAAAGGTGCTTCTTATTGAGCAAATCATTTCTTTTTGTACTTTAGATGAGGAAGGTCAGTCAACAAGAAAGGAGTAACTGCTTCATGACCTACCTTTTGTTCTTGTGCTCTATGCAGCTTGACACCTCCATGTGACAGCATATCCTGATACTACCCTCTGGAGGTTATCAAGTTGACAGTAACCAATGTAATTAACTGATCATGTTCTTTGAGTCTGAATAGATTTCTGGATTACTAATTACACAGACGAGTCTGTTTTCAAGTTGTGCCGTGTCACCACTTACAATCCCGAGATAACGTGCCCAGGGCCCAGCAGTCTCCAGGCATGTTATCTGGAGACTCCATCATCCATAATTGCAGATTAGGGATTTTGCAGGTTCTCAGCATTATGCTAAGCAGCCTCAAAACTGATGATGATAACAAGGATACTGCAAATTCAATCCTATCTTTCCAGCACTCAGTGGAAGGTATTTCTTAAATTGATTCAATTCATGCGATACATGTCCATACAGCAACATGTGCCACGGCCTTCCTCCAGATTTTTTTTTCTCATTCTTGCTATTATTTTTTATCAATACAGGCTGCTTTATAATATCCTGATTTCCATTGCCAGTAAAACAGCACTTTTCTACCTCATTATTTTCTGAAATACTGTCGGTTAAATAAAATGCCTTTTTTTCTGATCCACTTACATTTAAATGTCACAAGAACATTATACAGCTCAGTCCAGCTGACCTACAAGAACATAATTCCTTTTCCATATAACCTGCAGCATACTCTTAACATCAAGACAACATAACTATATTTATCAATTCGCCTGTCCTATATGGACTGTAGAAGGTTGATGATTGCTTGAAAAGCTGAACACTGAATATCTGAGAAAGGGCAGTGCAGGCATAATACATTCAGTGTTTTCCACATTTATTCCAGATTTCCATTCTGAAATAGTTTTAACAAAGAGATTCATCTGGAGTTTGCGTATACTAATTCTTGACCTCTGAGTCTTTTCCTTGACAACCACTGAGATTTCTTTTGAACAGCCTGCTGCTCAGTAGTGCAAGCGCAGCATTGTCAGTGCCCCTTCAAAGCTGCATCCCAATTTTGAACACTAACTTTGTGGTCTCCTTGTTCCTTCCACACTCTTTTCTTCTTACAGCTTCAATTATGGCCATTTTCCTGAAAAGTCATTATCAGTGCTGCATGGTCTTCACTTAGATTAGTTTCTAAATGGAAACTATTCCCACTCCTTTTTGAAAGAGAAACTTTGCAAAGCAAGAGAACAGCTTCAGCTTTATGCACAGCCCAAACAGCCCCCTCTCTGCTGGGTTTGCCAGGCTGCCACTGGGCACTCCCACAGGACACCTCAGGCCAAAACATTTCCCACTGAGCAAACCAGCAGAGCATGAGGCTTAACCTGAGGCTTCCCTGCAAACATCTCCAAAGATGCCAATGAAACTGTTCATCAACAAAAGGCAGTAGTTTCAATTTATTCTGAGATGTGACACAATAACACCACCTTTGACAATGTATTATCAAGTTGTTAAATACTTTATCTTACTTTTAATTAGCATGTTACTAAAACATTGTCCCGTGATTTAATCCTCCATAAACACAACACAAATAGATATGTCAGAACCCTGTATTAAACCAGTGCAGGCAGGTTGACTTTGTATTGAATTACAAAATGAAAACACAAAAATAAATATTAATAAATCTGAAACAGCTGGAAGACTGGTATAACATTTTACTCCTCGTGTTACTACAGCATTCACTCAGTCCCAAATATGCTTGTTGTCACAATACTGTGAAATGACAAATGCACAATTGATGAGAACAGTCTCTGCTATTCTTCCCAGGTAGTTTTTTCCACTCCTCAGCGTTGTGCAGTTTTGCTATGGCTAACAGTCTTTTGTTCTTTTTTATCTTTGGCAACCATACTCAAAGCACATGCAGTAGAATTAGACAGGAGAGCCCCCTACTCTCAGCTCTCATTGTATTCGCTTGCCCCTCAAGGGTGTGCAAATACAGAAGGAATCTGACCCAGGACAAAATGCTCTTACTGCAAGGAATCTGTGGAGACAGCGGGTCTGTGTTCACATGAGCCAGGGGTGGAAGGATGGGTATCTAAGAAAAGTAACCATCCTCAGTTTGTGATCAGCATACTGTCCTTTGCTAAGAAGTTAGTTTTGAGTGACAGCAGGGACCTTCAGTGCTAAAGCATGAGCCTTTACCACTGGAATAAATAGACTGAGTCCTGAACATGTTAACAGCACAGATGGACTGCCATTCAAAGGGTAGCTATAACACTACAGTGCCTCACTTGTTAGTAGTAGAAGTTAAGGTGAAGGTTATTCTTGGCCATGGCAATTAAACAGGATGACACAAAAGTAAAATAGTCTTGCAAGGGGTTTGCAGCAAAGACTCCAGTATGTCCTTATGGCTCCTGTACCTTTACAACACATTCTAATCTGCCAGATTACTACAGGAAAGTGAAGACTCTGACAAGTTTATGAAATGCAAAGTTCAGAATTAAAAATTACTTGACACTGGGAGGGAAAAAAGCAATTTAACTAAGTCATTCTATGACAAATCATTTTCAATGACAAAGGACTTATGTAGAAGTCCCTATCACGTTGCTTCCACTGAGAACTTCTTCAGTGAGAAATAAAAGTTTAGCACCTTGATTAAGCAAACCACTAAAAATCTAGCTTTAAGTATGTTAAAATCTCCTCTTTATTAGAATGACAATTCTAATTTATACATCTAATTTATAGCCTTTCTTCATAGGAGAGGTGCTCCAGCCCACTGATCATCTTCATGGCCCTCTTTGTTCCAACAGGTCCACATCTTTCCTGTGCTGAGGGTTCCAGAAATGGACACAGCACTCAGATGGGTTCTTGTCAGAGTGTAGTAGCGGGGCACGATCACCTCCCTTGACGTGCTGGCCACACTTCGTTTGATGCAGTCCAAGATATGGTTGGCGTTCTGGGCTGCAAGTGCACGTTGCCAGCTCATGTCCAGCTTTTCATCCACCAGTACACCCAAGTCCTTCTTGGCAGGGCTGCTCTCAATTCCTTCAACACCCAGCTTGTATTGATATTGGGAGTAGCCCAGTTATCAATTCAAGCATACAATTCAGTGCTCGTAGCAGCCCCTCATTTAACACATATATTTATTTTCTAACAAAATGCAGATTCAACCGCTCAGTGGAAATGTACATTAATAATATGTAGCCCATCAGAAAACAAGATGCAAGCAGTAAAGATTATGTTGAATAAATACAGGAAAAAAACAGGGAAGCTCAGCAAATCTCAGTTATTTGCTTCCATATTTAAATTAATAAACTCATTTATGAATTAGCCATGGCACAGGTCAAAGAAATTAGAGGCATCTCACTAGATGACTGCTTCAGGCCATATAATTTCGTGGTAAATGCATATCATGAAATCATCTCTTGGGGAACTGCAGCCATGTGGGCAGTTTATTTCAGACACTGCATTGCGCCTGTTAATGTGCTGTATGAGGATGCCACAAGCTTTCAGGTTACTCATCTCCACTGCACTTGGATGTGGTAGCACATTATATATTATACATATATAGAGAAAATAAAGACTGGAGACTCAGAGAAATTAAGTGATTTATTCAAACATACATGAAGAGCCTGTGGCAGTCAGCCCTCATACATAGCTCCTTCAAGCTGTAAGCGACTTTACTAAGTATTGATCAGATTAGATAACTACCAGTGGAGACACTTGGTGTACCTTAGATCAGAGACAAGTATACTTCATACCCAATGTGAAGATTATTAGCACCCCAGCAACACTTCCAGATCCCCTATGTCTGAGTCTTTAAAAATTCAGTCCAGAATAAAAGTATCTTATTTACTGTAATTGCGGAGGTCTTTGAAAACTTCAATAGCAGGTGCTGCAGTAGTGTTAGTAAATGCATGCAGGTTAAGTCAGCTTCTAAAAAGGAAAAAGGTCTTGATCAGCTTTAAGTAATACAGGTTTTACTGCACCAGCAACCCTGGGTATTAGAGAGTGCTCCCCTACGTCATTATGTTTAATGAGGAAAAAGAGATCCTCCTGAAAATTATTCAGAACACAGTACAAACTAACGTCTTTTCACAGGAGCTCCAATCTAGATGAACTGTTTAGGGACACTAGAGCATTTCTGTCTCTGACTTCTCAGTAAACGCTCCTCTGTGGCCCAGGATTAAGAGCCACACTGATGACAGTGTGGCACCAGGGCACATCTCCAGTCTCCCGCCACCATCATAACAAATGCCCTGGGAGTCCTAGGACTCTCACAGCACTTAAAAGAGAGAAAAATCAGTTACATACCTGTCATCCCCAGACATCCTGCCTCTTTAGGAAGCCACGGATTATCTTTAATAACCTAAAGTTAACAAAGAAGAGAGCAATTACAAAAAATAATTTTATTAAACGTCTAGTAAATGCTGAATTTACTTCACAATTGGACAGAACCCTGCTCCGCAAGGCATTGAGTTTGCCAAGATAAAACAGAGCTCTAGAGGTCTCCCGCAGCTTGTCAAGCAGTAGGAAGCACTGCTGTCTCCTGGTATGGCTATAAACCCTTTAGGCTCAAACTGCACTTAGACTTGATAATCAGGCTGCGCCTTTGTGCAATAGGGGTGCAGAAGGGTTTGTTAAAAAGTCCTAGTTTGCTCTTATAAAACATTTTTTCTTGCCATTTTCCAAGGCAGAACTGAGGACATTGGAAAACCTGATTACTAGGCTTCAGGAGAAATGTCCCTATTGGATGATCAAGTCTACTGATACTATGCTTGTTTTTTCTCTGGAGCATTACAGAGAGCCCTTCAAAGGGACCACAGGTTGAAAACTGTGGCTTATGAGGCAATCTGTGACAGCCTCCCACTATACCCAGACTGTAAAGATTACTACAGAAATCGCTGGTCTAAGAGTCAGTAAATAAAATGGTGCTTTTAAGGATTGTTAGTGCCCAGTGTTTTGATCAAGTCGTAAGCCACATAAACAAGTTCTCATTTAATGGAAATGCTTCCTCATGGGAAGCAATACAGAGTTCAGAGTGCCAGCTGATTAACAGCAATCTTCTAAGTCCGCTGAGTGATGTGACCTGCACTTGCTGTTTCTGTTTGCTCCTGAGCACTGCATGTGAGTAATGGTAAGTACTGCCTTATGTTAACACCACTGCTTCCGTACAACAGGTTATGGACAATTTTCTTCTTTGCCTGCTTGGAGAAGCCATCACTTCAATTATTGCTAGAGCTATAACTCCAATTAAATTTGTCTGAAAATAGTTCCCACTTCAGACAGGTCACTTTCCTTCAAAGTAACTGAAAATGCAAGATATCTCACAAATTAGCATGCAGCAGGAGTCCTGGTGTTTAAGTGGACACTGCTCCAGAAAACAAGTACATATAGGATTGGAAGCAGCTCTTGTGTAAAACAAAGTAAGGACAAATGAACACAAGTGGGAACACACAGCTCACAAGCAAACCCAGAACAGAGCCCTGGAAGAGCAGAGGCACCGAGTTCTTGGGCTATCTATTTGGAAATCTTAGACCTTACTACTCTCTACAACTACCTGAAGGGAGGTTGTGGAGAGGAGGGTGCTGGCCTCTTCTCCCAAGTGACAGGGGACAGGACAAGAGGGAATGGCCTCAAGCTCCACCAGGGGAGATTTAGCCTTGAGATAAGGAAAAGATTCTTCATGGAGAGGGTGGTTAGGCATTGGAACAGTCTGCCCAGGGAGGTGGTTGACTCACCTTCCCTGGAGGTGTTTAAGGTGAGGGTGGATGAGGTACTTAGGGGCATGGTTTAGGGATTGGTGGGCATGGTTGGACTCGACGATCCGGTGGGTCTCTTCCAACCTGGTTATTCTGTGATTCTGTGATTCTGATCTCCCAATATCTCACTGTAAACCTCTCTCTGCACTCTAGAATTCTCGGTCTCTTCCAACCTGGTTATTCTGTGATTCTGTGACTCTGATCTCCCAATATCTCACTGTAAACCTCTCTCTGCGCTCTAGAATTCTCATACACAGAGTTATGCCAAAATTCTCTAATGTCATTATTAATTTGCCACTATTATATTCTCATTAGTTAAAAAATCTATATGGCCCTGAATTTTGAGAAGCCAAGCATCTCAAGAACACAGAAAGAAGAACAGGAAACTCCAGAGGCAAACATAAAAAAAAAAAGTCTGGCAGATATATATATATACACACACGCATGTACTTCCACATATGCATATGGATATACAGCTACAGAAATTATATGTTAAAAGGGAATCAACCCGTGCTAGAAATGCCTAGAGAAGTCCAGAATCCTATCTGCATGAAGAAAATCTGTAGTAGTACTCCAAATGGATGTAGTTAACGCCACCGTAAAACACTGATGAAAATATAAAATAGCAATACAATGGTCTATTATGTTAACTGTTACAAAAAAAAAATCTTGTTTTTAAATATAAATTCCAAATGTTACTCTTGCGCATTATATCAGCATACACACAAATGTGAATACTAAATGTTAACAGTTCCTTAATAAACAAAGAGGAGTAAACATTACATGGCCTAAGTGTGCATAAAGGCACAAAGAAAGTGTAGCTTGCTAGCTAACAAGATTTCCTACTTCCCAGGAAATTGGTGTACAAATGGCTCCTGATTTCCACATACTCTAGGCATTCATTCATCCGTGGCTTTAGAACAGCTCATGCACAAAAATCTACAGTGGTCGTATGTCCATGTGTGTCAACTGTAAACATTACAGCACTCTTTCTTCTGCCTTATCCAACATTCAGTTCTCAGTAGTCTGCTCTGGAGAATATAATCTGGATATCAGGCACAACTTTTCCGCTCCACTGGAGAATGCATCCATAATACCAGAGGGCATCACAAGGGGCTCTGCACAGGCAAGTAGTGCCAACTCTATGGGCCAGCACTCACATCACACTTTAGAATTATTTTGATGCTTTGATGCTGCCAGTAGAGCTATTCCTGAGTTATACATTAGTTTATTTTTTATTTTTCTGGTGGAAAAATAAGGGTTTTGTTTTTTTTTTTCCATTTCCCTGCTATACTGATTAGTCTCCTTGCAATGACACTTGAAACCATTGTTCGCAACTCCTTCCATTGCTCACTGCCCAGTCTCAGGTACTCACACGGGCACAAAAAATCTATACGTTGACAAATATTGAGACAGCTTAGAATCTTTGAATCATAGCATGGTTTAAGCTGGAAGGGACCTTAAAGGACATCCAGTTCCAAACCGCCAACCATGAGCAGAGATGTCTCCCACTGGATCAGCCTGCTCAAGTCCCCACCCAACCTGGCCCTGCACACCTCCACGGACGGGACATCCACAACATCCCTGTCGTGGGCAACCTGTTCCAGTGCCTCATCATCCTCATGAAGAATTTCTTCCTCATGTCTAATCTAAATCTTACCTTCTTCAATTTATAGCCATCCCTCCCTAGCCCTATCAGTACAAGTCTTTGTAAAAAGTCCCTGCCCTGCTTTCTTGTAGCCCCTTCAGGTACTGGAAGGTCACTGTATCTCCTTGGAGCCTTCTTTTCTCCAGGCTGAACAACCCAAACTCTCTCAGCCTGTTCTCGTATGGGAGGTGATCATCCTTGTGGCCCTCCTCTGGACCTGTTCCAACGTTTCCATGTCCTTCTTATGTTAGGGATTCCAGAACAGACACATTACTCCAGATGAGGTCTCACAAGAAAGGAATAGAGGGGCAGAACCACCTCCCTCGACCTGCTGTCCACATTTCTGAGGCAGCCTGGGATACAGTTGGCCTTCTGGGCTACAAGTGTGCAAAGCCAACTAACATCTGTGTTTGACTTGTAAAAACTGCAACTCCTCTTAGGTCTATCTGCTAGCTCCAGCTTCTCCAGTTACACTAGACATCCATGAGGGAATCTCAGCTCTCCTTGAGCTCTGCCACACCGAGGGTCTGGCTGAGGTCCCACTGTTTTCAAGGAACATAAGATGCTGTACATAATGCTTAGGAACAAAAAAAAAAACCCGCTGCTTTGGAATCACTTCATGATGTTATCTAAATTCATTTTCTCTAGCCCCCTGATCATCTCTGTAGCCCTCCTCTGGACCCGCTCCAACAGCTCCATATCCTTCTTCTGTCAGGGATTCCAGGACTGGACCCGGTACCCCCAGTGGGGTCACACATGAGGGGAACAGAGAGGCAGAATCCCCTCCCTCGCCCCACTGCCACAGAACCACTAGGTTGGAAAAGGACCCACTGGATCATCGAGTCCAACCATACCCATCAAACACTAAATCATGCCCCTCAGCACCTCATCCACCTCTCTTTTAAACACCTCCAGGGAAGATGACTCAATCAACTCCCTGGGCAGCCTGTGCCAGTGTCCAATGACCCTTACTGTGAAAATCTTTTTCCTGATCTCCAGCCTGAACCTCCCCTGGTGGAGCTTGAGGCCATTCCCTCTCATCCTGTCCCCTGTCGCTTGGGAGAAGAGGCCAGCTCTCTGCTCTCCATAATCTTCTCTCAGGTAGCTGTAGCGAGCAATAAGGTCTGCCCTCAGCCTCCTCTTCTCCAGGCTAAACAACCCCAGCTCTCTCAGCCGCTCCTCATAAGGCCTGTTCTCCACCCCTCTCACCAGCTTCATTGCTCTTCTCTGGACTCGCTCCAGAGCCTCAACATCCTTCTTGTGGTGAGGGGCCCAGAACTGAACACAGTACTCGAGGTGCGGTCTCACCAATGCCGAGTACAGAGGGAGAATAACCTCCCTGGACCTGCTGGTCACACCGTTTCTGATACAAGCCAAGATGCCATTGGCCTTCTTGGCCACCTGGGCACACTGCTGGCTCATGTTCAGTCGCTGTCAACCAACACCCCCAGGTCCTTCTCCTCCTGGCAGCTTTCCAGCCAGGTTTGTCCTAGTCTGTAGCTGCACAGGGTTGTTGTGCCCCAAGTGCAGAACCCGGCATTTGGCCTTGTTAAACCTCATGCCGTTGGTCTCAGCCCAGCAGTCCAGCCTGTTCAGGTCCCTTTGTAGAGCCTCCCGACCCTCCAGCAGATCGACACTTCCACCCAGCTTGGTGTCATCCGCAAACTTGCTACGGGTGCACTCGATGCCTTCATCCAGGTCAGGATGCAACCCAGGCCATGGCCGATCCTTCCAGGCCGCGAGGCCGCGCAGCCGCTCGCCACAAACACACACACCAGAAAACAAAAGCCGCATCCCAAACCGCCGCCGGCACTGGCGGCCGCCTCCCCGCCACCCCCTTACCGGGCCCGGCGCGGCGCTGGGCAGCGCCAGCAGCAGCACCAGCAGCAGCGCCACCAGCAGCCGGCGCATGGCGGCCCCGCGGGGCTCCTCCCACGCCGCCGAGGGGCCGCCCTTCCCCTCCCCTCCCCTCCTTTCCTCTCCCCTCCCCTCCTCCCCGGCGATGGAGGCGGCTGTCGGCTGCCTGCGGGCCGTGGGGCTGCAGTTCTGGGCCCCCTCGGCGCAGGCGCTGCCCGCGCTGCTCGCCCCCGCCGCGCTGCTGGGGCTGCTGCTCGGCGCCGCCGCCGCCGCCCTGCTCTGCCGCCGCGCGCTCGGGGCGCGGGGACAGGTACGGGCGGGGGGCGGGGGGAGAGGAGGCCGAGGGGAGGCCTCGCTGCCCTCTGCGGCTACCCGCAAAGACGCTGTGGAGAGGAGGGGGCTGGCCTCTTCTTCCAGGGGACAGCGGACCGGACAACGGGGAATGGCCTCAAGCTCCGCCAGGGGAAGCTCAGACTGGATATTGGAAAAAAAACATTTACAGCAAGGGTCAGCGGTCACTGGCAGAGGCTGCGCAGGGAGGTGGTTGTGTCCCGATCCCTGGAGGTGTTTAAAAGATGCTTAGACGAGGCGCTTAGGGACATGGTTTAGTGGCTGATAGGAATGGTTGAACTCGATGATCCAAGAGGTCTCTTCCAACTTGGCGTTTCTATGGTTCTGTGTTTTTACTTGAGCTAAAGTAAAGTTTCAGCTAAGTGATTGTGTTCTTTGAAAGTTAGAATGTTCCTTTGATCCAAAGAACAGAGTTTCCAAGCCCTGTTGCTTTCTAACCCTCCTCATCGAAGTGGAAGGCCAGGTGTGGCTGGGCAAGGATACTGAGAAAATGACTCAGTAATAACTAGCAGGTACCCTTTATTAGCAGCGCTGGATTGGGGGGGGGGGGGGAAGGAGGGAGGTAAGGGGGTAATTAATCCTCCAAGAACACACATGCCGAGCATGAAAGCTCTGCAGCTTTTATGTTACAGATTGAACCAAGGAATAGTTTGGGATGGAGGGCACCTTAAAGATCATCTATTTCCAACCCCCCAGCCGTGGGCAGGGACACCTCACTAGGTCAGGCTGCCTAAGGCCCATCCAACCTGGCCTTGAACACCTCCAGGGATGGGGCAGGCACAGCTTCCCTGGGCAACCTGTTCCAGTGCCTCACCACTCTCATAGTGAAGGAATTCCTCATGTCTAGTCTAAATCTGCCCATCCTCCAGTTTATACCCATTGCCCCTAGTTCTATCACTACAAGCCCTCATAAGCAGTCCCTCCCCAGCTTTCTTGTAGCCCTCTTCAGGTACTGGAAGGTCACTATAAGATCTCTGTGCATCGTTATTTCATCACCCAAAAAGGTACTACATATTCATTCATTTTCAAAGAGTCATTGACATATCTTCACACGGTGTTGTATTCACAATCAGTGTGTGGTCGTGAGGACCGCCTCATGGGATCCAAAGATGAAGGCTAGAAGTAAGGCGGGGTGCAGCCCAGACTTTGAATCAACAGTCCATCTGCTAGTTAACAATGTGGATTCCAAGTTTCCTTATCTTTATCTTGTGGTATGCTTGTTCCTTGCACAGGAGGTTCCCCCTTTAGATAAATGTGCTTCAAGGCACATAACGCTATGGGATATAAAAGCTTGGACAATTGCTGTAGATCAAGACACAAGCTCAAATACTTGCCACTTATGACATCTGATACCATGTTTTCTTCCTCTGACAGCATGTTTTCTTTCAGGCAGAGTTTTCCCAGAAACTCTTCATTCTTTTGATGCCATGAAACAGGCCAAATTCAATAATCAATGCCAATTTGGTTAGTAAGCATATATTACTTTAATACATAATACAATGCCAGACACACAGGGGATCATTTCACCTAATGTGTGTGTCCATTGAGGCTAGTTACTGGACTGTTGTTGGTTAGGCATACTTATTCATATAGATTCCAAGAAACACTGGTTACATATTTGGGAAATATTGGTTAAACATACTTAGAACTCATTATCATATCTTATCACCACACTTATGTACATCAAAGTTTCTTTGTGTCTTCAGAATCCTCTGATGCTCTTTATCTTGTCTCCTTCCTCATTGTATCTGCTTGGAGAGCTCAGGTGTGTCCTTTGTTCTTGCTGGGGGGACTGTCCTTGTTTCAACTAGTAAACAAGCTAAACTCCTGTTACAATCACACTCTTTCTTACTGCAAGCTGGCCAAGATTTGATTCTTATTATTCTTAATGATTTATTTCTTCCTTCACTTTGAATTCCTCCTTATGTATAGTCTACATCTGCCCCTCTCCAGTTTATATCCATTGCCCATAGTCCTATCACTACAAGCCTTTGTAAACAATCCCTCTCCGGCTTTTTCTTAGGCCCCCTTAAGGTATTGGAAGGTCACTTGTGTCCAATGTGATCTGTGCTGACCAGGTGTGTCATCAGCAATCACCTCTTCCCTGTCTAAATGCAAGGTCAGGCAGAGCTGGAGCGAGCTCCAAATCAGCAAATTTTGACTGTTGTGTAGTTTATAATAACATTCAAATTAGCCCTTGGAGAGTAATAAGGAATTTCTTCCCGATGAGGGTGGTGAGACACTGGCGCAGATTGCCTAGGGAAGTTGTGGCTGCCACATCCCTGGAGGTGTTCAAGGCCAGGTTGCTTGGGGACTCGGGCAGCCTGATCTAATGGGAGGAGTCCTTTGCCCATGGCAGGGGCTTGGAACTAGATGATCTTTAAGGTGCTTTCCAACCCAAGCCATTCTATAATTCTATAATAGAATATGTGTAAGATTTCTGGGAGAATTTATCCATATGCATGTAAGTGGGAAATATATTCTGTCCCCAGCTTTTGTCTCACTGGATAAGATTGATGGAGATCACTCCTTTATGTTGCCCAGGCCTGATTAAAGAGTGCTTGCTTTCTAAACCTCCAAAACCTTTCTTAGAGAGTTTACTTGCTGGCATTTTTGGTATCAGGAGAAGCCAGGGCTGGTTTGAGGTGCCAGCGCTGCCTGTTGCAGGAACAACTGGGCAGGTGCTGCCTTCTGCAGCAGGGACCGCTGGCTTGGAGTGAGCAGGGGAGCCTCATAATCCCTGAGACGCCTCTGTTGGGAAGGATTTTACTGCTTGCTTTATTTAAAAAGTCATTAAAAAATGGGCTGATTGAAAAAAGAGGCCTCTCTAAGTATTTACATGTTCTGAATTCTGGCCTGTAACTTGCACATGGGTGACCCACTGGCTACCTCTTGCAGCCATCACATCTCTAATGGGGGGCTGTGATGCCTCTCAAGATGTATGTGGCTTGCAGAAACTTTGTGAGATAATAGGAAATAAACACTTAATTTCTATCTTAAACCAGTAAGAATAATCCGAATTCCATATTATTTTACAAACTTTTCAAAAGTTCATTTTACAAACAGCACAAAAATAGTACTCGTGCTAACCCACTGCAAGAACTTTGCAGTGTGGGTACACACACATGCCTGAGAAATAAAGGAGGCAGAATGCATCTGACAGTTTGCTTGATGTGAAACTAACAGCATTTTCTAAAGTATGTGATTTTGTCAGTAACATACCTTCCTTGCTGTTTTAAGGACTGTGGTGAATGGTTCATATCTGTTTGCTGCCTTAAGTGTTTGTTTGGACTCCAGGACTGCAGAGGTTGCACATGCCCACAGAACCACAACTGAGCAGATATATTTTCTGAGAATTGTTACTGACTTTTGCTTCTTTCTTCCACTGCACTTAGTCCCAGGTCATGACTGGGTGTAGCACTGGCCCAGCTGGGAAATTCAGGTTACTTTGACAGCCTGCAGTGGGGGGTCTTGTTTGGCTTAGTTTTTAACTACACCTTGTTTTCAGGCGTAATAGCTGTGCAACATGGTGTATCTGCCAGTGTTGATCATCATTAAACATGACATGAGAAAAATCCTCTTGCTCCCAAACGCTTTTAAGTAGGAGGTTTGAAACTCTGTTTGAAGCCGTACCTTAGCCTAATAATGCAGGCACTTCAAATATTGGATCAATGCATCCTGTGTGAGTGTGAGCCTTTTTGATTCAATTGCTCATTTTTCCTGCCTTAATAGGTGGTGTCTTTATTGTAGTGCAACTACCAACTCAAATATAGCCATGTACAATTTCATCCTTTATGTCATTTATGTCAGTAGGGAGTAGGAGCTGTCAGTGCTGTCTGGCCCAGATGTTCAGATGCATTTAAGTGCTTAAATGCCATTAAAATCAATACTGCTGCTGTAAAAGAGTTGTTTATTTTAAAAGAAAAAGAAACTGCACTCTGACACATACAGAGCACAGGGTAGGAAGATTATGTCCTATGGGTCTGATTTCCTAAACTGAACAGAGCTACCTTAGGCTTTCTGTGCCTGTTCCTTCTTCGTATTTGTCTGCCCACTGATGTTATGGAACAAGCCTGTTAGGTGTATAGCAGGTACTGAACTGCAGGTACTACAGTCTTCTGTATCCAAAGTAAAAAAAGCAGTGTTTTACTTAAGTATGCCATGTTGCTTCTTAGGCAGCTGAGTTATCCTTGCAGTGGAAGCAGGGCAAGTACCTGGAGTCCAGAGCAGCCTTGGACACCACAACAAGCTACTGGATTTCTCATTCAGCCCCAATTAATCACTGTGCTCCAGATCTTGACCTAAATCTGTGGGATTTTGAATGCATACTGTTAAGTGCCTTATTGGCTGTGTAATCTGTGCATAGGGTGCACTGGGAAAGATTTAAGAAGAAGCCTCTACCATGGTAACTTCAGAACATGTGGTCCACTATTAATGGATTTCTGTTGATAATATTCTGTTAAAGTACAGTGTTGCCTGGAGGCTCTTGTGACCCTTTGGCTTGAAGTTTGTCTCATGGTATTCTGGTAGATTAGTTTGATGAAGTGTTACAGTAATTACAGTTAGGCTTATTTTTTTTCAACCTCTTAATGGCCTAACAGGGAGCTTAGTAACCCTTCAGTTGCAAAAATAACAAAGGACAAAAACAAATGGAGAGGAAGGTGACGAGATGAGAAATGTTTACAGGAAAGAAATAAATCCTGGAAAAAGTCAAATTATAGTAATGAGATATAAAGGAATGAAAATGAGTACTGGATTAATATGAACAGTCAGAGAAATAGAATGAGAAAAGCAATTTCTTATTTTGGAATGGCTATGCTCTGAGGTACAGCTGTGGATCCATTGTGGTTATTTCCACTACTCCCAGTCACTCAACCTAAATTTTGTGAACTTCCAGTTTGAGACATATAAGTAACAAGATTGCTGGGGGAGACTTGTAGCTGTTCTTTTGTCATCAGTAGATTTTTAGGAACTGATTTTTGGAGACAAACACAAGAATATGATCTGTGTTACTGAGCATCTAACTTCCAGAGAAATGATAGAGGAAAGTCATTAGCAGTGAAATATATTCTGAGAAAATAGACTACTTAATATATCCCATCGCCAAATAATTCAAAGAGAATCCTTCCCTAAGACAATTACATGCATAGCGGCTGCAGCCATATCATCAGAAAGCAGTTAGTGGAATAAAAACCTGAAAAATAATTTTAAAAGTAGTCAAGGCAGGGTGCCTGCCATCTTCTTCACAAAAAAAATTCCTTGCAATGCTGTGGTTGGATGCGTTGACCCACATTAGTATTATTTTTTTGGCCTATCTAGTGCACAGGGAAGGGCGTGTACAGCAGGAGGTTTTGTTCCTATACAGTCTATGTTCATACCAGTGTCTCTGCATGTTTGTTAGGGAGGTAGAAGCCATTGATACAAGCTGTTCTGGAGGAAAGAGAAAACACATTTTTGGTGGTTATTTCTTCCTGACAGGAACTTTGCCACACATAAAATTGTATTTAGGAAGTTTTTTCTCATAGCAGGAGAGCAAAAATACTGGGCATTCTTTTCATTGCAGGCACTTATGGACAACTTTAGTTAACTTGGTTTAACTGGGAAGTTTGAATTCAAACTGCAAGCCTAACTCTGGTCTGTAGTAAGAAGTTTTGGGACCAGATGGATTGGTATGACATGACACGATTACAACTTCATACAGCCTCTCAGATTGAAATTCTAATTCTGGACCAACAAATCAAATTCATAAAGTTCATTAATTTTAATTATTCCTTCCTGAATATGTAAAATTCTCATTAATTTTCAGATTGTATTTTTCCAAAATTTTCAACTAATTCTGCAGTCATTTTCAGGAGTGACACATGAGTGTATCCAGGCTGTTGTCAAAAATTTTTCCAGTGAATTTGCGTGAGCTCAGTGTTACATTTTGTCTGTTTTCTCTCCCAATTTCAGAACGATGATTCCCAGAGACTTCTGGAAAGCTTCAGCTCTGATGAAAAAGAGCACGCGCTCATGAGAAGTAAAGCAGAACCATACACATCAACAGAAGAAATGGTGCTGGAGGTAAAGCTCTGCTGTTGGTGGGGAATGCCCATTATGCTGGATGAGCACATTTAGAGTCTTGTCTAAACTCTGTTAAATTTATTTGGTATGGAACTGAGCTCTTAATAAGTGTTCAGAAAAAGCACAAGAACGAGAGTGAGAGTTGGTGGCTGCTTATGAATGCAATCGTTTCAGGCTCTCATTCCCCTTGTTTCTCTTGGGGGACTCTTTGGATATTTTAATCAAGATCCTGAGTTACTTTTGGATAGGGCTTTCCTTGCATTTGTCTCTACATTGTACCTAATTTCAAAAAGCTGATGGGAAAAATTAACACTATTTACATAAGAAAAAGTTCTTAAGTACTGAAATCAGTGCTGATAGTTGATAGTGTATTCTTTCCCAGGGAAGATTTGGTAAGGAAATTTTGACAGTAATGAAATTCCCTAGTCAGTTCTCATTTGGAACAAATACTTGTTTTCTAGAGCCTAGCTAGGGGCTCCAACTCTCAGTTGGACTGAGTAGATCAATGGAGTGAGAGAGAATAAATGTTGTAAAATGAGTATGTTTGTGAACAGGAGCATCTTCAATGCCCTTCTTGCACAGGAAATTCTCGCATGGGGTACCAGCTTAATCTACAGTGCAGCAGGTGAGTTACCACAAATACTGAAACACCAGTATGGTAAGCTGGGATTCAAGGACAATTAGAGAAACAATTTGGAAATAAAAGTAGGAAAAGCTGTAAACTTATCCCACTCTCAATCAAAAATTCAGTAACTTTTTTTTTTGGCAATAATCTCAGTATAACTTGAGAACCAGTCCTACCATGTCTTTGTTAGATCACTGCCTTCACCCAGAGCTGATATGACTGCTTCGGTGAGGCTAAAAGTTGTGAGTTAAATGACACATTTAAAAAAGTGTGCAGTTAAGCTGGCTCTTTCAGTCTACTATATATAAATCAAATACATGCAGCAAGCATTGGTTAAAGCCAGCTGCTCTTAGCTTGTAATGAGAACTAGTTTCAAGACAAAGAGAAGATAGATGTTACTGTAAACATTTAACTGTTGGTTAAAATCCAGACAAGTAATTAATCCTGATTTCAAGTTTTGTGATCAGGAATGGTGACAAACCATGGTTGGTCATTTTACTTGAGTTCAAGCACAGTGTAAGAAGTGAGCATGAATTAGATTCTCTTTCAGAGTGTAAATCCTGTGGGAGAACTTATGTAATATATGCATATAACCAGTCCTTTTGAAGTGGAATCACCGTCTTCTAAAGGTGATCATTCACAACTATATCTGTTTCCCAAGTGCATTAGCTCATTTATAATGCCTTAAGAAGCAACCTTTTTATTTGAAGGGACTTTCTCCCTGTATTTATCTAACTACTGAAGTTACATCTGGGTTTTTTTGTTCCAATTCCCAGAGGCTTTTGCTGTTACTAGCATCAAATTAGCAGCTCATGAGGAAGCATAAGTGGAAAATGCTTTTAGTTAAGTTAGAGTATTTTTGAAAAATGGTTCTTTTCATTCTGAGATCTTCCACATTGCAGTAGTATCACAATTACCATATTAATAATAACCATGTATTACTCATGCCTGCTGAGAAGTAGGATGCATTAGTTCTAGCACACTGTGATATGACTTTATCGCTTTTGACAGGAGCTGCTCTGCTTCTAGCCATTGCAATGGCTCTATTGGCTTCTGTCTCTGAGTATGTACTACAGCAGTGGGAACGCTCAGGAGGAGCAAGTGTTTTACATACTGACTTTGTGCCTTTAACTTTATTAATAAATCAAAAAACAACTTTTGGAAATAAATGTAAAGGAAATAAAAAGGTGCAATGATAAAAGATGAAAGACATAGTTTGCTCTTATCTTCCTGTCTTTATTTTTAGACTCTATTAGTGCTTTGATATTGCCTAGAAAAAACTGTGCAAAGAAAACTGTGTTTAATAAATCAAATTCTTTCATGTCTTATGACAAAACCAAAAAAGTAGAATAGGAAATCTCCTGAAGCTTGTATTTAAACATTCTATCAGTTGCTTATAACCAAGCTTTTATTAAGCCATACATAACCTCAAAAAGCCAAGCTGATTATCCCATTGTTCCATTGCATAAAGGCTAGGAAAGAGGCGAGGCAGAAATTCAGATTACATGGTAAAACAGGTTGTATGAAAAGAATGCATTACCTACAAAAAGTTATTTGGAAGAACATCGGTATTTTCTCTACGTTATAGGTAAGGCTTGTACTACAAAAGTTCTTCCTGGAAAAAATGGTGACAAGTTTTATTTAATCTATTGGGTTTTTTAATTTAAATTGAAGCCAGAATTTATAGTCATGATGATGTGGAACTTATCCTTCAGTAGTTTCTATTCTTAAGGTAATTTCAGTCTCTTAAGTAAAATCTTTAGTTGCTGCTGAAGGCCATGAGGGCTGAAATGAAATTGACTTGTGAATAGCTGGTATTGCCTACTTTCCCTTGCAGGAGTAAAACATTTTGCAGCAGTGGTAATGACAATTCTATTTTCTGAATTTCATACTCTGAATGAGGCATCTGAGAAGACTTCTTGTGCCATGGCAGAAACAGTGAATGAATTGTGAGCTGGCAATAGGAATTTCTAAGCTGTGTAATCAAGAGGGACATGTGATACATAAAGAGAAAAACCATCAGGTCTGCTGCTGTTCCCAAATGGTTTTCTGTTTTTCCTTACACAGGAAATTGACTCTCCTCTGAACAGTAACATCACGACATTTGCATTAAAGGCAAAAGTGATCTATCCCATCAATCAGAAATTTCGGGTAAGATTTTAGATTCTACTTGTAAAAATTAATGAAAATCATTCTGTGCCAGAGTGAATTGCAGTCAAGTAATGGAAGAACACTTACTACAAGTCTGCTCAATAGAGATCCATAGATTCGGGTCTTACTCTGTAAGGTATCAGCTGCTTTCAGCAACCTCAGAAACCTGCAGTGCTTTACATGATGTTCAGTATAGTCAAGAGACCTTATCTTCCCGTTAGCTTTAGAAGAACTTGGGTCTGTCCAAGGAGACATGAGAAAAATCCCACAATGATCTGCCTTCAGTAAGAAAACATGCACTAAGCAGATAGCCACAACAGAAGAATGCTTTTCCAGGCTATGCAGAAGCTCATCAGTTTGATGAATCTTAGTTTTTGAGACACACTTTTGCTATGTGTATTAATTTTTCATTTGAAAGCAAACACTGCAAGTTCATGAGATGTTTATCTCCCTATAGTGCTATGTTAGTTGACCTTGTAAATCTCCTTTAACTGTAGCCCTTGGCAGATGGCTCATCCAACCCGTCTTTGCACGAGAATCCAAAGCAGGGGGTTCTGCCTAATCAGGTCATGGAGACATCTACATCAGGCAGCCTGGGATCCCTAAGCCAGGGAGACAAAGAGGACTGCAGTTCCGCCACTACAATACATTCCACAACAAGTGATGACAGATTTCAGGCCCGAGCTTTCCTCAAGGTGACCAGCTTCCCTGAAGTGTTAACGTGTGAAAGGTAAGCAGTAACCTCCCGCTTTGTGTTCGGTCATTTCCTAGCATGCCTCAGTGTCTTTCAGGGCAATCACTAAAGATCTAGTGTAAACCAAGGGCTGAGCTTGAACACACACACACATATACACCACATAAAAACAAGGCTATCTGTTTTTAAGCCTAAAAAGCATCTGAGGAGACTGAAGAGTTGTGTCATGTTGTATATTGAATATCAGTTTGTTCTTTATGCAATTCTGGGAATCAGAACTTTGGCAGAAGCAGTCTTGTCAAAGGTATATCCCTGTTATGATAAGGAAATCCCGTTGTTTTGGATTGTAAGTTCAGTTCACATGTGCAGTGGTGTGCTCAGCTGGTGATAGTCCTCTTCATGGTACAACATCAAGTTGCATAATAGGTGCCTTGAGAACAGCAAGTGGTAGTGGTCTGTTCTGTCCATTTTAACAGGAGCTACTCATCTCATATTGTGAGAAAATTATCCTTTCTCAGAAACTCCAGTGATGAGCAGGTAGAGATAATCAAAATGGATTATCGGCTCTGATTTTCCTTCTGCTGCACAACAGCAAGGTGCACCTTAGATGAGTACATACGTGTCTGTATTCTCATTAGCAAGAATAAGGAAAATCATATTTGCGTCACTGTGGGGACTGACGAATGTGCTAACAACAAAGAATATTTTAAAAATGCCCATTCTTATAGCTATTTTAATTTAAAGCTTTGTTTTACATTTGCTGTAGTCACTCATGGCTGCGTTTACTTTGCCCTTTTCTAAAGGGAACTGCAACTCCAACTTTGTTAAAGCACTGTTTTGTTTTGCTTACTTTTATGTAGAGATATTTTGTCTGAAAGAGATGACAACGTAGAAATGAAGTGACTTGACTGCTGTTCCAGGGGCAATGCTTTTTGGAGAATTTAATGGTTAAATAAAAATATATGGTGTTGCTCTGTCATGTGACCTTCATTTATATTGATATTAACATTTTTAAATCTTTGTTTTAGTTTTGATGTTAAGCTCTGCCTTTGTAGCCTTATTTTAAAAGATCTCATGCTTCTTGATACTGAACTCAGGAGAAAAAAACATGTGGTAGGTACTCATGTCTCATTTATAGCTATTTGTTTTGAACATCTTGATTGAATATCAGTTTAGGAAATGACATAAACTACTGACTAACTGGGAAGTAGAGTCACAGTGTTGCATCTCTCCAGCATTCTCTTTATTCTGTTCTCACTGTTCTGCATATATATAATCTTCATAAAGGAATAGAATATAGAGAAATATATTGGGCTGTGAATACAGGAAGTCAGGCTAGATAATATAAAAATCTCATTTTAAACTTTACTCCAGGGAAAAACTTACATCATAAAGATCATAAAAATAGAAAGAAACATATATTTAATAGATGAGTTTATGTTTTCAGTACAATGCTTGTGCATTGCAACTCCAAAACCTCCAAGCTCTTGGAATAAAACTAAAATTTCAGTTTAGCTGAATCAGTACCATTGTCACGTGCACAATTTTGTATGACAGATGTGTTAAGGTACCAATTAAACCATAGATAGCTAAAAACATCAAGACACAAAGCAGACAGGAAAGAAAAAACAGCCCAAAAATGGATATGTACAATTTTTTGTGGTGACTAGTTAGGATGAAGTACAGAATCATAACTGAATTTTAGCTTAGTTAATATAAATCTAGATGTGAAGTGTATAGCTTTCTCCTCCCCTCTTTCCCAACCTCTGTTTAAACAGATTGGTATTTTATGATATAATTTGTCAAATGCAGTGAGTATATTTCTGCTCTGGGATTTTCTGAACAGATTTCCACACAGTCCAAAAGAAGAAGCATGAAAGGAAACCTGAAAAACAGCTTCCCTTCTGATGGGATTTATTCACATCTCAGTAGATGAGGTCAGGAGCCCGGGATGATAGATTACAGAAGGAAATTTAGCTTGACTAAAGAAGGTTGAACTTGATCTCAAAGTTAATCATCTGTTTGTAAATGAAGATAAATTAACCACATAGTGATGTAATCACAGAAAACTGAGAAAATGACCATTTAACTTTCTGGCCTACCAGAAATTGCCGTAAAAGGCAGATGATTTTGACCTTTAGCTGAAGCTTTGAATAGCTGTATGTTTTCACTAGCAGGGGAAAAGGGAAAAAAAATCCAGTTTAGAGAATAATTTCATCTTTTTCTACTCCACTTTCTCTGACTTCAGAGACAGTCTTTCTTAGTGTCAGGTCTAGGAAAAGGAAACGTATTCTCTTCCTTCAGTGTTTCCCTGAATTCTAGCCCCACCCCCCTGCCCTTTTTGTACCTTTTTGGTTTTATCTTGCTGTTGTCTGTTCAAAACTTGGCAAACTCCTATCCAAAGCATTGGAAAGTGAGATCCAAAACATGTCTGCTTTAGCATTTTGTATTCTACTCAGCTATAATGATAACACATTTTCCAGATTTTGCTGAAATGTTCACTTTGTAACTGTGCATGTAAATATGGTTTTATCTGTGTTTTTACATTTAAAGTGGGCAAGTTCTGCATCTTGTCTTCTCACCTACAGAAGTAACAGACAGATTGCTGTTTACATGTTTTTATCTTCACAGTGGGAAATGCCACAGCAATTAGTGAAGTAAATTGTCTTTATCTTTGCACTGACACTCTAATTGAGGCAAGAAGGGAAAAGATTAAGCAAAAATCTTCTCAGTGTTCAAAACCATCTCTTTGAAGGTGCTAGTATTACAATTTTTTTACAAAAAACAACAACTGGAAGATAGGTGTATTTTTTGTAAGAGAAGGTAGCTAGAACTTGAGGTGTTTGCTTTTGTGTGGTATGTCAAACTGATTGATACATCATTTGGCTGACTACAGTTGAAATCATAGTAATGAATATGTTAGTATCATTTAGCTTAGGGATTCATTAAACTTTAAAAACAAGTCTTTGTATTTTTAAGTGATCTGTAGATTATCCAGTGAAGGATGATTTCAGATGTGTCAGTCTGGTTACAAGACTGTATGAGATTCTGTCCTTGTCCTTGTTAGAACACAGTACTATATTCCAGTATGTTACTAAAGCCGAAGCTAAAGAATGGTAGTCCAACCGAGTTCTAATGGTGTTTCTGTTATTTTGCTTATGGTTCACTGTAGTTTCACTGATTGATTTAAATCAACAAAAGCTATCACAAAGATGTCCTTATGATATTAAACAGGCATTTACCCTGAGTTTTCATTCCTTCCTTTTGAACAGATGTTCATTAAGGTTCTCAAAATATACCTCACAGACTTTTGTCGTAAAAAGAAGATCACCGATGATTTGTTGAAGAAGGTCCTTTTAATTCAGGAAAATGTGAGTTGTTTTGTTGGTTAATATTTCAGACCACAGAAAATAAGAATTAATCTGACCAGTTGGTTTAAGCTGCCACAGAAGGCCATGTCACTTAATCTTTTTAAACAACAATGTCATCTGTAATCTATTTCAGAAGAAATACAGAGACATTCTCTTCTTAGAATAATTCTCTCCTTTACCATGTCCACATTTCCCCTTAATTGTTGTATGAAGTGATCAGGACAGTAATGTGTCTGATTTGTTAAGGACAAAAGTGTTTATAGTTGAAGCCATTGAAGCAAACAGAACATCATGAACCTTATTCACTTAGATTTAAAAATTTCTAATTATCGAGTCTTTATCTGGGTCCATGTATTATTACCGATAATACGATAGCAGGAAATAAAGTACCCGAAAGAAACACAAGGCTTTTTTTTTAATCATGGGAAACTATACTTATTTTCCTCTTTATCCTTTATAGTCCATATACTTGTAGCAAAATCTGTTTTCTGTTTCTAGAACTAGATGACATACATAGACAGTCAGTATGTATTTCAGGTGGAGTCAATACTATTTTTAAGATTATTACAAGGAAAAACACTTAACAAAGCTGAACAGGATTGGAGAGCTACTGGCTCACTTTCTATTTTCTAGGTTAGAGACATAGAAAAGTTTGGATTGAGAGCCACTTCTGGAAATCGTCAGGTCCAACCTACTGTAGGAAGGAGGAAATTACATAAGGCTACCCAGTACCCTGCCAAGCCAAGTCTTGCATATATGCTCTGAAGGAGACCCCCCTCATTTCTCTGGGTAGCCTAGTCTAATATTTTAATTCTTCACACAGTAATGATTTTTTTTTCTTACATACAGATGGAATTTCTCTTCTAGGCATTGAAGTCTATCAGTTGCTAGGTCTACATGTTGAGATATATTTTTTTCTTTCAGTCTCACAGTCTATGAATGAGTATCAGGAATCTCTGTAGTTGTACCTAACAGTTTATTTCAAAGTCAATTTTGCCTCTGCCTTAAATCCTCAGGTTATTGAAGTTGTTTGCATTTACTAAATGAAAAGCAAGATTTGGTGTGGGAGTCCCTTTTTCTGATGGACTTCTGGTAATGACTTCAGATTACAGACACAGAGATAATGCATTATTGATTAGGCATGTTTCCTGGGACAGCCTAACCCTCAGTGAGGCTTGACAGCATCAATGTCTTCATGCACCTAACTGAGCTGCTGCAAGACAAAGATTAAATCTTGTTTGTTAAAAGCAGTAATTCCTGCAGTAGGCTAGTGTTCCTATGCTCTGTATCCTGGAGAGAAAGGCCTTGGAAATATGACAGCCTTGGGGCTAGGGTATCACAGAAGGAATGAGGTTGATTATAGGTATCATGTAAAAAATGTTGGTAATAACCAAAAGCATCAGCACTGGAATACACTGTACGTAACACTACATTTGCAAGATTGAGGATTTTATGATTTATATAGGACAGCATTTCCTTCTTTATTCTGCATTGTTAGAAAAATTTGAAGAATTTTGATGGAGTTGTTTGTAAAGCTTGTAAAAATCTGGTTACATTTTTTTAAGGCACAGGATATCAAGTTAATGTGTTGATAATCAAAATTATGGGATATTAAAAGGAGATGCTTGTTACATAAAGTATGTTTTAGCCACTGAAGCATCATCCATTTCAGTACCATGCTGCTAAGTAAGGCAGAAGGCTAGTATTTATCAGTATGGATAGCTTTCAGAAAAAAATCATCCTGGTTTTAAAGGACTGAAAAACTTTAAAAATTGATGTAATCACATTGCCTGTAATTTGTCCGTAATGAGCATTACAGGTGTGTTTGTCCATCTGTGCTAGCACTCTGCAGGAAACACTCACCAATTATCATACCTGGATACTTCTCTTTGCTTTCAAGCACAGTGTACTCACTCATAGCTGCCATTTAAGATGGGGAACATGCAATAGAATAAAAATATTTGTGGATAGATACAAAGGATTATTAGTATGAAAGCTCACAGAGCAGTGTTTATGAAAACTTGAATTCAGTGGAGATGGACAACACTCTTGATCATATATACTAGTGGAACTGTATTGAGTGTAGTTCAGAGCTGTCATATATACACTTGCAAGTTGTTTGCAATAGGAGCCACAACTGATAGTCAAATTCACTCCTGAATTTAGAAATTTTATCTGATTTTCTGCTTAATTAATCACTTGCTCTTTTTTCCAGGGTTTTGAAGAATTACAGAAACAACTTGACTCTAAACTCCAGAATACTGATATGTTCGGAGCCCATAATTCAGAGTACCAGACTGTAGAAGACTTAGAAAGGAAAGAAAGAGAATATTCTGAGCACATAATAGATAATGTAACTTCCTGATTTTTCTCTGATAAAATTTTATTTTAATGTTATTCTTTTGATGGGGAATGTTTTTTTTATTGTTTTTAAGCCTTTGTGTTGGCTAGTACAGTTAATACTTCAGATGTGCATGAGTCCCGAAAACACTTTTAGATTACTCCAGCAAAGTATTTCCAGCTTCCTTTGGGAGCCAATGAGGCTTTTATACAAACACTGTTTTATCACATTGGGTTTGAAGCTGAGAAATGTCTCTTACTTGTCAGATGGTAAGATTTATTTCAAGCCTAGGCATAGTCTGACTTCCAGGAATGTTATCCTAGCACTTTTTCTTCAGTCTTCCATAACTGAATAAGTTGTATTATTCAGTTAGGTATATGAAAGTAAGACACTATGAAACATTTTTAAGCTGAAATAATTACTAAGAAAATTCTAGCATGCTTTCAATGGATAAAGGATATTCTGCATATTATTTTCCAGTAAACAAAGTAATCTGGAAGATACTATTTTCCGAGTCCTGTTTTTGAGGCTTGAGCAAATTCACTGCTGATGAAAATGAGAGACTGACTAGTCAGACTGACGGCTCTGAACTGCCTGCACTGATTGACTGTGGCACTTCAGCCTTGGACTAAGCAGCCCATCATCTCAGCCTTGGGCCTTTTTTGTACAGGAGTTAACATTTTTTAATGTCTGGTGGTTAAGTGCCTCACTAGGGATTTTTTAAGCTTTCTGGTGATTCTTTGTGCCTTTCACTTCATAGTGGAAATCCTGTTAATGATAGTACATCTGTGTCAGGTTTCTTTTTGAAATTTAACTTTGCTCGTGAAAAATTGTTTGTCTAGAGTCCTCCAGAGTTAGGCACATAAAAACTCCCTGGCAGCCTACCTGAGCAACAGCAGGCAGTTATTCACCAGTGGCAGTCATCCTTTAGTGGGTCTGTCAATCTTATGCTAGCAGATGCTTATCATCTCTATTGAAAATGATTCTGCTGTATGCAGTTTCATATAGATCAGGACCTTGAACTAATCCACGCTTCCCTCAGTAATATAAAGGGGTTTTTGTCAGACTCACTGATGCCATAGTCTCGTTTTTTTTTAAAACTCAGAGGTAGTTAATACAAATCTTGGCAATGGATACATTTTCTTATCCTTATATTTACTAGTAATCCCATTGAAAAGCACAGAATATTCACAATTGTGCAGTCATAAGTGTTTGTATGACTGGAGCTTAAAACTAGAGATTATCCATGCAGTATTATATCCAAATGGGCACATACATGTGCTGATACTCTACAAGTAGTACTTACTTCCAGTAATTTAGTATGATGCTTATGTAGCATGTGGCTGTGAAAGCCTTTGATGGTGAACAGCAATGATAATTTTCAGTTTCTCTTTTTTAGCAAAAATTTTGATTAGAATGCCCATTCCTACAGCTAAAGAAACTTCCCATAAAGAAAGGGCTGCAGTTTGTTATCTTGTTTAATTTTCCCATTAATGCTAACAACATAATAAGCTTTTATAGGTGCAGTATGTGGAGAACTAACAACAAATTCCTAGTGATTTACACAGAATAAGTACATTTTAAAAGGTCATGATTATCCCTTTAGTTACGTGGCACCAATATGTGTATCATAATATAGAAAACAGGTTCTTTAGCTTTGCAAAATGTTCACTATTACCAACACTGAAAGCTGTCTGTAAACTCAGTGACTCGTACCTCAGTACACTCATATGCCTCTCACTATAATGAAATACTAGATGATTAATGATGGAATATGGATTGGGTTTTGATTCTTATTCCACAGATGGAAGCTTTCTGGAAGCTGATTGACAAAGCCCAGCAGGCTTTTTTGGACCAATCAAAATGCTCAAGTGCAAAAGCAATGAAGATAACGAAGAATCTGACTGAGAAGATGATTGCAGTAGAAAGCTTATTAAGTGAATCTCAAGATTTGCAGGCAATGGTAAAGTACAAAGAGAAGTAAAGTTGAGAGGGGTGTAGGCAATCTGAACACAAAGCATGATGGAAGCGCGTTGAGTCTGCCAGTCCTGCCGGCAGATGTAGACTGCTTACTCCAGTTGTCTCTTTTGGCTTTATTGCAAAGAGCTGACGTTTCATTGCAGTTTATAAAGACTCACAGGAGGCTGAACTATTTGCACTTGAGTTGTAAATCTCAAATACTGTGTAGGCAGTCACATTAGGAAAAAGTGATATTAATGCAGCCAGTGAGCCAGGAGCAAAAGCACTAGATCTAATGATGAAGGAGAGTCATTACCTTGGGCATTAGGACATTTTTCTTCCAAAGTATTTATTGCACTTTGACTGAAAAATCCTAATTTAAATTTGAGGGTGATTCTCTCTGTCCAATTACTTTAATTGAATTAAATACCCTTAATATCTCTTAGTGATATGGTCTTAATAGGAGAAAATTGTGTTTATAGGTGCACCAGCAATGGGCTATATCTAACATATCCTTAATTTGCTTTGCACAGGATTTACAGGTCTGGAATTTACAGATTAATAGTACCATCAGAATGTGGCCTACTGCGTTTATCAGTAATTTGGAGAGTATAAATTGATAGCTAGCTTTATTTGTCTTAGTAATAAACAGATACAGTAACTATTAGCTTGTTAGTTTTACATTGGAGCAGCTAAGTAAACTGAGCGGGCCAGTTATGAAAATAGTCTTTATATCTGATTACACTTTACCCATACTGGGCTATTGTACAGCAAGTTCCTTCAGATGGGCAGACTTCAAATGAGGTGTTTAAATACAGGCACAGGAAATATTCCTGCCTGAAGTCACTACTGTTGTGTTTGCATCTCATTACAAAGTTCATTGTCTGTGTGTCTCTGTTAGCTAAAATAGTTGCCACACTCTTTCCAGCCTTGCAGCGCTGTCCAAAGCAGTTGGCAGTTTTCACCCAAGACATTTCACTCCATACTGAAATACTGAGCTGCTGCTATAATAGTGTAATGAAAGCTGCTAGGTTGTAGGTAATTATACTAACTTTTAGTGTATTTACTGAATTCTAGCTGACCGCGTTCTTGAAGGAATCCCAGCAGTGTCAAAATCAGGTATTTGTCCTCATTCCAAAATGAACCCATAGCTGTCCTACACTAGTCAAAGTTTTCAGAAGTATTTAAGTATATGAAGATTGTTACTCACATGGTTGTGAGAAGCCTTTGTAATTTTCTGCGTAGTTTAGGAATGAGTCATTAAATGAAAGGACAAACACAACCAAAGACCATTCTTGGCTTCTAAACAGTTTCCTTCTACTTGTTTTAGGACATTCAGGAAAGGTTATTCAACTGGGAGCTTATGGTAAAAATGATCAATTTACTTAAGTCCTATATACCAGAAGAGTGCCAATGTAGATTAAATATTGTATCAAATATTCTGGACCATTTAACTGTAAAGAATAATCTCTCAGTCCAACAAAAGGAAGAAATTCTAATGGATCTCCACAAGGCCTTCTGGGAACAGCTGGCACATATCAGTAATGGTGAGTATTTAAATTGGTGCTTACGAGGTTCACACAGGCCCACTTCTCCATCTTGTCTTCGTCCCTCTGGATGGCATCCCGTCCTTCTGGTGTGACAACTGGTCATCTGGAAAGCTGCTGAGGGTGAACTTTTTGTCAAGTTTCTGTTCTAAAGCAAAAATACCTCTGTCAAGGCCTTGGTTTTATGCAAAGTAGGTGTTTATAGTTAGATATAATTATATTTTACAGTTAGTACAGCCTGTGCAGATAGGCATTATCAATCTCTTGATTTTAGATGGAGATGACATTCTTAAAAATAAAACCTGGAGTGCAGCATTTTCACATAGGAGTCTATGTTGACATTGCTTATGAGCTTCTAAATGCGTAAGTTAAACTGTACACAAGCAGTGCACAAAGCCCACAAGACTCTGCTCCTAGGAAACAAACAAGCAAGTAGTAAAGAATCAAATAGTGTTTAGAAATAACAGTTGCTTCATTTGTTCAGATGACGTTTTTATTACAGGACTTTCAGTGCATTTTCAAGTGTTTTGTCAGTGCATCATCAGCTTGTGGGTAAACACAATACATCAGCGTGAAGAATAAGTAACATGCTCGGTGCTACAAAACGGTGCTCCTTTATTTATCCTCAAAATAATTCCTCAGAGTTAAAGCAGTTTGATGTGATGGCAGGACAGTAGCCACAGATGGGTATTTTTTTGCTTCTCGTGTAGTTGCCTGTGTCAGGAGTGAAGTTCTGGTCAGAGGCATGGTGGAAGAAAAGAATAAAGTTCTTGGGTAGATAGGCAAGGAGACATGAAGTAATGGCAGAACATCGTAAGCATCAATTCTACTCCATGGCAAGGTCCAGACAGACTCATGAATTTATAGATCGCTTGGAGGGATCAAAGGGGAAAGAAATTGGCCCCAAATTTTTCACAGTACTAACACAAAATCAGAGGGTCCTTGACGGCTTTTGATGGAGGTTTCTTGACGAGTCACATTGGAAGCCTGGAATGGCTGTTTGGCAGTTCAAGCTAATCTGAACTAGCATTGTTCTAGACCTTTTCTCCCAACCATATGTTACTACTGCTGTTCTTGCAGCAGTATTTGCAAATCTGTAATTAGGTAACAAGCCACTTCTGGATCTTCCCAAAGCAGGATGGGGAGCTTTGGGGTGCTGCATGTGGGAATCTGCCTTTGCCTTTGCCTTTGCATAAGCCGCAGCAGTAGTGAAAGGGAGGGTGCGCGATGGTTGTGAGTCAAAAGATTTAACTGCCATATAACAACACAAAAGTTCACATCTGAAAAGACCATCAGGGTAAGAATCAAATTTGAAATCCTGCATGGTAATTACTTGCCTATTTCACTCACTAATGGATTACTGTGAGCTTATGTTGTGTCACAGTAGCAGATGTTTCTTTCTTGCTGTAGAGTTGTGGTAGCTAATCATCATTGGTTTATGTTCCAGAATGTATGCAGCAAAGTAAAGACCTGATCTTGAAGCGACTGGAGTGCCGTGCAAAGAAGAGGGAAGAGTGCAAACACAGAAAGGAAGCCGAACAAGGGAGTCTCTTGAGCAAAACTTTTCATATTGAAAATGTTCATGATTTTCTTCAGGTGAGCATGTAAAAGCTTATTTTCACTTTTCCATTAGTTTTTAAGGCTAAATATATCAAAGATTTCTCCCAGTTCTGTAAAATTAGGATTGTTGGGTCGTCCTGAGAATCATGTACAGAAGCACAAGTAGGATTGGTTCAGACCATCTATTGCCTCAGTTCCCCAGGGACTTTACCTCCAGTGTTGATATTGTCACATTGGAAGAAAATGCCAAAGGGTGTTAATGCTAGATTACATGTTTTGTGAAAACATCTTTTACTTGGATATTAAGCGTTAGGTTCAATATAGGAAATCTCTGGAGGAAAGTATCTGGCCTGCATTTCAGAAGAAAGCAGACTGCACTGGTCTGATTGCTTTTCTGGGAGTGAGGTTACTAAGATTCAAGAGACTATCACATGTCACATAAGCAGAGGGAAAACTCATTATGATCACTGACAGGATATCTTAGAGAAGATTTGCAGTAGATTAATATGGTACACAATGGCCAGTGTTATGTTTTCTTGGCTATATTTTCTGTAAAGCTCTATTATTATTTTTGAGAATGTATATCTGAAATCAGAGTTATTAGCTGTAAATGCTGAGAACTGCAAAATTCCTACTACTCCTGAGAATTACAGTCCCAAGTTATTAAGAAATTAAAAAATTATTAATCCTCAATTTTAATGAAAAGAAATAATTTAAGTTTAAAGTGGTTACATGCAACAGCAATAAACTTCTGATAAAATCTAATAACTTGGATAAATTGCTGTAAGAGAAGACCTAGATACCAGCTGTAGCAAGCTGACAAAATTTATTGATCTCAACACAACAATTCTGTAGTGCAGGACCTAGTTCTTTAATTATATTGTATGAATTAGATAATGCAAGTTACTCTTCTTGTATGGAGTACCTGTCTGGCAACACCTCACTTCAAAAAGTTCAAGGCACTTCAAAATGGTAGAGTATATTTTACTTCTTTAGCTTTTCATAACATGAGCCAAAAAATTCTATCACACATTTTTTTAGCCATTGTGCACTTGTGAATATATTATCCTTAAACACATAATTCAAAACTCTTGGACACATCTAAACTTTCTTAAACAAAGCTTAGAGATTTTGTATTAAGACCTTTTCCTTGCAAAGTTAGAGTCACACAGCTTTGTGCAAGACATGTTTTATTCTGTTCACCTTAGAAAGCTGAAAAATACACTTAGTTAAACTGTAGATTGACTATCTGTTTATGACAGGCTGAGCAGGAATGGGCAACCCGCACTTCTCTTGCAGGACATAACACAACTGAATCTTAATATTATGAAATGCTTAATATTATGAATGTGTGCAAATAATAAAACAAGTCAGAAATTTAAGGCTTCCTGCTGCCACAGCGAAGAGGGCCTTTTGTCTCAGAACAGAATGGGCTTGAGACCAGAGATTCTTTGAAGAATTAGAAAAAAAAATATATATATATAAAAATATATCTGTAGCTCCCATGATTGTATTTAAATATTCTCGTAGTTATTTTGTGTGAACAGTCTCCTCCTTCTGGGGAGCTATTTTAAACCTCTTTCATGGTTTCGCAGCTAGCCAAGCAGTGAAGGGCTTGATGCTGAATCCTTACCATAAGCCCAGAGCTGTATCCATCAAATGCTGTTTTCTTCTCTGCCTTCCCCTCTCGGTTCCATCAGAGGGCTTACACCACCATGGTAGCAGCCTTGGCAATAACTGACTTTTCTGCTGAATTTTAAGTGGTTGCCAATGAGAAAGGTGGATTTTGCAATGAACTTTGTTTACGTCGGTTTCTTCTGAACACATGTTGGTTGATAATGATTTAGTTGCTACAGCTTTGATTTTTTTGACAGAACGACCTAGATAGTAGAGGTTAGAGTCTGCCTCCTTCATCTTTGCTTCCAGTGGAAAAGGAGCATTTTATATTTGCACACAAGCAAAAAAGAGACAGTTACAGTAACCCAGTCTTACTCAGCCCTACCCTTGGTAAGCATACAAGTTACAGCAATTAACTCATCAAATTCTGTGGAGCTGTGATTTCCCGTTAAGTGTGAATTTTAATGTCAACCTCTCAAGAATGCCCTGTACATGAAGAGTTTATGAGCACTTTGTGCTCTTTAGAAGAGCCCTGTTGACATACATAATGAAGAAAGTCATATTTACCACAGAGTGTAAAAGGGCACTTGGCAGTTTAAATCAAAATATGGAATATTTACGTATAAGGCCACTCAGTAATCTATAGAATGGGATGCTCTTTGTCTGTGAAATTCAGTCTTCCATTACAGAACATGAACCTGCCAACACATCATGGTCCAGGCTTGATGGAAAACATTGCATCCCTCTTAAGTCTGACCAAGGACCAAATCAGGATCAAGTCACAGATCAGCCTTCTAGGCTGATTGCCATCTGACAGTACTCTGGGACATGGTGACCCACCCCAGTGCAAAAGCATTATACAGTGTAATACAGCTATATCTAAGGTGTCTGATGGCTGTTCTGCAACTCATAGTACTGGCAATGATGAATTGATATTCATGTGCAGGAAAGCAGGTTGCCAATAAGGTAATTTCATGTTTTCTGTATTGCATACATATTATTTGACCCCAAATGGCTGAGGCTGTGAAGCTTTATACTCAAGAATGGTTATGCTCCAATTAAGGTGGAAAGGCAAGTTTCTTTCCCTCTGAGTCACAGTTCCAGAAAAACACTTGTTGTTGTTATCAGATGTGGGAAGGGAATCAGAGGAGGGAAGAAGAGGGTCACGAGAAGCTATCAAAAGATTTTCAGCTATTTAAATATACCTATTGTGTTTCTTCTAGGCTTACCATGAGCTGCTAGAGAGGCATCGGCAAGCACAGTGGGAACTGGAGGAAGAGGATGACTGTGAGAGCACAGAGGCTGTTGCAGATCTCTACAAGGTGCCACCTCTAGTGACATGTGTCATTTACTAAAATAATTTTTAAAATCCTTTAAACACACTACACAATGATGGGCCTCGAGGAGGATTGGGAAATTGCAGGAGATCATGGCATCTCCAGGAAGATAGGCTGGCAAACCAGGACAGTCTTCCACATTAGCTTGCCTTTTCCATTATCTTCCCAACACACTATATTTCCTAACCTCATATTAGTCAGAAAGTGCCTATGTGGTCTGCAAAAAAATGCTGCCTCGGTGGCTAACAAGGCTACAATAATGTTGAGAGCATACAATGTCTGGCACTACTACCAGAAGAGGGAGTTCATTTATATAGCAAAATTATCTCCTTTGCACCATGGTAGGATGGTACTATTCTTAGTTCACTCCATCTCCAAAGATAGTTTTATTATCTCTTTTCCTCTCAGATAAATTATTTTGACAGTGGTTAGTTCTCTGAAATAAGTTTGGATCTTTGGTGTAAGTAATATTTTTATACTTCTTCATGTTACTGATTTGGAAAATAAGTAGATGTTTCATGCTTTTGCATCATCATTAATTATTTTCCAACTGCACCAAAAAAATAAGATAACGTGACCTAACTGATGAAGCCCAAAACTGTAACCATCAGTGACCTTTAATTAGGCTGGAACTAATCACTTTCACCTCAACAGTATCCTTATCGTGATTAATTATAACTAGATCAGGGTGTTGTGGAAACTTGTAGTCCCCATCACTTTAGAATAAGATACCCACAAAATATTAATTAGCACTACTCCACATGCACTTTTTCAAATTCAGTTGGTAATATACAAAGCCACTGTATTTAGAACAACTTGTTTTGCCATGGCTTTATGTCATAGTGCGAGCAATAGGATATTTGAGAAGAACTATTGCTTTGGAGAAAGGAAACACTTGCTTTAAGGGTTGTGCCAGTGAACCACAGTAGGTTAATAGTACAAAGCTGTTTAATTGAATAAGAATTAACATGTCTGTTGATATAACTGCTTACCGTCCATTCTCCAGAGTTACTTACATCTCAACCCCCTTCCTCAATTCACATGAAGCCTCTGGAGACCAAACAAAATTTTACCCTGCACAGTTCCATCTCATTTGTGAAATTATATTGCTTTCATTTATTGTGTACTTTGCTTTATTGATGCTAAGATCAGACTGAAAATGCTATTTCTTTCCGCACTGTTAACTAAGTTTTCTTCTTCATTAAAGAAAAATTGGTTTGGGCGAATTAAGTGTTTCTAGAATTGCCAAGTTGCCAGGAGAGATGCACAAACTTGAATTCTGCCAATTCATGCAGCTCTAACCCATTATATTCCATATTACAGCTGCTGTCTTTTTCCTAGACCCAAACAAACTCTGCTAGACGTGAAAAACTGCAAGTACTGTGATACAACTGGCGTCTGTTGAATGAGGGTCTACAAATCTTAATTTCCACTTTTTTTGTCTATAATGAAACATTTCTATTGTGACATTTAATATGATGAACAATTGAGCTTTCTCTCCTTAACACTAAATATAGATACTACAGACTATTTTAGAACAGAATGCTTCTGAATTTACTTTGTAAATAGCATAAGTTAGAAAGAAATTACAAATTAGCATAGCCCTCCTGTAGGTAAATGGAGCTGTTCTGACTTCTACAGCTGAGGGGAGTGCAGTGGTTACACATTCATTGTCCATTACCTGGGGCATAAAATGAAGAGTAGGTTTGCCACTAAGGGAAGGAGATTCATCGTACAGTCACAAAGCCTTTGCATCTTTCTGTGCTCCACCACATGTTCAGAGTTGAAATTCAGCTTGGACAAGCAGAAGCCTTTCCCTGGGCATTGGAGCTGTGCCCCTTCACTTAGTTTTTCTGGATTTCTGCTAGGGTGAAGCTACTGCTGCCAGTGGGGAAGTTAAAGATACTCATGGGAACATGACAGGGATTTGAGATACTTCACAGTGCAGTGGTGTTACTGCAGCTCAGGTAGACACAAGCAAGCAAACATTAGACTAATCACGTGACAATAGTCAGCACTGTGCTACAAGACCTATGTCCCAGCTGGGTTCAAACCAGCTAGTTTTTCAGCTTCTGGTGTGACAGCTGCACCACTCAGCTTCATGTCATCTGCAAAGTTGCTGAGGGCATATTCAACCTTGCTGTCTAACTTGTTGGTGAAGATATTTAAACAGTACTGGTCCTAGCAGGGACACCTGAGGGACACTTCTTGTCACAGATCTCCATCTGGACATTGAGCCGTTGACCACTAGTCTCTGAATACAACCATGCAACCAATTTCTTATCCACTGAATAGTCCACCCATCAAATGTTGTGGGGGACAGTGTCAAAGGCTTTGCAGAAGTCCAGATAGATTCGTTCTGTTGGTTTTGCCTGTGTCCACTGATGTGGTTACCCCATCACAGAAAGCCACTAGGTTGGTCAGTCATGGCATGCCCTTGGTGAAGCCATGCTGACTGCCACTAATCACCTCCTTGTCCTCCATGTGCTTTAACATGGCTTCTAGGAGGATCTGTTCCATGATCTTCCCAGGGACAGAGAGGAGGACAGTGGTTCCTAGGGTCTAAACAGTCCACCCTCATTGAAGTACTGTATCAAAACTTGCACTGTAAATGACAAACAAGAATAAATCCTCAAGGAAGACAGCCAGTAAAACATTCCCAAGGGTTACACTCTAACAAAGTCATTATGTAACCCTCTAGCACAACCATAGCCCACAGTGATACAGTGCATCAAAGAATTATCCAAATTGGTGAATAAATATGTAAAAATGCAGTGATCTGGAAGCTGACTTTGTTTGCATAGAATAATTGGGTAGGTTTGGTTTGTGTACACATGAATAAATCAATTAAAATGATTTAACCAAGGTCAAAGGAATCTGTTGATGCCTAAAGTGAATGAATGAGTTATATTTGGAGGGTAGCGTAGGAATGAGTTATATTTGGAGAATAGCGCTCAGCCGTACAAGTGGATTAAAATTCTGTGCTGTAGGTGAATAATCTGCACCTAGACACAGGCTCCATAACTAATTTTTGAAGTGCAAGTTGAGGAGTGGGGGCGAGTGATTTTGGTAATCACAGGATGTCATAACCGAGGGAAGAATTGTGTCAGAGGTAATAGAATTGCTCGGTCTAATGTTTTCATATACACAGTCTGCAGATTTATCCCATGCTCAACGGATCTTGTGTCGCAGTAGCAGTTTTGTTTCAGCTTAGGTAGATTTTCAGTTGCAAGGATTTTACAATAATTTACTAATAGTTTGTTAATAGACCTAGTATAGGTGTGTACAAAAGGAGAAGATTGAAACTGTATCCTGAATCAAAGTCCAGTGAGAAGGCAAAACTAGAATTTCAATGAACCTCCATTCCAAACCTTTTTTTTTTTATTAGGTCATGCTAAGGATGACTTCAGTGTCGTTGTGTTTTACTGGTGTTAGGAAGCATAAAAGCAGAGTACTAGTTTTGTTTTGCAACTAGCATTCCAAAGTTCTTGACATGGAAGAGAAGTACATGTAATCAGCGTTTTCCCATTTAGCATGAGCTTAATGTGAAGTTATCTTCTAGTGGTCAGTGGTGTCAAAGAACATTTGGAGTATTTATGGGATATATGATCCGAGTATTAAATCTCTGTCCTTAATAAGATACAGTATGTGTTGGGAGATGAATCTCTTGCTTCCTAAAGAAATGCCCAAGCTGGTGAGCTTCTGGAGATATATGTAAGAGTATTTTACAGCTTTGACCACAGATTTTAATTATTTTAATGAACTACTGTTGTATCACAAGTTAACAAATAGCTGTGCAGTTGCACCTTGAAGGTAACATATACTAGCTAGTGGCTGGCATTTAAAATATAGTACAACCAGCCTTTCTAAATACATTTTACTGCTTCACAATTTCATTATTCACTTTACTGTCATCTGCATGTAGGAACCTTTTAATCATTTAAGTTTGAGGAAGAACATTAATATCATTCTTTGTTTTTGTAGAATCTGATAAGCTGTGTATTTCCCTGGTTTTTGAAAAAAATTATGTATTTATTGCCTTATTTGAAAGTCATATGCACTCAGCATTTTAATCTGAGCCCATTTTATTTCTGCAAACACCCCATGGTATTTCTTTATGCTTGATGAATTTCTCTGGAGATTTTTTGAAAAGCTTTGAGATTGACTGCCAGATACTACAAACAGGTTTATTCAGCACTGCAATCAGCTATTCTATTAATGGAATCAATTTGAATAAATTTCATTAAGTAAAAGTTCTAAAAACAAGAGATGGTGTATCAGGAGGCTTGTAAGAGCTATTTTGTAGGTGTTCTAGTCCAAAAATAAGACCTCAGAAGCAGTAGGATTTTTTTAACCATTTTTTTTTTCTCCTGTGAAAAGTAAGTTTTATAACACATAATGTGCTGTCCTTGTTCACAGACAGACTTCATTGCCAGTTCATATTGAGTACATTCCTTAGAGAACAAGTAGCTTTGAACTATTTTGTTAGCTTGCGTTGCTTTTGGTAGAATTCAATCACATCTGCAGTCTTTCCTAAATATAGACTTAAACATTCCCCCTACCAAATCTGAAAAGGCCATTCCACTGCTTTTTGTTTTCTGAGTGCTGCATTAAGCAATGCAACAATCACATTGTACCTGTTTTTTCTCTGGGAAGAGAATGCTGTCATGTTAGGGTCTGAGTCGCAAGGGCAGCTTGCAGTCTCATGTCTGTGTGATTAAGTGTTAGGATTAAAAAAGCCAGCAGCCAGTGGTACCTTGAATACCAAAGAGAAGTTAGTAGTTTGATAGTCATTACAGACAGTGGTTTCTTTTGAGATCCTGGACCACGAATGAGACCAGCAAGTGCAGGATTTGTGTCCTGCATAGAACTTAAAGGGAACAATATTCACTCCTGTTAAAAATTACAGTCTCAGGGACTTAAAGCACCTTCGCTTCCTGTTGTTTTATGTGCCAGTTTGCAGCATACATGAGATGTAAAGAACATGCTGCTTAGCCTTGCTTCCCCTCCATGCATTCACCCAGCATTTTCATTTTTAAAAGGACTACTGATGTGAAGAACAGCTCCTGGAATTCTCATCCCACTTCCTTGTCCTTCCATACACTTGTTTCAGCAGAGGGCCATGAAGTATTTTGCAGACCCATATTTATCCACCTTTGATCTAGTTATTTGGTGATAACTTGGCCCATCAAATTCATGAGTGACCTAAGTAAGTAAGTAAGTGTGTGGGAACAGGACCTAGTCACATTTGTCTTGGATATGCACCCACTCTGGTAGTGCCAAAGGTACGTGTAAAGTATAATTTGAAGCTGCAGGGAGTGCAAGTAAAACAATTCACTTGGTCTTTAAACAAAATGGCATGAAGGCAAGTAACAAAATACCTTTTTTTTATGTTCTGTGCAAAAGATTTCCTAGTAAATAACAATAAAGAGTTGTCAGCGTGCCAGGGAAATGTTATCAGTTCTGCAGCAAAATGTCTCACAACATGATTTAGCTACCATAGGTGTAACTTCGTTTAAGAGTAGAGTTTCTTAACACCCTGCTTGAGATCTTTTGAGGTCACAGTAGAAATGCCACAGACTCCTGTAGACTGCTTCTGAACTATTTCAAACACAAGAGCAATTCTTATATCCCTGAACGCCCAGTAAAGGCAGGAGAGTTTGCTTATCCTGGAAGGCTAGAAAAGCTCAGAGAAGAGGTGGTTTACAGAGACAGAGCAATCATTCTTTAAATGTGTGGGATAGAGAGACTGGAAACATAGGACCTTTGAGCTTATGTTAAATCCCAGAATTTGGAGACTTGGATTTTAAGACAAAATGCAGCAGAGAGAATTCAAACAAACCGTTTTGCATGAATGTTGGCAAGCTGAGCCAGGTCCACAATTACACAGGTGATTAAGTAACAGGAACTAATAACTATGATATTTAAGGAGTCATGGAGATCCATCCTTCAGCACAGGAGGCACTTGTGTAGAAAATGTTACCCTAATGGTACTGGCATGTTCCAATTGTGAGCAATTGCTACAGATGTGAGAAGTTGCACTAGAAATGAGTTATCCTATTGTTAGGCCTTTGACTGCTAATTCTCATACTCAGTTCCTAGTTTCAGAAGCCTGTAATCCAGTTTACAAGAATTCAGAACACTTTGAGGTTAAACAAAGACAGTGGGGGCTGGATTATGAAAAACCTGCATTCTTTAAACATGTAAGAGTGAAAAAAATTAAGACAGCTCATTGTGAAGGTATAGTGAATACTTAGAAATATGTCATGCCTCAGTTTTATCCTTAAGAAAAGGTTACTGCAAGGAGCTGTTATGCTGTTTATTGTTTGTGGAACAGCTAATTAATGGTAATTAGCATCCTAGAGGGATATTTCACAGTAAATGAGGAATACAAAATAAAGATTTTTAAGAAATAGTTATTGATAAACTTAAACACAGAATAGATAAAGGTCCTGTGGAAACAGCACTGGAGCCCCAAAGTTACCATCACGGGGGCACAGAACTAGATTTCACATGCAGCCTGAGTTGTGGTCATTCTTTATTTCTGAGGCCTTGACTCTGCAGTTTAACATCTTCTTTTGTTATTGGGTTTTTTCCTCTTATTTTGTTTTTTTGTGATACCACATCTAGCAGTTAGAATGGTACACAACAGTGCATTATACCAGTGTATTTCTCAAAAAAAGACGAATCCACTAGAACTTTCCATGTCTATGACCTGCAGATAAATATTTTTGACATGCAGACACACATATCTGTGTTCCTGTTGAGAGGTTATAGATTTCGTTCACTTAAGAGATTGTAATTAAACCTGTATTTAAAAGAAGGCAACAGCTAGATTATTTGACTTGTTCTTTCAACATGCATGCTGGGCAGTTTTAAAAATACTAGCTGTGTTTTAAGGGAAAGAAAGAACCATAAGTGTTTACTTAAAGGTTAACTTAAACTGTTTACTTTAAAGGGTTAACACTGATTTGCAATGAAAGCAAAACCAACCAGGCAGTAAAGCTTTTTGGACTGGTAAGATCATGTGGAATTCACACAAAAGTATCTCTTTATATTGCTTGAGTACTGCAGTGTCCTTGTGACCTTTCCGATGTGCCTTTGTTTTCTCTCTTCTGCTGAGAAAAAGCTACCTGCCCTCACTTCTCCTCAGGGATTATCTCAAATTGTAGCAAGTTTGCAAACAGCTCCTATTATCACAGTGTATTTGGCAGTGACAGTATGTGTTTTGAACAGACTTTTTAGGATGGATGCCATCTGACTGAATCACCCAAACTCTTCTTGTGAGTAAAACAGTCTCAGCAAGTGGAAATGGCTCATATGGGACTAGTTTTAAGAAAGCCACCAGAAGATGTTTGTTTTCTTAGTCTTGAACCCATTCTACATCAGAAGGAATTTGAATAATTTTGTCCTTCGGGCACTGAAGTGTGTTATCTTTTAAAGCACAAACTATTAACATGATTAATGTCAATTTTGCCTAACTAAAAGCTGTACTGTCCCTTTTACTTCTAATTTTTCCTTGTTCTCATTCATTTCTTATCAGCATATTGGAAAATGTGGCTGTGAGGTGGTATGCTACACTGCATTGTTTCTGCAGAAATTTTCAAAATAAATGTTCTTATAACACATCACTATAGCCAGTAAAACAAGGTATTCATTCTTTGTGTTGCAGTTGCATGTGAGCAACAGTTAGGATTCAAGGTCTCACGTACTTATGGCACTGTTGCATTTTAAATGCCCTTGTGTGTCTTGAACTAAAACATTGAAGTTGTTCCATCTACAAAACCTAGTCTTTTTTAACTCAAGCATTACCGGTTTTGCATTTAAGCTCTAGGAGTTGGTCACTGGCCCAGTGTCTTCACGGAGACATGATTCCCTCCCTGGCATCATGGAGACATGGAATGAAACCCCATGGGGCCAGTGGGGTCACTTTCTCACTTGTCTCTCCGTCCCTTTTTGTTAGGAGCTGTACTCTAAAGCTTCCCATGCTTTAGCAGAGTTGGTGACAGAGCTGTTTCTTCAGACCCTGCCTGTTGTGACTGGCCTGTCTGTAAAAGAATGTGAGCTACTGAAAGAGGAATGGCAGGAGAATTTGGAACCTCAGCTGGAGAAATGGGAGACCCACCGCCAGAGACGCTGGAAGCTTTTCCAGGAACAGCTGTTGCAAGAAAAAAAGGTAAGACCAATACTATGTTCTGGCATCCCAGGGTCTAAAACCAGGAGTACAGAAAAAAAAATTATCAACATATTGTCTGTGAGTATTTTGTGTGTAAGTATACAGCCTGAGTCCAGACTTGTGATTGGAAGTTTGACCTGCACAAAGTAGTGAATATATATGCTGTGCATGTAGATTTGCATAGAGGAGTCAAAGAGTAATTACTGAACATCTGTCCACAGTGTTTAATGACTTTGTCAGCACATAAACATTTTTTGGCCAGGTTGCTGTCTGATCTCCTCTACTTTGGGGCATCTACAGAAACAATTCAAAAAACACTTCATCTAGTCTCGTTTGGAAAAGGTACAAGAGTACATTTTACAGGAGGAGAGGTTTACAATGATAAATATTTCTTAATCATTTTCATGCATTAATACTATAATAATTACAAACATAAGAGGCATACTTTATATAAAACTTATTCTTTACTCTGAGAAGGTGAAGAAACACACATTCAGCTTTCCTGTTCTGTTTGTGCCCAGCATACAGTGCATTGACACCAGAGGACAGAAGCAACAGCAGTAAATCCAAAGGCAGGTGTCTTCCGCAATAGGCTGAAACTCAAATATACTTTAAATTTATTCATGCAATGTTGTGTCTATTAACACTGATTTGAAGACTAACACAGCTAAGTCAAAGAAAGACCGTTGCTATACAGAGCTGTGCTCCTTTTCAAATGTCAAGTGTGCACTTCAACATATAGAGAAATGTGAGCTTCATAAATGAAAGATTGACTGAGTTCTTTAACAATGGCAAAAATCCTACTTTTCCCTAGCCTAGTTCTCTGAAGTACATGAAGAATATAGTACACGGTCAATAAGGTATTGCTTGAGTCCCCAGTTGTTAAAGACTGCTATAAGGTGTTTAACTTTTCCACGCTTTCATATTTAGGGTTCTTCCATAAGACTCTGTAAGTTTCCTGTGATTAAGGCAACTGCTGGCTTCCTACTAAATCTGGTAGAGTGGTTTGCTGACCAGTGTTTTTCAAACACCTTGGGAATACAAAAGTAAAATTATTAGTTGGAAATTCTTAGCCATTTCCTATTTTTTTCCTGTTTTCCTGAATTTGAAATTATACAACATGTGCCTCCCTGATCATTTTATATTTACTTGATTGTAACTCACCTGTTCCCTCAGTTATTTTGAAAACAATTCTGCTTGCCTCTTATGTTTCTGTCTCAGGGATATCTAGCAGGCTAAACTAAAATACGCTGGGGACCAACCAGTGATGCCAATGAGTCTGCTTGCATGCTTTAAGTTAAGGGCAGGCATTTGTGTTTTCTAGGACTGCTGGCTGGCAGTTAGCATTTGAATTTGGCATACCTATACCTTCAGTGATTAATGAAGCAAAGTCTGACATCAGTCTGGGGTTTTTTTGCCCCTTTTCATCAAGGATTAGATTCAATACCTGACTTGGGAAGCATAAACTCTTGGGTTGCTGTTCATTTTCACATTCACCAAGAGTTTACAAATTGTGTGTCCTTTTATGTGAATGACATGAGCATCCTGGTCCAGTAGGTACACCACAAGCGTGTCTCGTAATGCGTGGAGCCTGAAATACCAAGGTGGTATCTGCAGTCAGAGAAGGAGGAGGCTCTGGTGTGCAGCCACTCTATCTCAGGAGTCAGAGAGTATGTTGAGGCACTTAAGCTCTGTTCCTTCCACTATCCTGTTGATCCTCAGCCATTGTTCAGAGCCAGAGAGGACGTTGTTTAATAGATGGAAGACTCTCCATAGAGGGGCCTAAGTTTTGTTCCAAAAATGCTGCTTATGCATTTCTCTGTTTCTATCGCTGGGCAAAATATTGAGTGGAGAGACCACACCCTGGGATTCTTTTCTCAAAGGATTAAAAAGATTAGTTCATCTCCAGCACTCAGCTGCTGGATAATACCTCTTTAGGCAGCACTGTATGATGGATTCATTGTATGTTAACTCAGATGTTCCAGTCATGCCCAAGCATAGATTATTTAAATTAGAAAGTTGACTTTACAACACTTTCAGTGTACCACAGCATTCATAATATAAAGCAGATGGCTTCCTAGCTGGGAATAAAAATGAATAAAGAGTTTGCTGACATCATTAACAGTAATTACTGAGCTATAGAGGAATTCACTTAGCAATGACTGAGCTCTCACATTGAGTCACCGGCACTGCAGTTGGGCCTTATTCAATACAAAAATTCGCTGAGCACCAGACAGAGCTGTCCTAGGGACAAGTGATTCTGTGGGATAAATTGTTTAGAAGAGACAAAGGTTTCTTCTAGTGGGGAAATGTGTGATTCCTCAAGACTATATTCTTTGCAGGAGCTTAAGTATCATTTTAAGTCCATGCATGTGACTTTTTCGAAGTGGTTTGAACTGAACTGGAGTAAAGTCTGCTTAACTCCAAGGAATTAAATGCAGGGAGATAGCTGCTCCACCAAAGCTAGGCTGGCAGATTTTCTTGTATAAACAAGTCTGAAAAATACCAGACAACTGGTTATATTACATTCAAAGGCAAAATGTATTTCTTGGCCCTTTCCTTGGATGAATGCAGCAGCGTGTGCATTTAAGGAAAAAGCTGACACATCCTATAAAAAGGAGCACTCGCTTTGCACCTTAAGAAAAGAAGATAAGTCAGACACTTGTGACAGGTGATCATGTCATTTAGGAGATTCTATAGATGTTACAGTGCTGAACATGACAGAAGATCCATAAGTTTATATTCAGGCCTTTTTATTTGTCAGGCATTTTCCAACAGGAGATATGTCTTTCATTTGCCTCTTGTTAAATGTACTGTACTATGAGTTACACAGTCACCTGCTTTGCAGACTTGGGATCACCAGAAGGCTTTTCACCAGAGTATTTATGTGTGTTTTTCAAGGTGGCTTATAAAGACATTTTTCCCATTTACTTGAACTGCAATTTTTTTGAGATTATCTTCCCTGGCATTTATACATATCTGGAATATGATGTCCTTTGGGCGAACAGAATCTCTTTTACAATTGAAAAGAAAAATCAATTTAATATTTAACTTTTGCTTTATACACCTGAGGATGTGAGTGAGGCAAATAAGAATAAATGACTAAAGGAAATAAATTTTTAGCTTTTTCCCACATATACCCTACCTCATGATTTCTGTAGATTAGCTCTCCTGCCTGAGCAGTGGTTATGGAGAGCAGAGTGCTGCACCAGGCTGAGGTACTTGCTTGGAATTCAGTATGCATCACACTCCATCTACAGGCTGTTAGGAAGAAATTGCTTTCCTTCAATTTCTTGAGAATCTCTGCTAAAATTGTCAAACTGAGAGCTGCAGAAGAAAAGACTGAGCTTACCTGGGTCTATTTGCTGTTGTATCTGAGGTCTAAATCAAAATATTTTATGGATGTCATTACCTACTAAAGAGATATGCCTCGCCTTTATTGCCAGAGAGTAGTACTTAGTATTAGCAGTGCTCCAGAAGGTCTCGTAATGGACTTGTTGCCAGGAAGCAAAGCGCTTACAGAGAAAACACAAGGTGAGGACATGTCTGTCCATTCCACATTTTACTTGACACCCAGAATGCTGAACCAGCATCTGTTTCTCAGTTTTAACATGGCATACATTTTTCTCTTTCCCTTAATTTTATGCTCATTTTCTTTGTAGTAATTGGAATGACACTTCTTTTCAAGAAGACAGACATTCCTTGGAGCTTTACTTCCCCATTGAAGATGCTTTGGTTACTGATTTTAGTAGTTAAATGCAGGAATCAGAAACCCCAAGCTCTCTTCCAGCTGCTGAGTCTGTGCAATAGTGTCATTTTCTCTACTCCATGCTGACCTGTCTCCAAGAAAAGTAAGGCTGTTCCCTAGAACAGGAAAGCTTTGAGAGGCACCTGTAGTCTTGGCCCAGCTTTGGAAGGTCAGTGCAGCACAAAGCCTGACCTTCCGCCTAGCTTGATGAAATATTTGTCTCAGTTTTGTTATTTTTCAGCACTATGCCATCAGCCTCAAATTAAGATTCCCAGAGCATCTTTGCTGCTGCATCTGTGCCTGCATGTATGAGTTCTTCTAGTATTTTGGAGGTAGAAAATACTCAGCCCTCCCAGCTCATCTCAGTAAGCCACCGAAGTGTTGTTTCCAGTTAAACATATAATATTTTGTTCTTATTCCCAGCTGATCCTTCTCTCCTTGATCATCTCAGTGAGCCACTGAAGTGTTGCTTCCAGTAAAACATATAATGTTTTGTTCTTATTCCCAGCTGATCCTTCTCTCCTTGATCATCTTCGCAGTAGCCTTTTGGAGAAAAAAAATGGTTTTGTGTTTGGTCCAGATCTCAATCTTCCTTCTTAATTATCCCATCCTAAATACGTAATAATCCCCCTCCTTTCTTCTTTGTTCTCTTACTGCTTATATGGCTAATGAACTTCTACTGTTCAGTTTAATAACTGTGTGCAGGGGTGGATTGTATTTTCAGTTTTCCATTGGTCTTGGAGGGTGACAGGACCTTTTATACATCTTGAATACAGCTTTTCTTAAATACACTTGCAATGGAAAAGGTGACTCCAATTAAAAGAAAGCCCTTGTTCACCACCACATCACTAGACTGTTTCTTCAAACAATAACTACAGTCCCTGTCATTGTTATCATTCTGAGTGTTTATTTGGATATGACGTACTGATAGCAGCAGAGGTGTTAAGTTTTAATTTCTTGGCTGCAATATTATATCATTTATTATTCCAGCTGTAATTCAGAAAATGTCTCCTGTTTTCTGTATCTTGGTGATCTTCATCAGATTTGATCTACAAACTGACAGTAAGCGTGCAGGAAGGCCCTTCAAGAGCAACTTCTCAGTGAATAAACAGGTCTCCAGAAATGACGGGAAGCCACACCTGCACCACGGCTAGTCTCTCATTGAAAATGAAAATACTTCTAGAAAGTTAAAGGTTATTTTCAGCTCTTCTTTTAAACTTCTGAAAGAGACATTAAAATACACGATGTGATGGATCTACTAGGTATATACAGAGATGTGAAACAATAGGAAGCCATATTCACAGAGCTGTTAAAAGGCAATACTGTTACAGTTATTACTTCGAGCATTTGTTATCCCTCGTGATGATACCTGGAGACCAAATAAACCTTAATTTGACACTTGGGGCAGGCATTCAGGGAAGGCACTGTGCTCAGCTGTGCTCTGTGATTTTAAGAAACACCTGGATGCAAATCAGTTGATGTCTGTCTACACAGGTGTGCCTTCTCATGTTCATCTGAACTCTTTCCATCTGTCACCTGTTTCTGTCTGTCTATCCTTCCCAGGCATTCTGCTTAGGAGTATGTGTTTTGGTAAGGTTTTCTTCATGGAGGGGGTCAGTTATGTGTGTTGTCTACTACAGGGAAGGTGCTATCCAAGAAAGAAATATATTTTATTTTAAAGCTGAAGATGATGGGATTTCTTATGTTCTGAACCTCCTGGGAGAGTTCATTCTGTGTTCACAGGTAAAGCCTCTCCTGCAGATATCACTGCTTCCCAAGGAACAGGCTATCAAATCCAGCAGGGGGGCCAGTACCACTCCTAACAGTAATGGTTGTGCAATTACACAATTCTTTGCTAGATATATTGATCTAGTGAAACCCTCTGTCTGCAGTAATACAAAATTTAGTCCCTCATGTTCTGAATGAGGCTGGAATATTAAGTGAAACTGTCAGAGAGCTTGAGTATTATATGTAATTTAGGGCTTTGCATATGTCTGCAGGCAACCTGCATTTATCCAAATGCCAACGTAGCCTAAATATACTCTTCATCTCACAGTAATAAAGTTTGAGTCTTACAACCATTTCATCTTACGGCTTATTATTCACTAAACTCTGGCAATACACTAAAAAAAATCATACGTTCATATCTCCAGAGTTTGCAGACTAATGGCAAATCTTCAAAACATGTAAGGCTTAAATTCTTAGATTTCAATACCACCCTGAAGGTGCTGTAAACTTACACTTTGTAGACCTAATCATGCATTTCTAACTACTAGTATTTACTATACACAAAAGTGTGGTGGAATATGATATCTTTATTTTGCTCAGTAAAAATAAAAGCTACAATCTCTACTACTGAAAAAAAAAATCCAAACAAAAAGCTTACTGTGACCTGCTGATAAGAGTCGATGCAATATTTTGTGCCAAATTGTTCTTTTTATTTTGTTCCTCTATTGTTCAAAAAATAAAGTCTGCAGGAGGCACATCTCAGAGTGGATCCAAACCAGTGCAAAGCCTCCCTTTCTTTTCAGTGACCTTTGTTTAAGGCTTTTATCATTCAGAAAAAGGTATTTCTAAGTAGAATGATTTAAATTCAGCATGAGGGTTTTTTGAAAGAGAAGGATGATTGTTTTTAGCAAAATATCATCAAATAAACCCCTGTTTCATAATGTGGTGACTGGAATGACTGAAATCAGAGTATCTTACAATTGAAATTTTTTTGCCCTGATTTTAGCTATGGATAAAGGAACATGCTCTGTCTGCTGTAATGCAAAAGCACCTGTCCGAGAAACAAGAGAATATAATTCAAGGTGTCCTAAGCAGACTAGGATGCCTCAGTGATGAGTAAGTATGATTTTATCTGTAAGCAGTAGGGTAAAACTGCACAGCTGCATGCGCAAATAAAATCTTGTATATTTACATTGTGGAAAGCAGTGTTGAAGGATTGTGGGCATGTTTGGACAGAGAGGCAGTTACTCTAGTGTTTTGTCTGAGTATCAAGAACAAATTAAAAAACAGGTATCATTACTCCTGATAAGTAACAAAAGTAGTCTTTGTGATTTGTCAAGTGATGTGCTTTCTGTGCATCTGCTGCTGTGTTTGGGGCTGATTTCTAATTCTGAACCAACCTCTCTTTGCAGTCTCAGTGTCACACTGGAATTGAGTATTCTTCAAGATAAAATGTCCAGTCCAGCACCATTCAGCTCTACGTTTGGTTTCTGCTATTAGAATACCACTGACTGCAGCTTTGCATGTTAAGGACTCTTCTCTAACATTCTCTGTCTGTATTCACAAAGGAAAGTTTTAGCTTTGTCTCATCTTTGTACAGCTAAACATCTTTTTGATAGAGATGCTTCTAAAAAACCCACAGTTCTGTGTTGTTTGCCTTGTTTTGATTAAGTTACCAAATTACTTCATTCACCATGGTCTTCGTATCACCAAAGATCAAAGCATTTGAAGACTTGTCTACTTGAAATATTGGTATTATTGCCATTGCACTCCTTTATTTTGGCTCTACTTTTCAGTTAAGCCCTACATTTTCACATTCCCTAACTCCAGCGTTTCCCAAGATTTGGTAACTAGAGAGCTCTTGGTGCCATACACATACACAATGTTAGATACAAGTCATATCATCCCAAATGTGCACACAGATTTCACTTGCCTAGTCCAAAATCAATTTCAAAATTTGCTCTCCTGCTTAAAGTTCACTGCAAACTTGCTTCAGCCATGCTTTCCCCGCCAGCTAACACTAGGCTTTTCGATGTCTCTTCAGAGCATGCTTCCTTGTTAATCCAAGATATACTGCCTTGCATGGTCTTCAGGTTGAAATAACTTTCCTGTTGTTCTGATTGCATTCTCTTTTTGTCTTATTTCAAGACTCCTATTAAAAAAACTTATATAATATAATTCTAGATTATTATTTATGTCTTTTTTTCTTATTTTTATTTTGATTTAACTTCAGTGTGACAGAACTAGAAGACTATCACGGCAATAGTCATTGTTTACACCTGAGCAGGTTCCCAGGGCATGCTTGGTATGAGAAGACATTACTCAGTGTGAATAAGAACTCTTGTCATTTTTGAGCAATGACTTTGCTGAACAAAGATGTGCCAAACCAGCAAACAGCTTATGTGATCGACTTTTTACGGTCCTTGTTACAGGTTTGTTAACTATATATTGCAAAAACACCGACTTCTGCTATGTTCAGTACTCACAAGGTTAACCCTCCGAAGAGCTGGAATGGCAGCCCTGGCCCAGATGAAATTGTCCAGGAAGAAGAGCTTGCTTCAGGAACTGAAAGAGCAACATACTCTGCAGAAAGGATTGTCCCCCTGCCAAGATGAGGATCAATGGCAGCTACAGAAGGCAGTGGTATGTATAGTATCTGGTTGGTTTTTCTTCTGAGGGTTCATATCCTATCATGTCTCATATTAGAATTAGCTGTAGAAGATCTCAAAAAGTAAAAATACTGAAGTTCCACATAGAAAGGAGAATACGCTCTATCAAAAATGCACCCTCTGCTGGGACAGGAGGTCCCAGATTGTGCCTGTTTTAGTTCAGGCAGACATTTTAAATTCCCTAATATTTTATCTACTGGCTAGCTGTCTTTGATACATGTTATCATAGCAAGCTTAGTTAGCTGTTTACTTTATATTAAAATACTAACGAAAGAAGGCATGTCAACATTTCTAAAGGACTTCTATACAAGTCACTGCTTCAGGATAAGATAAATTCCTACTAATTCTGCTAAGGATTGTAATATGCATTTGAAAAGTTCTTACTTGAGAAGAAATTATTGCCTTCAGAGCTAGCAAGTTCTTCTATACTGTCAACATTTTTCATTCTTTTTTCTTTATCCTCTGTCCATCAGATGCTCAGCATCCATTCTCCTGGCATCCTTCCACATACTCTGGCTCCTATCAAGGAGATAGGAGAAATGTTAATGCATGAGAGAGTGGGGTTGTTCAGCCTGGAAAAGAGAAGGCTCCGAGGAGACCTTGTAGCAACCTTCCAGTACCTGAAGGGGCTACAGGAAGGCTAGGGAGGGACTTTTTACAAAGGCAAGTAGTGAAAGGACTCGGGGGAATGGCTATAAATTGGAGAGGGGCAGATATAGACTAGACATAAGGAGGAAATTCTTCACAATGAGGGTAGTGAGGAAGTGGCATAGGTTGCCCAAGAAATTTGTGGATGACCCCTCCTTAGAGATGTTCAAGGCCAGGTTGGATGGGGCCTTGAGCAGCCTGATCTACTGGGAGGTGTCCCTGCCCATCACAGGGGGGTTGGAATTAGATCATCTTTAAGGTCCCTTCTAACTCAAACCATTCTATGATTCTATGATTTTTAGACTTTCTATTTCCACAGGTCACTTCCAAATATGTTTGTGACTGTGTTTTTTAGGGTTAATCCATAAAGTGGATTTACTTATCTGCACTGGATTTTTACCTAGAACAACGCCAAATATCTAATGTCAACCTTAGAGGACTTTCCTAGCGGGTATTGGTGATAGCCACTGCGCAGCCACTGCTGCTGTACATAAGTGTTGAACCTATTCAACACTGCAGCTCTGTGCTCCATGCGGTCACCATGTAATTAGCCAAGGGATAATATTGTCCATGCCTCTAATTCCAATTTGCATAATACAAACACTAATTCTCCACTTGGAAGAGGAAGAAAGAAACTCTGTCTGCTGTCATTTTCACGTTTGATGCTTCTGATGAAGTAGTCCCTGTTAAGTGTGAAAATCTCAAAATCGCATTTACCTTCAGAAGAAATAAAATATGAAGTAATAAAATACAAATGCATATCACTACATTCCTCTTGTTATGTGCGTTCCACTACTCCCTCTCACTTAGCTCCCACAGGGACATTAATTGATGCAATCACTGTGTTCCTTAACAAAAATGAAATGTCCCTGGGTATTACTGTTCCTTTGGCCTCTCTCCATTAAACACATCTCACAAGGAAGCACCTAAAAATACACATATAAGATCCCTGCTGCTGAAGAAGTAGGGCCTAGGTGTGGAACTGTGAAAACTCAGAGGGAGAAAATGTTATGAACAAGCTCCAAAACTAGAACCAATGTATAGGAAGTTAAGGAAAAGGTTAATTTACAGGCACTTAATCAGAGTTGTAGACATACCGTGTTGTTTGAACTAAACTTAGTTTGAGCTTGTGCTAATTTTAGATTGGTAGATAATGTCATGTCTATCTGTTGATGTCATATAAAATCTGAAACAAAACTAAAGAACACTAGGTTGGACATGAGAAGATGACATTGGTTCTCTTGAAAAAAAGAAATGGTTTAATGACATTCTGACTGCCTAAAAAAATCTCATCAAAAACATATCTGGGCTATGAATAAAAACGTATCAGAATAACCCAGCATTAATAGGGACATCATTATTTTACACAATGTGAGCCAAGCAGGTTCTTTTCCTACTTGCATTTCTTATTTCCAAGTGGCAGTCAAATAGGTACTGTCAAAAAACCCAGAATAATTTAATGTTATTTACTCTTAAATGAGAATATTTATGTAAGAGGGACTTCAGCAACTCAATAAAAGGCAGTCTGTGGAAAACTAATGTATGTAAGGAAGACAGAACAGGTTGTGCTGGTGAGCGTGTGCTTTTGTGTGCTAAAGAGAGTTTAGAGGGAAAGTGAACTTGGAAAGAAGCATAGAAAATGGTGGCAAGCATGACCCAGAGACTTCTTCAAACCTAAAAAAAAAGAGGTGTCTTCTGGCATAGCGAAGGTTTTAGTCTGGCATAAAAGATGTGACCAGAGAACATTTTTTCACTTGTTCCTATTTCCATGTGTCTAATAAAGAACAAAGAGAACACTGAAAAGCTATTAGATAGCAGATTCCAAATTAAGAAATGTATGGATAAGCTATTGAACTCGCCACCACAGGATGCTGTACAGACCAAGAGCGCAAGTGGTTTCCAAGTGCTATTAAACATATTCACAGCCACTCCCAAGGATTGTAAATACCAATATACCAGCTTTTTATCAGGTAGACCCTACAAACTGAACAAGTATTCCAGGAGCATAAGCGGATCCTTTTCTTATTCCTATACAGTTTCTCGAGGCATCCATAATTATCCCTCACTGGACTCAGGATATTTGACTAGATTGTTCATATTTTTAATAGAAATAAGATCAAATTCAACAATGCTGAATACAAAGATGGAAATACCTCACTAGGAAATGACTAATGGGACAGGACAACTGTTATTGTACATACTATGACAGAGGCAATAATCTTGTTTCAAAGACAAATATCTTAAATGACTGTACATAAACTTCTGCTGGAAATTAGTTTATTCCAAGTAATAAAACAGCAATATTCTGAAACCATGTAAGACTTGATTTTAAAGTGAAGCTGATTAAGTTTGTCAGCATATTTAAAGGCAGTGCTGTCTTTTTGTCTGATTACCAGGAGTCCCACATTTTGGAAGAGGAGGAGAAGCTTGAGGAAGAAACTCAGCAAACCCATTTAGAATTTCACCAGCAGCTAGTCAGAGAAATTCAAGAAGCTCTTCAGTTTCTGCGGCAGCACATGGAGCAGGTGATTGGGCAGACACTGCTGCAGCATGCCCGACAGGAAGCTGGAAAAATGAGTTCAGATAATGGACAAGACTTAAAGGTATGGAAATGTTCAGTGGCAGTTTTCCAGACACAAACGGTGCTACTTTTTTAAAATGGGAGGCAATTTCAATTATGAATTACCCTCTGCCTGGAAGTATCAGCAGGAAACCATTACAACCCGGGTTAAAATGGAAGAGACCTTGGAAATTATTTAGCTAATAATACTTGTGTTGGACTACAGTATTTTCTAGTGGTTTTGCTATAGCTGCTAAAATAAGTTTTGTTAAGCTAAAATGTGGAACATAAAAAAAAAAGAAGAGAGAGTTCTTGATGACAGGCAATAAAATAATGAGGAAGAAATGTAGATGGTTATCTGTTCATGACAGTTTTATAGTTAATTAATACTACTTATATATTAACAACTTAATATTTATTCATAGGTAAATAATTAAATAAAAATAGAACTTGCTTCATAAGTTAATAAAATTGTTCCAAACTAAATATTTGGATTTTCTGTTTAATGGGAAGTTGTAGTAGCTGGTGATGAGGCACATTAGAAAGTTTTTAATGTCATTTTTCATGTTGAAATGTTCCCTGGATGAATAGAAATACTAGTTTTCCAACATCATGGTCTGCCACATTTTTGAAGCATAAAATTCAGTTTTGTGTGCACATACAAAATTAGTTTGGATATTCAGTTTTAGACAGATCAGAATACTTCATTTTTTCACTTATAAAATTAATCGTCACTTGTACTGTGTAATACAGGAGAGACTGGTGGAAGCTGCTGTAGAAAGCGTGTATGGGACCAGGAATAATATCAATAGACTGGTGCAAAACTACTATCAAGAATTAGGAAAAATCACAGAAGGCTATGAAGAGAAAAAGCTTCAACAATTGAAAACCTTACAAGGCAAGTACGATACAGACAATTGTAAGATAATTCTTGTTTTTTAACAGATATTTCCTGGTGGAAAACTGATTGGATGGCTGGGGCCAGAGAGTGGGGGTAAATGGAGTTAACTCCAGCTGGAGGCCAGTTACAAGAGGGTTCCCCAGGGCTCAGTGCTGGGTCCAGCCCTGTTCAATGTCTTTATCAATGACCTGAATGAAGACATTGAGTGCACCCTAAGTAAGTTTGCGGATGACACTAAGCTGGGTGGAAGTGTCGATCTGCTGGAGGGTCGGGAGGCTCTGCAAAGGGATCTGATCAGGCTGAACCAAAGTACTGAGACGAATTGTGTGCGGTTTAACAAGGCCAAATGCCGGGTCCTGCACTTGGGGCACAACAACCCTGTGCAGAGCTACAGACTAGGAGAAGAGTGGCTAGAAAGCTGCCTGGAGGAGAAGGACCCAGGGATGTTGGTTGACAGCAACTGAACATGAGCCAGCAGTGTGCCCAGGTAGCCAAGAAGGCCAATGGCATCCTGGCTTGTATCAGAGACGGCGTGACCAGCAGGTCCAGGGAGGTTATTCTCCCTCTGTACTCGGCACTGGTGAGACCGCACCTCGAGTACTGTGTTTAGTTCTGGGCCCCTCACCACAAGAAGGATGTTGAAGCTCTGGAGCAAGTCCAGAGAAGAGCAACGAAGCTGATGAAGAGGCTGGAGAACAGGCCTTATGAGGAGCGGCTGAGAGAGCTGGGGTTGTTTAGCCTGGAGAAGAGGAGGCTGAGGGGAGACCTCACTGCTCTCTCTAACTACCTGAAAGGAGGTTGTAGAGAGGAGGGTGCTGGCCTCTTCTCCCAAGTGACAGGGGACAGGACAAGAGGGAATGGCCTCAAGCTCCACCAGGGGAGGTTCAGCCTGAACATCAGAAAAAATTTTTCACAGAAAGTGTCATTGGGTACTGGCAGAGGCTGCCCAGGGAGGGGGTTGAGTCACCATCCCTGGAGGTGTTTGAAAGACAAGTGGATGAGGTGATCAGGGGCATGGCTTAATGGTTGATAGGAATGGTTGGACTTGATGATCCTGGGGGTCTTTTCCAACCTAGTAATTCTGTGATTTTCTTATAATTGTAAAGATTGCTTTCAAAGGTAACAGAAAACCGTTATTTAAAGTAAGCAACAAAGGAAAATTAATGTGTAGGTGTGTTTCTATCCCTGAAGGAGAAATGATGGAACTGTTATTAATATTTACAATTACTTGAATTACAATCATAGACACAGAAACTTATTACTTGAATTTTGGTATAGACACACACAGAATGATGACCTAGTATCACTGTTCATTTAACTATAAAATCTGGTTCACCCATCTAAGATCAGAGATACTGTCACAACCACTAGCAGCTGATTTTCCAGCGCTCAACACACAGTAGAAGAATTTAGAAAGTAAAGAGTTGTAAAATTATTAGGTTGTACAGCCAACGTCTGCCATGAGCACTGTTCAACTTTGCATATTAACATTTGCAAAAAAAATGAATCAATGAATCAAATATTCAGTGGACAGAGAAAGGGTATATGACAGGTGCATACAAGCTGATTTTTTTACCCTAGAAGGGAGGAGATATGGGTTTGCAGTTTGTACTCCCATGTTAGAAAACATAAACATCATTGGCACCTTCCTCTGAGGTGACTGTCCTGTGCTTTGGGGAATTGATTCTTATATTCACTCCTTTTTTTGGCTCAGCAAAATGTTGTTTTTTGTGGAGTTGTGGAAGTGCAAGAAAGGAGACACCAAAAGGCCAAGCGTGCCCATCCTCGTATACTCTGTAAGCTACTGCATTGTTTCTTAGCTATCACCTATGACCTGCTCACATGTTGTGAAACTGCTTAAGAAATTTATGAATTGCTGGACCTCACGTAAATACAGGCAGTTTCTCCTGTATTTGTTTCTAGTGCTCAGTTCCTTCAGGACAGGAGACTAAAAGCAAGCTGTGATTATTGATTTCTTTTATAACCACTCTCTCCTCCCTAGATGAAGGCTGTTGGCATTAAATAAAGTTAATAAGTTAGCAAAAAGGCAATAGGATCAGAGGCTAAGTATTCGAGACACAAAGAATGGATTTTTCTTCTCTAGAGTTAGCAATTTTAAATAGAAAAGATGCTTTAACTGCAGGAAAGAGTTTTTGAAGAGGAACAGAGGTATATGGATCCAGAGGTGAGTGGTAGGAAGATTTATGAACCCCAGTAAGAGCTAGATATGCTCAGTCATTTTAAGACAGAACTAATGTATTCTGCACTGCCCTGCTGTGAACCTTGAAGACTTCAATATTGGAAGCTGAAGTGCTAGGGTGAGACAAAATCCATGAGGGGATTTTTGATAATCTGTATTTTAGACATTGGCAGCTAGCAAGGCAGTCAGTTGCCTAAATTCTCACAAAGTCCATCTAAAGACCTCTTCGGCCCTGATTCAGCCACCTACAGAGTCTAAATCTCTTTGATATGAGTTCCCTTAAGAGGGAATTAAAACTGAAGCCTGTTCCAGAATACTCCTGTGACCTGAGTATGTTGTTGCACACTTGAACGTTCAGCTTCATCTGTGTTTTGATGCTGCTCTCAACTGGTATCCCAATTAGGTTGTGAGATCTAGAATGCCAGTCACTAGAACCACAGTTAGCCTTCTAGTAACTGCTCATTTAGATTATTTTTTTGTCCTAGAGTTTGGATAGATAAATTATTGTTTCAGTGCATCAGTGTTCCATGAACTACAAGGAAGAAAATTACACATGCAAGCAGAGCACATTTTCTTTTCAACTGAACAAAAATAAAGTCCTGCTGCAATATAAGTCTACAGACATGAGAGAAGGTGAGAGTGTTTATGTTAGTAATAAAAGCAGGAATGTTTTAGATTTGGATGGCCAGAGAGAAACTCACTTGAAATTCACAGATCAAATGAACTGCTACAGTGAAAAAATCTTGCAAACCTACATGTGCAGGCTGTAGGGTGGCTGAGATTTTCAGTATCAATAGCTTAGTGCTTCAGCTTTGTCGGTGCTTTTATCTTAGGAATGAGCACTACCATCTAATCAAGGACTTTGGTGTTATAGTACACAGAAGCCCTTCTTTAACCTAAGTCCAAATTTGTGATGCAGAACCCCACTTCTTTCTCATGTCAGCTGCTGTATTGTCCCCAGAAGCATTTAAATTTTTCTCTGTGATTCTTAGCAGCCTGAAGTTTTGCTCCGGGCCACAGCAAGGACACCTTAAGCTCTGCCAGCCAGCCAGCTGCTTCCCATCCAAGCTTAGCTGCGAGGCAGAACATCCATGTTTTTTCCTTTTCAGAAGGGGCTGATCTGTTAGGTGGTCTCCAAGCATGATTACCACACTGAGAGTATGATCTTCCTCAAAAAATAATCTTATAATTTCTCAGTCTAAAACAGAAGACGGAAAAAGCAGTGCTGCAATAGAGCCACCTGCTATGTGATAGCCCTGGGGTTAGTGTGGCCACATAGGAAATTTCTTATGTGCTTCTTTCAGTGATAGCTGAGTGGGTGTGAGGAACATCATGCCAGGCTTCTCTCTTTCAGTGACAGCGCTTAACGTCAAGATAGAGGATTTTGCTTCTTTGGCCATCTCTTGGCCTAGTAAATACAGATTTATGGTCTATCCAGCACAGCCATGGGAAGAAAAGTGGATAGTACCTCCCCACCCCCAGCCAGCCCAATACAGCTAGCCTTAAAGATAATCTAGGTCTGGCCCCCCTCCCGTGGACAGGGACACCTTCAACAAGACCAGATTGCTCAAAGCCCCATCCAGTCTGACCTTGAACACTTCAAGGAATGGGTTATCCACAATGTTTTCTTTATTTTGCATTTTTCATTTAGGTATTACAGTTCTTGCATCAAGGTCTTTTCATAAAATTTCTGTTCTGAATTCCATGTTAATCAGTAAGCCTAATGGGAGAAGCAGGTAAGAACAGGAATTCAGTGACATTGCAGTCTCAGATAAGTGATGCAAAAGTTATTGTCTAGCAGAGCAAGAGTGTGTAAGAAGTATTTGATATTCCTAAAGAGCTGTAACTTTGGAAAGACTACTTAGAGCAGGGCTAATTTCTTCTGATGCAAAACATAAATTGTAAGGCTGCCAAAACTCAGAGTTTGTAATTTTGAGCAGAAGATTTTACAAAAACATTATTTCAGCAGAAAGAGATGAAAGGAACAGGATTAGGAAGAAACAAGGGAATGAACTGGCATTGAAAGAAAAGCACACCAAAGGCCTCCTGAACTTATCGTCCATAGTCCATCAAAGGTAAGAGCAGGCAGCAGCACTGCTATCTCTAAATGTTGTGAGTGTTCACAGATCTTCATAAATGTCTAGCTGAATAAATGTCTTGGGTTTGCATTTTATATTTGTCTTTGATGGAAAAGAAATACCTTTTGCCAAACTACGTCTGCCCTTTGATCTCAGAGAATAGCTTTCTTATTAAATAAACTTGTTTATGCTTATTAATTACAGACTGAAGAACTATACATAGACAATTTGAAAAGACAGTATAAAAAACAATGCTAAAACATATGCCAAATTTTAAAAGAAATTCTACATTAATTTAGAATGGGAACCCATGCTGTCTAATTCATTACGTTCCGTCTTTTCTGCTTTGAACATCAAAAGTGTTTGTTAGTTTGCTGTTTGGTAAACATGTACCATAATGAAGAGAAAATGTTTGATGTATAAACAATGCTCAAAATGGCAAGAAGATTTCAGTGAATGCCTTCAACAATGAAGACTGCTTGCACTAAATTTAGAGTGGAATCCATCACATGTTAATTGAATAAAAATCATATTTAATTCATTACTGATTTTATGAAAATTATGAGTCCAGACAAAAGCAGTGCAATTCCAAAGGAAAAAGTTGTCATAAACAACTGTATGACTTGGCAGGCACATGATACTTTTTTGTAGTAATTTTTCTCTCCTGTTGGTTTATTATGCAGAACAACACAGTATCTGTGATTTTAACATTGAAAAAGTTAAAAGGTTATAAGGTTAATTCTTTTTTTTAGATTCTCTGTTACTTCTAAATTGAGAGAAATTACTGATCACTTTTTGGTTTTCATCCTTGTTTGAATTAGTATGGCTATGAACTGATGTAATAAATAGGCTTCATAAAAGATCTGGTAGCTATTCTTTATTAATTTATTGATATAGATATCAATTTATAATTTATTCTGACATATAGATTCACTTCTAGCTGTTGTCTCAGGTTTTTCTCCCTTAATCTGTTCAAAAGTCTTAAAACCAAGTACAATCAAACTAGCCTCAGGAAAGTAGAAATATGATATTGAAGAATGTAACTATTAAACATTTAAGCTGGTCTCATAACCATTAGTAATCAAAACCATTTTCCTATCATCATTATGATTTCTTTTACAATCAAATGACAGTCCTGTGTAAATTAACGACAAGATTTCCATTGGTTTGTCTAACTCCTATTAAACTCAACATAGATTGTTTTATTTCCTTTTGCCCTTGTTCCAAAGTTATAAGTGTGAGTTCAAAAACCAGATTTTGAAAGCTAACCTTGTGTAAACACTGACCATTGCAACAGCAACTTCATTATGTGTAGATGTCAGAAACAATTTGTGTTATCTCCTTCCCCAAGGAATGTGATAGGTGATTGACAGCATTGCTTCAAGGTAGATCAGGCAAGAGAACAGGAGGAATACAGCTTCAGCAAAGTTGCAGCCTGTCAGGTTCTACTGTATCAATATTAATCTTTAACCAGAAAACTAAAGCAAGTTAAGAATATAGTTGTGAATGCTCCCATTTGCCCAATTTTGAATTACCATGTTTCTGGCTCAATCTCAACCTGATACTGAAGAGCATTGAATGAAATGCTTAATTCTTAATCCCTTATCCTCACACCTGATCTTCTAACAGCTTGTCCTTTTGGCAAGCGGACAGTAAAGCTGGCTCTGGAAACATACAGTGGTTTTCAAAGCAAACTGCAGCATTTACAGGACAAGAGGGAATGGCCTCAAGCTCCACCAGGCTTGACATAGGAAAGTATTTTTCATGAAAAGGGTCATTGGGCACTGGCAGAGGCTGCCCAGGGAGGCGGTTGAGTCACCTTCCCTGGAGGTTATTTAAGGCACTGGTGGACAAGGTGCTGAGGGGCATGGTTTAGTGATTGATGGAAATGGTTGGACTCGATGATCCAATGGGTCCTTTCCAACCTAGTGACTCTATGATTCTATGATTAAAACTGAACTACACCTCCCAAATTCCAAGCATGGACAACCCAAACTCCTGCCATAATTCCTACCTCCTAAAGGAGCTCATATCTCATGGAGGGCCAGAGCAGGTTAATCAAATCAGTAAATCTGTCTAAAAATCTACTGCATTTTTTCTTTTGTCCCAGCAGAAGGTGAGCAAGTCTATATTATTCATAAGCCTTTCTTTCGACAAAATCTGCTAAATACGCTTTGTCAGGATTGTATTCCTCACTTGAACTGAACAACATTGGTACTCTTAAATTTCTCTTGTCCAGGATGGTGCTGCAGCAAAAGAAGGTTTTGGCTCAGTTTGAACTGCAGCAGCAAATTCGTCTGGAGTCTCTGAAACAGAAGCTGCTGGGACTGCATCACCTAGAAACTGAACTGGAGAATCAGCTAATGGTAAATTGCGGTTATTGACTCACAGACCTGAAACACTCCCTGGCAGAACGTCAAACAGGTTGTAAGGGTCTCTTTGCTGTTCTAGTTGAGATGAATGTTAAGATTCACCACTGTCGAGGAAACTGACAACTGTCAGTTGTTTCCTGTGTTCCTACAATTACATATGACTTTTTTTGTCATACCACATGTAGAACAGCTTAACCCAGAATTGAACTGTGTTGTGTTAACTGACTTCTAGTGTATCCTTGTGTGTAGGAAGCAGAGCAGGACTTCATGAGTGAGTTGGCTACACTGGCCCAAGTTCCAGTGGCTGTGAAGAAGAAGCCTTCTAAAAAGAGCAAGCCCCCAGGTTGGTACAATCCTGAACTGTTTTTAAAAAAAAACATGATTCCACACATCGGTGCATATTTTGCAATCCAACACAATGGAGTTTCAGCAGAGACTTTTTGTCACTTCCATTTCCCTAATCAGGATGTAGAAAAGAAAGGCAACCTTACAAGGTCACCAGGCTTACCGGTAGCACAGCCACAAATAAATGTCATCATTCAGAGTAGTCCTTTATCCAGTAGATAGCGTTGTGTCCACTGAGGTAAGGCTTTGCCTTGCTCAAACCCAAATTATTTTTATGTCTGAACTCTGTTCACCTCAGTCACTAAGTCTTTGGGATGACAGCAGAGCTGACTCACCCAGCTTTCATTCTCCTGGTAGAATGGAAGAATCACCTTCCCACACACCTGCTCCAAAGTAGAATCTTACTGAACCAGAAAAGCTGAAATGTTTATATGGATTTACCACATTTTTAACAAATTTGATTAATTCAGTACTCAAGAGATACCTAGGGACAAATTGTCAGAGTAACAGTTGTGTTTCCTAATACACATTTGGTGCGGAGCATGCAAATTCTCATCCTTTGAGCTGTGCAGTCCTTCTGTCATTGTCACAATGAAACATTCAGGATTACATTTGAAAGATGCTGAAAGGTGAGATGGGTGTAAAAAGGGACAAGTAGTTAATTAATATGGACAATTTTGAAGTCTCTCTCCCCAGTAAGTTGTTCCACAAGGGTGCAGAACTTTTTGCCCTGGTAGGCACTGTGGCCCCAGAGACACATGTGGAAGCTTAGCCCAGGGTCCTAAAAACAGTTTACTTTTACCATCAGATTTTTTTCTAATTCAAGTCATATAAAATGATGAATTGGCTTTTCTTCTCTTTGTGATAAAAAGCCATTTTCAATTACTTGCTTAGGAAATATATGATACGACTTTCAGCTGTTGCACCTCTTGAAAACTTACCTCAGCGTTCAGAAAGTGTGAAAGTTGAAGGTCTGCCATGTGAGAACTAACTGATGGTAAAAAAACCAACATGCTAGACCAATGCGAATTGGAATGGTTTCCTTGGAATAATAACATGTGTGTATGAAGTGTTAGAGTGTATTTTTTTGTTTTAGGTTAATCAAAACCAAAAAATACTGTAATATCTCTAATATGTTATTCTTTTTTTTTAATCCACATACATTTGGCAATTCAGGGGAAAAAACAAACTCAAAAAGAAAGACCTTTCAGTCATCAGAATCAACAGACAAACATGATTCTCATGAAAATATTCAAGAGCTGTCTGGACTGACTCCTGGTTTATGCAGGTACAGTAGAGGCTAAAAAGATGGTATGTGAAAAAATATTTCCAAAAAGCAGTACATAATCAGCTGTGTTAACGAAACTCAAATTATAATGCTTATATTAGCTGAGCTTTTCCATAATATTTACTTCTCTCATGTAATTGATGTTCTTTTCCCCATATTCTTAAATATAAGAAAATAATCTGAGTTTGCTTGTCTGTGCTGCTATGTATTTTCTAAATAACTTTGATTTTAGGCAGAGAAATGAGAAATACGATTTTAAAATTTCCTTTAATTAGGTTTTTTAAAACCTGAGTCACAGACAGCATAAATTAGCAGAGACGAGTGAATCCAATGGAACTCGGCTGACATGTAGCAACCAAAATATGGTCTGTGGTATTTAGGCTTTCAGCTTCCACCTTTATTTCGGGAACAAAGGCAAAGCCAGTCTTTGGCTGTTGAGGGTAGCAGCTCTAACAATGATTTTCTTGATAGATGTTTCAGTTGGCTTATGCTGGGATGCTAACTAGAGGAGAAGAAATGGCTACAAACCTGAAAGATGCCAGCTGATTACTACGGGTAGATCAAACTAGCCAGCTGGTCACTGGGGCTTGATATATTGAGCAGAGAAAATCCTGTTGACAGGCAAAGCAAACAGTTGGTTCTCAGGAGCCACAAGCCTTTGGGGAAAAATATTTATCCCCTGAGTGACCTCAGCCTGAGACTGACTTCAGGAGATGGCTCCTTTCCCTGATGGCATCAACCCTTTTCACACACTCCTTTCCCACAGCCAACAAGGGATACGTATGTAGGGAACAGGGATCCAACAAAGGAACGTTTATCTTTATGGAACTTTGTTTTGACAGCCTCAACAGGGGCAGCTGAAACCAGCAGTGCAGAAGTTATAGTTACATAGCAAGCACCTTCCTTCTGTTATCAAAATTAATTTAGTTTTAGAGAGAATTGTAGCATTTGAAAACCTCTGTAATTTTGTTTTATTTTTCTTATGTATTTCTTTCAGAGGGAATTTACAGAGTCTCCATGAAGGGGAGGCTGAACCAAGGAAAAACTCAAAGATGCTAAAAAAAAGAGGTAACAGGTAGTAAAAGCATTTATATGAGCTTTCTGAACACAGAATTTCAAAGCATTATTGGTGAGACTCAGCAGGTATAAATACTTACTAAGCCGCTTTACTGAGAAACAATGAACATCATCAGTTCTAACCAAGAAATCTTCTTCAGCTACAGACCAAGAATAAATATCAACTTCCTTTACCTGTTAATGAGACATTCCCACTTGGTTTTGGAAAGGGGGAACAAGACTTTCATATAAGGTATTCAGGATTGCTTGGGGAATGTGGAGAACAGATCTACACTAGGCTGGTTCCCCCAGTCAATGTATCACAGTAAGATTTCATACAATAGTGATGTGCCACTTGCTTTTGAGACCTAAATGTGGTAGAACAGTTCTTAATATTTTCAAATTGCTGTTTTGGACTAACAAAAATAGATAGAAATGTATCGAATACATGAGTAGATCAAGTGATATTGATACATCAAAAGATTACATTTGGTCTCTCTTTTCTTATGTTTTAGTGCTTCCATGTTTATGTAAGCTTTTGTTAAATTTGTACAAAGATTTTTATAAACATATTCTTCTGTGTTTGTATTAGATCTCAAATTATTATTTTTGGGAAGAATAGGAGAAAAAAAAGTTTACTGTTTAATTTTTTATACTTCAGTTTCTGGTCGTCATTAAGTACACTCCTTTGTTTCCAACGTACTTTGTTATGCTCATTAACATTTCTCATGGGAATTCTTCTTGTTATGCAAAACAGTTAGTTCTTACTGGCTATACAGAGCACCTGTATTGTGCAATAAATTGCCCCACTTAAGCAATCTTAGAGCTTTCATTAAATTAAAACTTTCTGTTCTTTATTTTAAATCAATCGTACATTTTTCTAGCTAAAAGGTTGTCCTGCACGTGATGGAAAATACTGCATTAGCTGTGCAGTTTGCTACAGCTAAAAGTGACTTTGCTGGGCATGTTACACTCAGTTGTTGAAGGGCCAGGTTTCACCTTGATCATTGTAAAAATAATTATATTTCTAAACTGTGGTGCTAAAAGCATTTGATTCCAGTATGTCAGCAATTGGTCTCTAGGCTCTCTCTGCCTTCCTCATCTGGACAGTGTAGTTGCTGCTTCTGCTTGCTGGGCTTTTTTTTTTTCTCTTTTAAAACTGGTGCAGCCTGTTTACTTCTGAACATCCTAATTCCGTATAGAGAGCAAAAAGGAAACTTTTACTATTAGAGTTAATAATGTTTTAAACCACAAAGCTCAGCAGTGGCTCCCGGTACAGTTAGGATGCAATTTAATGGCCCGAGCCGGGTCTCTCTTCACCCGAGCGACATCTCCCTGTGGCTCCTGAGGCCGGGCGGTACTGAAACGGCTTTTCCTCTCCCTTGGAAAGCGTAGAAAGGTTCAGATTATCCCAAAAGCAGGGCAGTAGTGCCCTCTCCCGGTGAGCTGGAGGGCTGTTCTTCTCCTCGGTGGTGGAGGTGGCAGAGGCACATAGGCAGGGAGGGGGCTGGAGAACAGGCCTTATGAGGAGCGGCTGAGAGAGTTGGGGGTGTTCAGCCTGGAGAAGAGGAGGCTGAGGGGAGACCTCATTGCTCTCTACAACTACCTGAGGGGAGGTTGTGGAGAGGAGGGTGCTGGCCTCTTCTCCCAAGTGACAGGAGACAGGACAAGAGGGAATGGCCACAAGCTATGCAAGGGGAGATTTAGGCTGGACATTAGGAAAAAATATTTCATGGAAAGGGTCATTGGGCACTGGAACAGGCTTCCCAGGGAGGTGGTTGAGTCACCTTCCCTGGAGTTATTTAAGGCATGGGTGGACGAGGTGCTGAGGGGCATGGTTTACTGGTTGATAGGAATGGTTAGACTCGATCCAGTGGGTCTTTTCCAACCTGGTGATTCTATGATTCTAGGATGCTGGCTCTCAGCGGGGACCCCTGCCAGTCCCCAGAGCCCCTCCCTGCCCGGCTGCTCTCCCAGCCTCACATCCCCACCCTGCAGGCTCTGCAAACTGGTGCTTCTTCTCCCATGACATCGCATTAGCTTCCTGGCAAAACACCCGCTGCTTTTGCACCTGTTACCAACTTCTCAGTCTCCATGAGTTATTCCATGGATTCAGTGTCCTAGTTGACATCGTGTGCAGATTTTGTGCACGTCAGAGCACTCGCATAACATCACTCCTTGTCAGTGATGCAGATATTGAAGAAGGAAGAGTTTTATTAGACCAAAAAACAACTGTAGCGTGGACCAAGCTAAGCCCACCAGTTACTCTTCAGTTAAGCACTGTTGGAATTTTATGTTATGTTGTTTTAACTACAATGACAATCTCCCTCCCATCTCCTTTCATAGTCATTACAGAGTGCTGCTTTTTTTTTTTCTTCTTTTTTGCCTCTGGCCCCTCAGTTCACTTTAAATCCAGGTGATTGCTTATTTCAAAGGGAACACAGGATAGTGCTGTGAGAAACACTCACAAGTCGAATAGGTGAACTGAGGCATGCATCTTGTGAAGCAACACTAGTTATTTATTAATTCATGATTGCAATCGCAGGAGCACCTCCTTCTAACAAGAAGAAAAGTGCTCAACCTTTGTCAAAAAAACCCAGAATTTTTATACCGTTCTTCTCATAGGAAGACCACCCCCTCCCAAAGCTTACAACCTAAGCTATTACAGGGCTGCTACTAGACTAATTTTTACATATTAACTTTCTTACCCAATTTGTTGTTTTAAGTCCTCAGTACTGAACACAAGAATTTTGGGGGTATGCTGTGAAGTACTTTTATCACCAGCTGAACAGGCACAGTTTATTGCAGCAGTCACATGTTTCAGCACAGGAGTTCCAATTAGTCATCAGAAAGAAAAGATTCTTGCCTTGAAATGGTCAAATCACTGGAGCCAGTAATTCAGAGAAGATACAGAATATACATTCTTAGAGAGTTTCACACTCAGTAGGACAAGATCCTGATCAGCCTAATTTTTAAGTTAGCCCTGCTTTGAGTGGGAGGCTGGACTTAGGTGATACCTCTTCCAACCTGAATCTGTCCATGACTGTAATACCCCTTCCTGCTCATCTGTTACTGAAATGTTCAATGTGTGTTGTCTCCCCCACCATCTTTGCCCCTTACACCATCCGTGTGTTATAGGGGGATGGTAGAAATTCCTTGTGAGCCAGGGATTGTGCCTAGAGAGTCCCTGGGAGATGAACTGCTCAGCAGTTTTGGCATCTGAGAGCAGTCTCTAGCACAGTGGAGGTCACATAGGGAGAAAAAAGAGCATACCTAGGTGTCAACCATAGCTGAAAACACTTGCTTTATACTATAAATTTATAAAGCACTCTTTCTTTAGTTTGTTCAGGGGAGGCTCACAAGAAGCTTTGATCATGCTTTACATGATTTTTCTTATATATCAAAAATACTTGCAGAAATAAAAGGGGAAAGTGCTGTGCTCTTTTTCTCCTTCTTTTTTAACATCAAGGCTAACAACCATTGCAACAGTTCATGGCTGTGTTCAGCTTCATTTGCAGCTTTGACAAGGGCGTAGCTCAAACAAATTCTAGGCATGGTGTTAAGAGTTGTTTTGAAGTAATCATAATAGCCCGTCTCGGTGGTGTCTCTGCTGTAGAAAAACATGAAAAGCCTTGTCATGCAGCAGTCTTGCTGAAAGGCAGCCTGGACCACACTGAAGAGGTGAGCAACTTAAAAGACTTGTACTTGGGACCTTCAGGCCGGTGCCAGCTCCTGTGCAATAGGGGCAGATTTGATTCCTGATGTAAACAAACACTCCTAATTATGTCACACATAATGGTCCTTTTATCCAGCCTGTGCACAGTGTAACCCAATATCAGGGCAAGCTCCAGGTCAGCACTTTGACCCTCTCCATCGTGGTGGCTACAGCAGTCTCTGGGAGGCAATCTGGCATCTTCACATACAACAGCTTTTTGGTTCTTCAAGCTAAACAAATACTTCTTCTATGTGTTCAGCAGAAAGTATGAAGGGATTAGCACACAAGTGCCCAGTTTGCCCCGTGCTGTCTGGGATCTGTCTGTGTACTGGGAGGGTCCTGGTCTCAGCACCCTCGCAGCTGTGGCCACTGGTGTTCTGCAGATCAGGAGCAGGGACAAGTAATGCAGTCACTGATGTACTTGCAGGATGGTTTGCTTGCAGTTGTTTGGAAGATGCTGCTAACTGTAAAGCTTTTGAGGCACGTATGACTGTATATGACTATACATTTACAGACAGCCCTGCGTGTCCATCTCGCTGTAGTAGATAAAATTAGACGCTGTGCAGTTGGTGAGGGGGTGGGGAAGCAGGAGGGACGTGTTGAGACCTGACTTCCCGTATCACTGTGAGTTTTCAAATAAGCAGCTCCAAGAGCCATTTTTACATCATTAGGACTGTATCAGGAGTTACAAGGTCATAGCCCTGCTGCAAATTTTCAGAAGCTTGACAATTCAAAAAGCATGAAAACTTTACATTGCTTTCTTCTTGTAGATAAGAGCAGCTCCTCAGCCACAAGTTCACAAATTGGACATCTCCCAGCTTGTTGCTCTTACAAGCTGAAAACTCAAGTATAGCTTCCTATTCTGTAGGTGTATTCAGGAGCACCAGCTAATCCATTTTATTTACACTATTTTTAAAAGACAGGTTAGCAACATAGGTGTAGGGGTATTGCTGTGCAATAGGCCTCCAAGTGCTAAAAGCACCACTAACCTTGCTTGGTTTAGCCCCACTGTGAGCGTAGCAGAGCATGTGTCACCTTTCCAATGGTGTATCACAATAACCATAGAAGCGAGGCATCCTTCATCTCACCTGGTGACCATACGGTGCCTGTGCTCCAAAACAGTGCTGTTTAAATCACACCCAGGTAGTATTGTATGTCCAGAGTAGAGAGACCTAGACACAGGAGGACCCGCAGGCTTCCCCCAGGCTGTCCCTCAGCAGCACCATGAGAGAAGCAGTCTGGTTGTGGGAGCTTATACTCATCCTGGGCACACAAGCCAGTTGCTTTGGGTTAGGATATTGCTTGGCATGTAGGCAAAGTGGAATCTGTCAATACCAGCTGCACAATCATTTCTGTCGCCTCAGGCACGACTAGTTTTATAGATCGAGTCAACTTACTTGGAGGGGAGCAACCATTGCTACTTGCAAAAACACATGCAAGAAAACCATTAAAGAAATTGCAACTGGCAATTACAAAATTTTCACACTATGTCAAAGTTGCTGCATAGTTTCACAAACCATCTTTATTTGTATTGTCCACGCTAGATGGCCAGAACTGTTGCTGGATCTTTCAACACTCATATCAAATGGGTTGGAATAGGACAGCAGACATGGAGACTTGGCATTTCAGGATTACCTTACCTGCTAGGCTGTTAGTTACTCCAGGACAAGTTGCATTCAGGCTTATTTTTTTTTTTTCCTGCTATCATTATTTTATTTAATGTAAAAAACCTCAACTACCAAGTGAACAAGCAGGGGTAGGTATAAGGGCACTCTACAGGCAATAGGAAACCAATTTGAATCCTTAGCCAGAGTTGCCCGTGAAAAGCTTTATTTTTCTCTTTTGGGGGAACAACCAATGCAGTTCACTTCAGCCTGAATTGCAGTGTTTCTTCACTGGTTCAGATCAAAGCCAAAGCAAAAGCTGGCTATTCAGACCACGTCTGCTGCCAGCTTTTCCGACCAAGCTGACCCAAATGGAATTTTCCAGAGTAGCAGTTCCTTTCCCAGGCAAACTGGAGGTGACAGCATACTGGCTTCAGAATAAGATGACAGACTTATGGTCGGCTAACTCTTTTATGTCCCACATGATGTGACATACACCACATGCCCTGGGCCAACAAGACAATGATTGCTGTGTGGAAAGGATGAACAGGTGCTAAATGGTCAGGCATCACAGCCATATAAAAACATTCCACTGGCACCACGCAGCGACAAAACGTTTCCTGGTGCGGCTTTGTAGTGTAGACAAGGGCAAAGGGGCACAAAGCCAAGGGGAAGCATTCTGACGTGTGTTTAAGTTCATAGCACTCCACCCTCCAGCACGGCCCACACTTCCCACAACATGCTCAACACAATCAGACAATTAAAAGCAATATAAAAAAGTTTCTTTACGTAGTTGTGAGAGTCAAAGACAAGGAGAAAGCATTTTCTTCCACTCTCACAGAAGGAAAGGATTCAAGTCCACTTACTTTCCTCACTTTACCTGTAGCATGTCTTGTTCACACCATGCCTAAACGCTGCTGTGGTTCGGTCAGCAGAGAAAAGCGGCATTAAGTCAAAATAGCTTAGGTCAGAGCAGAGCACCACATACTCGTCCTGTACAGAAGCTGATGGCACTCAATTACCATTTCAGGCAAATCAGATGCAGACCTGAAGGTCTTCAGAGAAAGCTAATTTAGGTCTTAATTGCAAAAACTAAGGCAGCTGCAATGTCAATACTAAGTACATTTTTACTGTGAGGTCTATTTTAATTAAGACAGATGATGACATGTTATAATATGCATATGTGGACATTTATACATTTAAGACCCCTTGTGATCTAAGGAAGTTGATTCTTTCACATGATGTCAAACTAGAAGACAATTTCTCTTGAGTTTCTCCATTCTAAATTTTCAATCACTGAGCCAACAGCACTGGAAAGCAGAGGAAGACACATACCCATCAATTAATTTCCTTTATTTCACAAGCTCTGAATTCAGAAATTGAACCACAACTACGTAGATCTTGATACGGTAGAGTAAGTAAAAATGCATGTGATTACAAAGGAAAAACTTTGTACAAAAAACTTTAAAAATCCGACGGTAACTTGGATTACCTGTAAGTACCAAAAATCTCATGCAGAAGGAGAGCACTACTGCCCAGGTGGAGAAATCCTTGCAGGGGTGGCAATGGCATTGGTATGGATAAATTATGGCTGTCTGAAATGGAAACAAGGACACAGACTTGGAACGTACTGAGTGGAAACAGACAGGTGGTACGAAGACCTTTTGTCATTATGTGTCCCAGTGATTTTCTGTGTCAGATAAGTGCTTCTTGGGTTTATAATAAATTAAAGATGAAACAGAAGCTGCCTATACTACTCTACTGCATACTTTCAAGATGGCCATTTTCTTCCTTCATAAGTGTTTTTGGTGTGTTTCTCAAATCCAGACCTTAATCTTGGCATTGTGTCTAGTCAATTCTTGGCAACGTGTTCTAAAGGGACTCACTCACAGAATGCAACTTGCATAAATAACTCAGTAACATGCATTAACTACTCTAATACAGCGAAAGGGTGCAAAGGAACCATCATTCAGTTACGAGACAAAGCTAAAACCTGTAGTCACTAAAGGGGCAATGGAAGCACCATGCTTTAAGGTGACTATGGCATGAAAGCACAATTGTGAGGCAAGTAGTTCCAAGCAAACATACCACACTATTATCACCTCTTCCTATACAAAAAAAAAAAAAAAGACATTTCAGTTTTTATTTCCATTAGTACCAAATAGAACTGTGGGTTCAATAACACAAATATTGAAGGGAACGGACATTATTCCCTTGAACCTTCATCCTTGTGTTTCTGTCCATTAGCATTTTTCAGCCAAGACTGGTAATATTTGAGCGACCACCAGGAGGTGCCACAATGCGGTGGCCAGTACGGCGTGGGTTATTGTCATCTATCTGAGCTCCTGCAACAACAGAAAAAAATCAGGTAACAAAGCTGTGAAATGGAAAACAACATCAGTGGTGAGATTTTACCAGGCTTATGCCAGCTATGTGCCCCACACACCACCATCAAATGGTTTCTTTTGAGCCAGACCCCTGACTGAAGTGCTAAACAGACCTCCACGGTACATTTCTGTGCCTAGTTTCATTTGTCTTCAATAAGAAGTAAAGAATTAAATGTTTGGGATCAAATTGATGCTTACCCTGCAGGGGCAATTGTTCACCAGTGATTTGAAGAAGATCCCATGCAGGAACGACAGCCTGCAGATTGGGTTCCCTTCATGAGATCACATCCTGACAGAAAATATTACTGCTTAAACTACTAAATAACCCCAAATGCATGTAAGAGCATAGTGGATTTTTCAAACCTGCCTTATGATTTAGAATGCTGCTCCCTACTGAGTCCGTGAGTTAGTGGGACAGTGAAACGGATGTTAGTGATCACAAATCATGAGGAAAGCAGCACTGAGCTGATGTAAACTCATACCCACTTCAAACTGCCATTTTAAAGTGTTGAAAGGTTAAGCTTAAGGTGACAGCAAGCTTTCTGCCAGGCTAAATACTTTTTGACCACAGTCCACTTCCCAAAAGCAATGTAAGACTAACATAAAAGCACAGGATCTTTTTAAATGCTATCATAGTCCCTGGTTCTGCTTTATTTTACCTTAGGAAAAGTTTTTTCACAGAAAGGGTCATTGGGCAGTGGAACAGGCTGCCCAGGGAGGTGGTTGATTCACCTTCCCTGGAGATGTTTAAGGCACGGGTGGACGAGGTGCTGAGGGGCATGGTTTAGTGTTTGATAGGAATGGTTGGACTTGATGATCCGGTGGGTCTCTTCCAACCTGGTTATTCTATGATTCTATTTCACAAGAACGCAGTAATGTGTATTTGCCTGATTTGGATCAAATTTGTATCACAAGATACCTTGGTAGCACCCAGGTCCAGCAGTGAAGTGTGAAACCACAGCTTCAGATGTTATTAATTATTATTATTAGATGTCAAATTTCTAAGCTCTTTTTTTGGTTTATAGAGCTTTATGTATGTGCATGTGCTCACTAAGGCCCCAGATGTATGAGAAAAAATATACTTCAACTCACTAGAAGCATTTTTTAAATATTTTCTGTCCTTGAGCTTACTTCCAGAAGTTTCATTTCGTTTATAAAGACACGATCTATCAGGAAAACTCTGTCTGTCCTGGGTTCCCACAGGGCAGAAAATCCAGTGACTTTCATAGCATCATAAGGAGCCACTTATTTACCGACTGAGCTGTAGACTTTTGAAGAATAAAGACTTGACACACTTGTAATTGTCTTCAGATGAGAAGAATTATTTCCAGCAGTCCCAAAGGATGATTTTCCAGTCTATTTCTTATGTACCATGGAAAATATTTTGAGCACCAAGAGCAAAGAGGACAAGCAATACTCTAATCTGCATATGAATAGCTTCTGCACATGGTTTGCCAACCATGGGCAAGGGCAGTTGAGGTTTACATGCCTAGCAGTTCCTGGTCTTGCAGCAAATAGCTGAATTGTCTGAGCAATCTAAAATTTTTTTCTGCATGCAGTCTTGTAATATTATTTACCCAGCCCATTACAGTTAGTTGAGGTCTCTGGTTGATGTGACTGAGGCCCCTTGGCAGTATGTACAGCTGGTTGGACTAGGGAAATATTACAAGACTGCATGCAGAAAAAAAATTAGATTGCAACTTTTGAATATTTGGCAATTCGAAACATATTCCTACAGAATGCATGTATGAAAACATATATATACACATATATACATTTATGTAAATATATGCAGGTATGTGAGTATATATAATCTTTTCATATTTTATTAAGCAATTATAATTGAAATTTATCACCAATAAACCATACTCATGGCTTTAAAACATTTCTGATGAGTCAGGCTGACGTACCTGATAAGCTAAAATTGGACTGATGGAGGTTTCTGATTGGTGGGGGCTGGTTTTTGGCAGGGGAGGATTTAGTTGAGGGTGCAGGAGTTGCATATTTTGGCGTAGCAGGGATTTCATACACAGGCCCATCATACATTCCTCTGGAGACTCCTTGCAGTCCTCCCACCTAGATCAAGAGGAGAATAATGCAGACACTGATAATGGTTCCTAATGATACTCCTGCCTTTATGCAGAGATGGCTGAGCACAGAGCTACGTTCTGTATTAGCCAAATTAAAAACACACTTATATTCTCATCACAGCTACAGACTGCTTTATATATAAAGTAAATTAAAAACCTTCCTCCTCTATTTTTATATATAGAAAAATCATAAGAGAAGCTTGCTTAACAGTCAATGGGGAGAAATGCAATTCAAAAGAACAGATCTGACCTAAGACAGTTTTTTTAAATTAAGATAGTCACTATCACCTCTTCTCTCTCCATTCATGGCATTCAAGTGAATTCTTGAACACTTGGGTTGTTGCAAGACCAATACCCACTATTCTAATGGCAGCAATTTCACTCCTACCTGCATTTTCTCTTCTCCTCCCCTTCACATCTCTTATTATCTTCATTAGAACTCATTGAAAACTGCTCACAATTTTAAAATCTCAAAAAAGTTTCCACTTCTTGTCATCAACTAAAAAAGTAACTATATGCTAGGCTGTGGCATGGGACCTGTCTTTCAGTATTTGTCAATGGAGTATCTGTTATTTGAGCTCTCATTTCAGTTTGAGGTCCCTAGATTTTATTCCTGTACAGTTGCTTGAAGGAATATGAGAAAGACAATCAAAACAGCTTCATTGGCCTTGAAATCACAGGAATCTGGAAAATATTGTTTTTTTAAAAAACAGTACCAATTTTCAGGAAGAGCCTGAAGCCACTGAATTGCAGAATACAAAGCTCATCAAAAAATCAGAGAAAATGTGGCTTACAAAATTAGTGCTTCAGAGCCATTTCCCCAACAGTTTAACAGAAAATACTGAATGGGAAGGTCACTGCTCACAGGGGTCTGATCCAGCTCTTACAGAGCTTAATGCATTTTCCTTGCCTTTGGTGACAGGGTCATCAAGCTCAAGAGCCAGTGTCTCACAGGCTAAGCCTAAACTAATGCACAGAAGGGAGCAGGTGCTGATCACAGCAACGTATCTTTCTTCCATGGACCCACAAAGGCAGTAGTTCACACTGCTATCCCTGGGATATTTATCCAGGGATAAATTTATACTGTTCTCCTGTGAGTTACAGCTTTGCAGCCCCTTGTTTCACATGTTTTTTCTATATTCCTGTGTTATACACTGACATATTCATATGGTGGCCAATACATCCATCACTGGGTTTTTCTAAATATTTCCAATCGATAAAATTTGATAGTGGGAAAAGGAATGCAGATATGAACCTGCTCTCCCTTCCTCTTGGCAGGCAGCAGAGGGAGCTGCAAGAGAGAAAATAGAGAAAATATTCCTTACCTTGGTCAGTCCTTGTCTAAAATCAAAAGTCTTTCTCAAAATCTAGGCCTGCTTGCAAGATGCAAGTTACTTAGCCCAGTTACATCAGTAGTTTGCACAAAAGTAAAAAACAACTATCAGAGTGTGGTGTCTAAGTGGTGTTTTTAGTATTTAAATGACATCATCACTAACTTACATGGCAGTCCCACACACTAAACCCTTGAGAGGCGAGTGTGAAGAAATGTCCCATGTCATCTAAGTGGATAATGTAAAAGAAGTACAATATTGATCGGTATTTTGCAAAGCTTTTGCAGGTGTTTTTCATTTTTACAGTGCTTTTTCTTATTAGAAGTGCAGACCTTTTGTATCCCACAGCTTGACGGAATTTGTTTAACAAATGAGGAAAGAGAAAAACTATCAACCTGCTTGTAGAGTTTCAGCTGCCATCCTCATGCACTGTGTGATATACTTGATTGAAAAACATATGACTTTTAGTCAATTTGTCTTGTCACCTGTTCTCACACAGTGACTTTCTTGCTCAGTGGCAAGAAGCAATAACCCTGAACTAGTGTCAAGCCAATTGGTTTTCAACAGAGCACTTATATAATTCAAAACCAGAAGTGACTCAGGCTTAATCCTTGTCATTTCCCAAGCTTTTTATAAAAGACAAGAGAAAAGTTTTTTGAGCGGCGAGTCCTGCTAATATTTAACTCAGCAAATGCACCAACAACAGTTCAGAGATGCCAAATATAATGAGCATCTCTGGCTTACATGCTTTTTCTTCTCTGCAGTGTGGCAGTTAAGTATGCAAAGCTCAGTAGTAATTTAAAATTCTGTTCTTCTTCTAGGCAACCCTCCTCCCAAAGAAGCTTTATCTTTTTCTTGTGTTTTAACTAAAATTAAATCTATCGCTATTCCACCTCCCTTTAAAAGCCTGCACAGCTGGACATAAGGCAGTTAGGCCCAATTGGCAATAATAGGCTCTATCCACTGATGCTCACAGTGCTAATTAAGTTAAAGAAAGCTCAGACTTGCAAAGGAACCAATTCTCTGGTGTTTGTTGAACAAAGCACATATAGTCCACCCAATACGGATGCATATTAGCAAAATAATAATCAAAAAACCTGCTACTGTATTTCCAAGAGGGTATAGCTAGAAATAAAATCAAGTAATATCTGATATTACCTTATTCCTGATTTTGACGCGCTGGTAAAGATATTCAGGGAAAGGTTTGCGAGGGATGAAGCGGCCCATTCCCTTATTTACATGCAGATTTCCATCTTCAAACACAATCTTTCCTTGGCTGATGACCACAAGTGGGGCACCATGGCATTCCATTCCTTCAAAGATGTTGTATTCAACAGCCTGAGAATCAACCAACATATTCACTGCAGGTTTAGTACAAGATCTCTTTCAGTTGGTGACTTGTAACCACAGTTTTACACAATGGCCATTAAGAAGTGTATAAAATGGTTTTGTTTGAAGAAGTAGTAATCCATTTCAATACAAAATGATATTAAAGAATCTCTCTTATCAGACTTTCCTAGATCAGTGTTTTCTTTTCCATTTCTCTCTTTCCATCAAGGCTTTATCTCATTTGGTTTTGAAGACTTCCCATATTAATCCAGAGCCTCTAAAATATGACAGCCTTAATAAGAAGGAAAATTGTGACTCAGCTGCTGGATACCCAGAGCACACGGTCCCACTATACATCTGCTCTGACTGTGTAAGGGAATTTCAGAGGGACCAGCACACAGATTTCTGTCCGAAAAAGCCCAGAAAGGACCAGGAAAGGCTGAATCCAAATGGGAATGACTGTCAAAGGGCAGGTGATTATTACTTTCTTGAAAATACAGACAGATCTCAAGACAGAGAAATAGAAACTGAATCACCTAAACTTACTATTTTAAGTTTTCTAAAGGGTTTTGCCTAGTATAAACCACATGACTGATTTACAGTAAAACTGGAAGAACTCCTCAGTGTAAAAGACCAATGTACTGAACAATAAGATAACAACTTTGAGATGACAACACACAAGATAAAACCTGTCACAGTCAAAAATCAAAGCGACTGTGAGTCACCAGTACTCTGCACTAAGGGCACAGGAGTATGTGGCAAAGCCTTGGGATTAAATAGAAAAACCCAGCCGTGAGGTTGATCAGAGCTGTATTATCAAAATATTTAATCATCTCTCACGGTTCAGAATATACTGTTGATACAATTGTGCAATTTGTAATAGGTGCTTTTCAGGTATGTGAATAAAAGCAAGCTGATTTTAAATTTATCACCACAGCTTTACTAATCTCATTTGCAGAGCTAAAAATTCACACTTACAGACCTGCCACAAGCATGCAAAAAACAGTGCAATGGTAGATGCGGACAGAAAATAAATCCTTGCTGATCCCAGGGCTTCCAATACAAGATTTCAATACTTTCATCTCCTGAAACACTTAGCCATTTCAGAATAGGAATAGGCAATTACCCCCGTGCATTTGCTGTTCACATGAATTAGATCAACAGTTGAAAATCAAGAATGACGTTTCTTTTTTCTTGCTAGTTTTTCTTGTCTCCTTACCGATTTATGGCTTTTAGCTGTTATAGTCTTCACCTTATCAGGGTCCCAAATAACAACATCAGCATCTGATCCTACAGCAATCCGGCCTTTTCTTGGATACAGATTAAAGATTTTGGCAGCATTGGTGCTGGTGACAGCTACAAACTGGCTCTCGTCCATCTTGCCTGTGGCCTAAAAACAATACAACTTGAGCAAAACACACTTGTAGAATGGGGTTTTACTATTCAGAGTACTGAACTGTTGGGAAGGTAATGGAAAGAATGTAGTTCACATATATGGTGATGTTGCAAGAAACAGAACTTTTATCAAGTGGGACTTTATAAAAGGCACATTACTTGTGAGTTTCAAATGAATGTGTTACTCCTGGCACTCCACAGCGCAGCCAGTAAAACCTTAATGCTGATGATAGCATCAAGTTGCCCAGTTACCTAAGGTCCCCTCCTCTTAAAACTGATACCTAAGTGTGTTTTGTTGCTAGTGCTAGTAACATCCATTTAAGTATTTTAACTATTTTAAAACAGATAAATTCATGAGTGTTGCACAATTAAATAAAAGATCAAGATTCAGACTCTTTTAGAAAGATATCTTGCAAATTAAGTCTATTCTACTATTACTACTACTAAACCAATACTTCTAAGTAATAGACCTCCAATTATAAAGTCCTTGCCTGGAGATATGACACCACGAACATGAACTTTTTACACAGTCAATGATGGCTTAATAGCAGCTGTACACAATGGGGCGATAAGCAAGAACAGTGTTCAACAGAAGAAGAACAGTGCCAAACTTTTTAATAATAAATAAACACTTATTTCCTGCCTGACAAAACATGAGATTTGCAAAATATAAGCTACTTGGTAGTGCAGGACTGAATGTTACCCTGTAAATCCCATGTTGCAGCCCTTCCTGCAGCTCTTTCGATTTGTGGGAGTAACAAAAGGAAAATATCATTGTCTGGCTGCACTTTGCTCGCTTCCCTGCTTTGCTCCTACGTGGCACATATCTGAAGTTGTCTCTTTGTTTGAAATCTCAGTTGTGGTCCCTTTACAAAGCAGTTATTAAATACAGTCTGGGAGAAATGCTCATGAGAGCATTGTAAGTACTACCACTTCCCAGTTTGCAATGTGCATTTGAGTGCAATGCAGTGTAAGGTAATGAGTGTGTGTGTGGGCATGGGTGTGTATGTGGAGATGGGACAATGGAACCATCAAAAAATTGCTAACTTATGCCTGCATCCCACTGCAAAATATGCCAGTATGAATTACATGTGATGTTCTCCTTCAAAGCATTTTATAGTCTAGCCTCAGGCTCAGGTGCCATCCATTTGTAATCTCTCAAAAATGATGAGACACTTCTCAATTTCAAACAATCCATTCATCGCGTTTATATAGGGTACACTTCAAAATCATTAAACTGCTCCAGATCGTACATCTCTGAGAAGTACCCACTCAGACACAAATGGAAAATTCAGCAGTGGAGCCTGTGAAGCCTTGGGTCTCATAAAACACATTGGTGTTGCACTGTCGAAAGTTAAACAAAGCCCTGAGCTAATAAAAATGGAGAAGGTTTTTGAAATAAACACCTTCTAGTAGCGCTCTCTCAGAGAATTCTCACAAATATATTACAAAACCACTTAAGTACTTAAGAGTCTCCTGGCTTTCATTATTCAGCCAACAGTGAATTTCCTTTTAGTCCATAAAAGTAAGTAATTACTTACTACAGCCTTGTCCCAGACAACAGTCATTCTTTCCTCAATTCCATTGACACCTTCAGGAATCATAGTGAAGTTGTCCTTTCCAATGGCTTTCTGGGCAGTGCTATAAGGGCAATGTCCACTTCCCGTCACCTGCAGGTCCCCACTGTGGAGTTAACACACAGAAGGTTTAGACCAAGCGTCACCAAAGTCACCTTAGTCTCAGACTAGTTGTTAATGAACAAATTTTTAGCCTACATCCTGGAGGTCTAGGCTGTAAATCATGTCAGCAGCCTTTACACATTGGCTTTGGATCACTGAAAGCAACAATAGCACTGGACATCGCCGCTTTCTCCCAGGAGCACCCTGAACTCACCCAGCTTTCTAGCTGCTTATCGACAGAGATCAGGCTCAAGCCCACTAACCAGGACAAAGGATTATTCCAGGATTAAGGAAATGATCAGAAGCTTGTATGAAATGTCTGCCAGTCTCAAGGTAAATTAACTTATAACTATGTTGAAAAATAATGGCAGATTTTACAGTGCAAAGTCAGGAGCATCAAGCTTGTTTCCTTGTATTTCTCCCCTGCACATACATTTTTCTTGCAATTCTTACACAAATATTTCTTGTCTGAGCTTCCAAAACAGAACCATGAAAAGAAATAAAAGTTTTTTATCAGGTAGTAAACAAAGAAAGGCATAGTTCAAGTCAAACATATGCTCTGGATTTATCTAACTTAAAGGTTTTACACGGCAAAAGGCATAGAGTAAAACACAGAAACAGCTAGTGAATAGTAACGCTTTTATTTAAGAAGTCAGTTTTTTCAGCCTACAGAAAATTAAATTGCAGCGAGCAGAACTGGATCACCACCACTCTTGTGAATGCAGAGGAAGGACATAATAAACATGCAAAAATGACAAAAAGGAAGATACGTTCTTCAATATCCACAAGAAATAGGTGATGGGTTTAGGTCTCGATTAACCTTACAGGAGTCAAGGACATTCAAACACACTACAGTTTTTGTTCTGTCACTCCAGAAGGGTGATGTACCCAAGAGCCTGTCATCTTCTTCTTTATATCTAAGTTCCATCTCTGAAACATCTGAACTATTCTGGTCCATATACTTAGATTCCAACAAGCTAACAAACAACCAAATACAGAGGAAAAAAAGTATCACACATCAGTAATTCTAATGCAAATTTCTGGACTGCCAACCCTAATGACTGCTGACAAATAATCTTTGGCCTCTTTTCTAGTTCTTCACCAAGCTCACATCCATCCATCCATACAGTTTTTAGCAGAAGCCAAATCCAGGTATTTAATAGTGAAAAGGCAGCTATATTTTAGCTATTCCAGATTATTAATGACTGCCTGGTGTTAGTCCGTAAGATTAAACTAAATCCATCAGTTAAACATTCATTTATTCTACCACAACAATAATGTCAGAAGATTGCAATACTATTTCTTCCTTTTTGTTGCTCTTCTGCTAGTAGCTTATGTGGCTTATCCTCTCTCTGTTTTCTGCACTCCAATGAATACAATCATCAAAATACGAATATGTCAGCCAGGCCCTGTATCACTGCCCATTTCCCTGCAGTTATGTTGCACTTCTTACACTACGCTATTAACCCCTACAACCAAAAATAAAAAGGAGTGCTTCCTCTGAACTCTACTTGCCCTCTTATCTGACATTTAATGACATTTAATGGCATGCACTGCACTCCAGTAGTCTAATCAAGAGAAGACTTCTGAAGCTGAAGAAGGTCACTCAAGAGCTGCCCAACATCTCGTTAACCACACGGGCACTCTTCCTTTTTAGATAAGTTCTAGCGCCAAATGGGGGATAAGCATCAGATCAGCTAAAAACCTGACAGACAAGAAACCATCACCACCAAAAGAGAGAGCAGTGGGAATTAACAGTGGACATATATGTATCTTTACATGCTGTATCAATATTTCACCATCTTATTCTGCACCGTAAACAAGGCTTTCATGGCAGGTTACATCTTCCACAAAGCACCAAGATCTCGTATCTCTAGATGAGAAGACACAGCATATCACAGTTGCGATAATGCAACAACACACCATGGAAGATGAAAGCTCTCTCAGGTGCATTGATCACAGATGAAACAAGGACCAAATCTCATGAATCAAATCCGACCTGCAAACTCCATAGGACATGCTTGATTTTTACAGATTCAACTCTTCAGTGAAAAATCACTACTTTTTGTGGAAAACAGCATAAGTAGTATGCTACATGCTTGCAAAGGAAGAATGTAAATGAATGTAAAATATTTGTCTCCTAATGAACAGTACAATACAAGAGCTAAATACTGTCTTAACCATCATCCTTGCATAAAATCCCCCACAAATGCATGGCAGACTGATAAAATATACAGTTCTTTTTTTAGTTTCATAGTATAGATTTAAAGTATTAAAACTGAAAGCAAGCTAAGCTGCTGTCATTTAAGATCTAGGACTTTAAGCCACTAGAAAAAAAGCCATTTTTGCATGCTTGAGGGATAATGAAAACTCCTGTGACTCCTCAGTTTGTCTTTCTGATGTTAGTGTTAAAAGAAGTCATTATTTGGATTCCAGTTCCAAAAATTCTCTTGTTATTTTAGTTAATCTGTTTTGACCCACATATTATTATTATGGGACTCTTCTAGAAAGCATATAGCCATGTCTGATAGAGTAAAGAGACAAATATTTTGATATTCAAAGGGCTAAGAGCTGGCTAAGAACCTTAACTTCACACAATGATCTTCACTCGTTACAGCATGGATCAGGCCAGAAAAGTAATTTTTCTTTCTTGTCCATATTTTAAGGAACAGAAAGTAGTTCAATTATGGAAAATAACTTCTGCTATCAGTCCTGGTGGTCTTTTGCTTAAGCTAAAGAAGACCCACAGTTAGCTACAGGCAGGAAATATTTTCAGAGATGGGTTTATGGTCTGGGTTACTGGCAAGGCATTGCTGATGTCTTCTTTTCTATAGGAGAAAGACACTTCTGCCTCTGCTGTCCACGTTCTTTTCTTCTCTCTAGTGATAACCCTCTACCTACCAAGCTGAAGTCAGGCCATATCCCTGTCCTGTCAAGTGACGGCTTCAAGTCACCAGACTGTCTCCACCCAAGTCCCTGACAGTCTCCTTTGTAATCCACTCTGGCTTCTTTCACCTGCCTAGCATACCTTTTCTATATGTAGCACTTATCTTTGCTGTCTTCCCGCTTGAGGACCTCTGAATATATAAAGACACAAGGCAAGCTAAATGCAAAATCAAGGCTACAAAAACTAATTACAAGTAAACTTGTATGATTTTGGTCCATCCCAGAAGCAGGCAAACCACAAAGTCAGAAGTTTTCAATCCACCAGAGCTAAACCCACTGAACTCTGCTACAAACGCAATTTAGTTTAGGACTTAAAACTGAGTCTGTTCTCACAGACTGGGGCTCATCCAACAGATTGTTGCTTATGCTGGACAGTGAGGATGCCATAGAATCACAGACTCATAGAACAACCAGGTTGGAAGAGACCCACCAGATCAGCAAGTCCAACCATTCCTATCAAACACTAAACCATGCCCCTTAGCACCTCGTCCACCTGTGCCTTAAACACCTCCAGGGAAGGTGAATCAATCACCTCCCTGGGTAGCCTGTTCCAGTGCCCAATGACCCTTTCTGTGAAAAATATTTTCCTAATATTCAGCCTAAATCTCCCCTGGCAGAGCTTGTGGCCATTCCCTGTCACCTGGGAGAAGAGGCCAGCACCCTCCTCCCTACAACCTCCTTTCAGGTAGTTGTACAGAGCAATAAGATCTCCTCTCAGCCTCCTCTTCTCCAGGCTAAACACCCCCAGCTCTCCCAGCCGTTCCTCATAAGGTCTGTTCTCCAGCCTCCTCACCAGCTTCATTGCTCTTCTCTGGACTCACTCCAGAGCCACAACATCCTTGTGGTGAGGGGCCCAGAACTGAATCTGATCATATATTAACATCTGATCATATATTACCAATTTGACTAGAGAAAAGGAAGAAAGTTAATTTGAAGTCCTGGTTAAAGACTATCTATCTGTACAAGCAGGAATCACTTCAAAAGCAGAAAGAATTAGTCCTCGAACAGCCAGCAGTTGCCTCTGTCACACTAATCAAAAGCTAGAGAGTTCATGCCTGCCAGCCTAAACACAGGGATATAAACCATCCCTAGTTTTCTGTGCCCCTTCTCAGCTCTTTTGCGTATGAGACTGGTCTGAGCTCTAGATGCTTCATCCTGCGTGGCTTTTGCACTTGCCTGACTATCAGCTGGTGAAAAAAAATAAAAATAATGAAAGTCTTACCATGCTAAGAGCGAATTTAAGTGATCTGGAGTGGTAGGATCAGGACTCAGAGGTGGTGAGGTCACAAAAGCTGCAGCCTTGGCCCAGTTTTTGCTCCAGTAATGTGTCCCATCTGTCCCCAAGCTGGCAGTTATCGGCTCTCCAAAAACAAGAGGACCTTGGGGAAATCAAGGATATACAGGAACTGATTACAATCCGCTCTCTCTTTAGCACATTATACTGCTTGCTGCACGTAGCCGTGTGTGTAGTTTACACATTCCTACATGGCCAGGGTGGCTCCCAGAAAATTAAGCAGCCTTGGGTTTGTCTATATGATAAAAAATTAATCAAGAGGTTCTCTTGAGCTATACAAGCTTTTGATCAGAATATTTACATGCTCCCTTTCTAATCCAGAAGAGACAGTTCAGATCTGGTTTTAATTTGTGCTGTTTTAATCACAGCCACGTTCTCTCTGTTGCTCCAATTCAGAGTGCATTTAGGTGGAGGATGGGCTCCAGCAGACAGATGCCTTTTTACTACCCCCAGGTTGGGCACAGCACTAGCAGATAGCAGCATATGGTCCCCAGAACCATATTCCAAGTCTCCAAGAATATAAATATCAAGACGATATTTTCCTCTTTGGCTTTTCCATATTGTTCACACATTTTGTAGCACCAACCAGCAGAAAAGTACTGACTTGCAAACGCAGCTTTGAAAGCAGCTCACTCCAGGCTCACAAGTCCTTTTTGGCTGCTTTGTAACCTGGATCCCTCCATGGCCCCAGCAAGCAATGTCAACCCCCAGTGCACATCTGATGGGGTCAGCCTCCAGCGGCAAGGCCAGGCATCGCTAAATGAAGGTCCACTGCTCAAGTGACCTCAGAGGGAAATACCCTGAAGTATCCCCAAAAGGCACAGAGGATGTACTAGACCCTGTTAAGAAGAAAATATCTCCCTCCTTCCCATGAACAAAGATAAAACAGTCCAACGGAAAGGTAAAAGGGAAGGCAGGATAGAGAAGAATTACAGCACAGTTTTCAAGGGGACAGTTTGTGGGGAGAGTTTCTGAACCAAAAAACACAAGATATCCCTTTAACTTTTCCAACCATAAATGTTTAGAGTCTCCCTATATCTTTAGATCTGGATCAAGATGTACAGGTTTCTCCACTGAGTTTCTATTCCACAAAAATAAAAAACCCAACACAAAACAAACAAACAAACAAAACCCCAAAAAACCACCCCAAAACCAAAAAAAAAAACCCAAAAAAAAACTTGGGGGACAATAGGAAGTCTCCTACCTTTCTTTCTCGCCAGTGCAATGATGTCAGCCGCACTCTTGCTCATCACCTTGGTGATGTACACTGGGCAGTTTATTCGACTGGCAATGGTGATGGCACGGAAAACTGCTTCTGCTTCAAGCTGAGGAAAACAAGGAGGAAAACAAAAAAAAAAGTTAACTGCAAAAGTAAACTGGAGAAAAAAAAGAACTGGAGGGCTGACCCATATTTCCAACTGTTTAGCAACAACTCTCCAGAGATTGATTCTCTTTTTCCATACAGAGAGATGCAGCACTGGGAAACAGGGAGCTAACCCAACCTCCGACACTTCGTGTTAGTAGTAACCACAGCCAGGCTTGGCTTGTCAACAGGGTCCAGCTGCCTTGGCACTAACACAGCTCCCTAGCTCCCTGCACTCCAGGAAAGGTTGCGCCCAAGCAGCTGATGGGGATGCTCCTTACCTCTCTCCCACCTTTCTTCTTCAGACTTCTACTTTGTAGTTGGAAGGAGAATGAAGCTAGGAAACACTGCCTACACTCGGAGACAACCTCTGAGCTCTTCCTGGCAGCTTACCATATCCAATCTTTACACAAGGTTAAGATAACGGGGAACACAAAATATTCGCAAACAGCAACTTCAGCACTAAGGACTGGATTTAGCTTATAATCCATACAAGCCTTTGAAGCATCGCCCAGTAAGTCCCCTCTGCCAGCAAGCATAAAGGCAATCTCCTCCCGGGGAGCCAGCAGGGATGCAGGCACACAAAGCAGTTGTCTTCAGACAGAGGAGCAGTGTCTGTCAGTACTCTGGAGACTACTTTCTCCACTTATGTTTATACCTCCTTCCTGGATGGACTCACAGTATTGGCATTTTAATACACAAAACTCTATTGTGGCTGCAGATACTGGCTCAATGGTACAAAAATTTCTCTCAAAGAATTGTGCTAGAAAAGTTGAGAACTTCAGTCCTTCCAAAACCACATGGCTTAATTCTTCACAGTTTTGTAAATTTATTTATTTATTTATTTTTAAGATCAGACTGTCACTTCAGGTTCACCTAGGACTTTTAGCGCAACAGTTGCTTTGGAAGCCCCAAACCCACCTACAGAACACCAGGGAAAGAGGCAGGACCTCCATAACTCAGCACAGAGGCTAAGGTGGTCAGGTGGCAGAGTTGGAAAGACATAACATTTCTTTCTGGAAACCACAAATGCAGATTTTCCTTAGCTGACTCTTTCATTTAAAGGAAACAACTCCATTCTTTTAAAATAATTTAAGTGGAAGTTAAACAGCAAAATGAAAAGTACATAAACAGTTCAATAGAAGAATGTGACCAATTAAGCTGATTCCTTTTGCCTTGGGGAGAGGTTATATAAAGATCTGCAAACCACAACATTCTCTTCAAGTATAGCCACAGACCCCCAGGGCTTTCTCTCTTTAGTCTTCAAGGAAAGCAGCCACTTCCTACTACTGCCCTCTATCATCTCATTAGGAGTCTATGTACTTTAAGGGACATCCACATTGCCACCTTTTCCTTCTCATTAAAGAAACCCTTTCCAGACGTTTGACATCATCCTTGCCAGAGCCTGGCTTTATTATAAGAGTCGCATAAACTGAGCTGTCTCACAGCATCTTTCCATTCTCACATATTTGCATTCCTACAGCTTGCATTTCTACTACAAATTTACTACAATTTATAGTATTAATATATACATATACACACATTTTACAGGAGGTTTTCAGCCAAAGCATTTTAATGAATAAAATCACTCCAAAGCCTAGTCCACAAGCTGCACTGCTGCCTTTTACCCTGATAAGCCCACCTTTTCTCATCACAAATCAAATCACAAGGATCACACTCAAAAATACATGTACACCTGTGCCTGGGCAGCAGGAGCTGTGACACCTGAGTGTACAAGGCCATGCTCATCCCTGGACCCAGGGAACACACCTGATGCAGCAGCAAAAGGGTATTTGAGACAAACAAACAGGCTGAAGGAGCTGGAAGAGACTGTGGGAGAAACAGACTGTTGCCCTTCCCCGTGCATCACTCTATCTTCTGCACATACAACAACCAAGCTCTGATACTATGTGCTCGAAGTAATTCCACAAACGACAAAATCCCTCAGATCTCTTACCTCCTCCGGCCTGCTTAAAGCATGTCCCTCAGGTCCGGTGATTCCCATCTCCAGGATACGCTTTTGCTCCTGCAACACAGCAGATAAATGCTGACAACCACTCCAGGATGAGACCCTCGCACTAGGCATTCTCTGGCAGATTAACAGCCACATTATCTGACTGCCTCTTTTTTGTCTGTGAAAATGCAGTTGCATAAGCCTCTTCTAGGGGAGAAGGACTGAAAACAATGGCTCTAAACCCGTCCCACACCACCCTAGTGTGTGCTCCATGTAGCCAGATCAGATTTCAGGGGAACATCTGTTGCTGCACTGTGATAGGGCATATTTGTGCTTCGAGCTATTGGGCTGCACCATTAGAAATTGCCTTTGCCAACCTGAAAGTCTTACTTGACATCAAGACATCAACCAGTGAATAGGCTTCAATCAATATTAGTAATTATGGACACTTCGAGGCAACAATTCTTTCTTTACTTGCAGATGTTCCTTTCTAGCTGCGATCCAAGAAGCACTGTTATCTTCTTTAAACTTCTGTTCTCGGGGCACTGTAGCCATGCCCAAAAGCCCATCCTGGGACCAGCAGGGGTTTGTCAGGAAAAAAAAACGGTGCTATCCAGCTTCACAGAAGTGAGATCAGTTTTTAAAACTAAATAATAAGTTTCACCTATCATTTAATTTAAGACCAAGCAGGGATATTGGAATAAATTTCCCTTTTTGTAGAAAATGATGGTCAACCACTTCTGATCTGAGGCTGGTTCAGGTCTGCCAGAAGTAAGACTAGAGCTGTTGATGTACCTTCAGCCCTGGCCTGGCCTGCCCACAGGTCTCTAACGAGCCAAGTTCAAAAAATATAATGGCTTGCTGACATAGACAAATGACCCCTAGAGACTAGGATGAAGTTACCAAACATACTTTACTGTGTCATCTAATAAATATTTGATTGCAGGTCCCCAAAGGTGAAAAGCTCACACATTAACAACACAACTCCAGCAAAACCTTAACAAGTCAATATTCACATATACTTTTGCCTTTGTTGCCATCAATCAAGGCTGAGGAGGCATTATTAGGAATGTGTTAATCTGACTCTGTAGTTAAGATTATCTTGGTTAGAAAATCATAATGTTTCATAGATGTTTTTAAAAACAGCTGTTCTAAATCATTAATGCAACAGCTCTGAACAGTGCTAGTTAAAGATTCCATATAATTACAATACAACAAAAACTAAAGTTGCAACCTTGTAATATAAAAAAAGCAAGGTGGCAAAGAATAGAACACAAAGTAGGATAGATTTGTATCTTGAAGGAAGTCATTAAATCAGATCATAAGACAAAACTACTCACTGTAAGAGGATTTGATAGTACTAATAAAATAGAATATTTGTTTGATAAGATCAAATTTGGATTTTCACACAGGATAGTCCTGCAAAACACCCCTGCAGGCAGCTTTCTTTTCACTATCCAAATAATCCTTCTAAATAAAAGCATAAGGAAAGACTAATTTTATGAGATGTAGCAATGGTGAAGAAATATGTCAATGTATAACCTAATTTACATTTCTTTACTACATTCTCTTTTCCTAATAATGTATGTTTTTATTACATGGCTGCATCTTAAAGCTGATCAAAGAAAAAATTAATTAAAACAGATTTTTATCAGAAATGCAATTCCATGTATATGCCTTAATTTTGTAGGGGAACATATCAAAATATCACAGGTGCCATTTGATTTGTTTCATTTTGCTATTGCTATAGTAATACTAATTTACTATGCTTCTTATTAATAATTTTCATTGTACTGGATGTTTTATGTTGTATTAAAGCCATAAATTATACGTTTTAGTAGTTTTAAATCATGCTAGACTTCATAGGAAGTTTTTTTCCCTCTTGAATCCAAATGACTGTTTCTGTGGGGGAAGAACACAACTGTGAACTACATGTCTTCTTGACTCCTCACTAGTAACTTTGGAGACCAGTGGTTATTTTGGCCAGACTTGAAGGGCAAGGGCAAAAAAGACTCTCAAAGGGGATACATTCTTACCAGGCACACAAACTATAGAATCCCACAGAGGGATAAATAAAACCCTTGTAGGCAAAAGCCTTTACACACTGCCCAGACACTGAAACGTCCATTTGAGGTTCTCCCTTAAGCATGAGACAAGGTGGCTTCCCTTCTTTTTAACTACTGCAATTTCCCTGTCAGTTCTGCATCCTAGTCCTTAGCAGATAAGCCAGCAGATAAAAAGCTCAGCAGATTAATCAGTTGGCTCACTTGGAGCCTCACAGACCTCAGAAGGGCTCTGCGCATGCACAAGGGATCAGAAGAGGGAGACATCTCTGTGACAGCCTTAAAAGATTTATCTGCCACAGATGTAGAGCGATAACAACACCACCCACCCTGCCCATTCTGTTTTATAGGGGAATCCCAGCATCTGAATGACCAGCAGGAGGTTCACAATCGACTGCTGTCCTTAGGATACCTCTTTCAAGGTTGCGTGGTACAGATCAGAGCTGTGGCACACTGCAGTGTGGGGAGAGTACCTACACAAGGAACCTGACCTGCAAATAGTGCATTGGGTAAGTAGGACATTTTAATGGAACATACTGAATTTGAGCCCATTTTCCTAGTTCTGACAGGCATCTTCAGAGAGTGTGATTTACACTTTAACAGACACTTTTCAAATGTTTCGAAGATCACAGTGGTTTCTTACTCTCAAACATCAGATATTTATAAGAATATTTTCAAAAATAAATAGGTCTGAGAGCTTTATCACCTACTCCAAACTCACTATGCTGCTTATACTGATACATGCTTATGCATCCTTCTGCCCTCGTCATCCAGCCCCATCTGCTGCCAAGGCAATGAGCCGTCTGGATTGCTGCTCTACCTCACAAATGCTCTGCCAAAGCACGGAAAAGGGCCTCTGTCCTCTCATCCCAGAGATTATACCAGCAGTGTGTAGGACATCAGGCCAAATTAAGGCACCCACCAGGTAGGTCCTTTTCTCCCACTCATATTTCAAGTGGAGCATTTTACTTCTCGTCTCTTCTGCCTATCTTCTCACAAAGTGAAGCAAAAATGACAGTTCACTCACCTGAGCTATCAAGTCTCCATTTTCAGCATGAACCAGGATAACAGCTCCAAGACTTTTTAGAAAGGTAAAGGCTTCATAAAGCTGCAGGTAGTACAAAGAAGGAAACACTGCTGAATAAGGAAAACACATAACACTCAGACATCTCTCTTCACCTCAGTTTTGCTCCTTCTGTGCTGGTATCTAGGCAAACAGCAGATTACCTCCCTTTTCACTCTCTGCTTTCCAAACACAGCCAGAGCTTCACTGCCGGGTGTTGACTTTCCCACATCCTTACACACCAGTCAGTCCCAGGACGTGGCCTTCTGCCACAAGACAGGGTTAACAGTCCCAACCCCAGCTGAGTCTCTGTGGGACGCAGTGCCTCTCCCAGCCCTTTACACTGCAAGGCTAGCACTTCACACTCTCCCACTTGGGCCTAAGTTTAAGGAGTAGTCTCTTTTCCATAGCTTCAGTAAATTTAAAATGGAATTATTCCCATGGGCTACAGACCTTTTAGTACAGCTAAAAGAGCTCTCTTCTGAAACACAAGCATTTTTCACTGTCTCCTTAGATCAGATAGTGTCAAGCTTTTACCAACATCTTTAATTCTGCAATTTAAAGTAGTAACATTTTCTGTACAGCATCCTTTCTTTTTATTTTTATTTTGCTTTAGAAGACTAAAAAGCCATCCATACAGAAGGAAAATAGTTGATCCTACTGCTTTTACTGAGAATTTTTGAGCACAGATCTACTGAAATCCAGTTCCCTTTCCAAAAGGTATTCTGCTAATGTGTTCCCTGTTTCAACCAGACTTCAGCATCACTGAAGCCTGTTTTCCAAACACAGATCAAATACTGATGATATGGTTTCCTCAGTGTCCACTTCTGCACTAGGAACCATTGAGTGGGTCAGAATATACAGCTTGCAACACGCACATTTACACACAGTAACAGTCATTAGACAAGCTGCACATGAAACATTTTGATGTATTTCTCTTGGGAATTCCAACAGGGAGTTGAATTTAACAGGCAGTCCCTCTCAGAGAATACTCATGTATTAAGTCTAAAATTCCAATTAAAACCACATGGACTGGAGGTGTAATAACAATTATTTAAGAGACTCAAGGGCTATAGCTCTAGGAATAAGTAAGAAAGAAACATTTTCTCAACTGAATAAGCAAACATTATTATTACTAACAGATGTCATTGTCCATTTACAATGACCTGATACTTATGAATGGGCAAGCTGAAGGGTCTGGAATGTGTAATGAGCTCTGGACAAACAAACTCATTGTTATCTCCAGTCCTAATAAGAAAAGGCCACCTCCCCCCAAAAGCAACACCATTTAGCTGTTTGCAGCAACTCTTGAAATCTCAAAACTGCCACTGTCTCAAGTGCTTTGTCTTTTCTTCCTTCTCTGACCTAGAGTTCTTGAACGATAACAGCAAAATAAAGTGCACAGCAAAATTCTGAGCAGTGCCGAGCAGTTGCAGTGTTGGGAGACACAAGATAATCTTTGCAGAAGGCGAATGACCCTTGAAGGATTACATACAGATGTTCAACACTACTCAGCACTGACCCTCCAGAGAGAACTTCTCCATTGCACATTTTCCCCAGTGCCACTCAGGTCAGTTGTAACATTTCTCTGTGATTCAATCTTAGCAACTAAGATAGAGGGAGTTCACAGTGTTAAGAGGGAGATCACAGAAAAGACAACAGATCACAGCAAAAACAGTATTCAGAGCAATACCTGGCTGTCAGACATTTGGTAGAGATCTTTGTAGGCCATGTAGACTTGAAAAGAGTTCACACCTGTTCCAAAACAAAATTCAAAGGCATTGCCATGTAAGTGGATTCTTAAACTGTATTTGAACAAAAAACTCCAGGAAAAGTAGTCACAGACTATGTTTGGACTAGGCTTTTCATCAGTGATAGTCAGAAACAAAGCATGGCCCCACAGCTGCATTACAGCTACTAGGACTAGAAGCCTGAATCCCCTCTTGTCTGTATTGAATTTATTGCTCTCTGTGGATTGCCTGTGTTCAGCCCTGGAGTAACCCAGCTACCATCACAAATGAGACTGCTTGCAGCCAAACCACAGACAAGCAACAGTGGCTAAAGCAAGCATGTAAAGTTTGAAAAAACTCATGTAAAGTTCTGTGAATCAATAGTTTTCTTTTTAGCTTTCTTTAGCTAATCAGGAAAACAATTCAGATTGACTTGAAACTGTGCTTTTTAATAGATAAACTTGTAGTAAAGGTTCCCCACAGAGTGCTGAGAAGCTGTAAGAACTGTGTGTCTGAATTTGCATAGAAACTTGCTTTTTACTTGACCCACTGCCCAAAGCACCCAGCTTGGCTGATGGCAGACACTGGGAAGGAGTGGAAGCAACACCTGAAATGAGTTAGAAGAGTAGCTCATCATAACTCTCCTTCCACCTTCCACAGATGGACGGATTTATGTTGGCAGTTGTACAAGACCATGGAAGATGACAGTTCCAAAATCTAGAAATCAGTAAGAAATGCTACTGTTGAGTGTTGGCTGCAAAGAACCAACTGTATTTAAATCCTTCTAAGTTTTGCTATTTATTTCAAAGACTGGATTATTTACACAGCTTCATATTCTAACAGGAATGGGAATTCCAAACATCTTCTGTTCATATTTTCTGTACATATGAATTTATATTAGTTTATAAATTTGCCCTATTCTTTAGTCTATTTACAGCATCCACAGCGGCACAGGGACTGATCTCAGAGTTTTCTAGCTTAAAAGAAAGTGAATTCTAAGCTGTCTAAGCCACTTATGCTGCCTTTTAAAATAGCTGTTATAATAACTGTGCTTCCTGGGGCAAGACGAAAAAGAAAGATGTGTTCATGTTATTCATGTTGTCTATGCAAAATGAATAAGTCTTTCTGATGGAGATATAGCTCCTTTATGGGTGTACAATTAGCAAATATATCCTCAGGCAAAGGACATGGCTGTTCACACTCACACAGAGAATTTTTTTATTCACAGTTACAAGACTAAAATACCCCAGGATTCATGCAGGATAAAACCTTGAAATGATCCTTGGTTTTCTATCTTTCTGCTAAGTCCAGGCAGCCCAGGCAGAAATACGAAGTGGAAGCCAGTCCCTCCTTGCTGACTTCCATGCTGGGCAAATCCTGCCTGTTTCGTGGAGCCTTGTCAGCCACGTGCCCAATCCTTCTTCCTATTTTCTTATTTCCCAAGTTCCCAGAAAACACGCATGGGCTTTAATAACTGTAATCCCTCAGCCTACTCCTTATTACACAGTTTCAATGTACTTAGTATGTCCCTTCTTTACAAGGTTAAGCTTGACTACGCCTTCCCTAAGACCAGTGCTTACAGCCTCATGCCTGCAGCACCATCTCCCCTCTGACTGATTGCATCTGTCTGACCTGCCCTAAAATCACAGAATCACTTGGTTGGAAAAGACCTTTGAGATCATCCAGTCCAACCGTACCTGTCCACTACTAAACCATCTTCCTGAACACTTCATCTACGCGTATTTTAAATACTTCCAGGAATGTTGACTCAACCACTTCCCTGGGCAGTCTCTTCCAGAGCCTGACAACCCATTTGAAGATGGATTTTTCCTGATATCTAATCTGAATCTCCCCTGGTGCAACTTGAGGCCATTTCCTCTCATTTGGGAAGAAAAGACTCATCTTTCCTTCCTCCTGTCACTCGGGAGAAAAGACCAATGCCCACCTCAATACAACCTCCTTTCAGTGATAAGGTCTCCCCTCAGCCTCCTTTTCTCCGAGGTAAACAACCCCAGTTCCCTCACCTGCTCCTCATATGGCTTGTGCTCCAGCCCCTTCACCTGCTTTGTTTCCTTCTCTGGACACGCTCCAGCACCTCAATGTCTTTCTTGTAGTGAGAGGCCCAAAACTGGACACAGTATTTGAGGTGTGGCCTAACCAATGCTGAGTACAGGGGCATGATCACTTCCCTGGTCCTGCTGGTCAAACTGATACAAGCCAAGACACCACTGGGCTTCTTGGCCACCTGGGCTCACTGCTGGCTCATGATCAGCTGGCTGTCAACCAACACCCCCAGGTCCCTCTCTGCCAGGCTGCATGGGTGTGCCGGACAAGTGCAGGACTTGGCACCTGGCCTTGCACGAAACTCTTGTTTCCTCTTCACAAACCCACACAGTGTCTCAGATGTAACCTGCACCTGGGAGCCACCTTTCTGCATGGGTGACCCTGCACACATGAAGCAACGAGAGGCGTGTCAAGGCTGGTCCAAGTCATGCGGACTAGCCTTAGTGATGACATGGGACTGAATCCTCCTGTACACTTTTCTCTGTGAGCAAAAGGTGGATAACCTATTGCTCTCCTTTATCCACTGGATCTAGACAAAGTAATTCATTTAATCACAGTCCCAGAGGAGACAAGGCAGCTTTCTCTGGGTACTGTGGCTAGAAGAAATACATTGACCCAAGTAATATATATTCTCTCCTTTTTCTTTTATTGCCTCTGTATCTTCTTAGGCCTTTTTCTGACCTGGGTAAAATGACAATGAGTTTTGCTTCCACTCACATTTATGTTCTCCTGAGGTCAATGAGAGTAGAAGGGATCCCACCATGGAACCTTGAGCCTGTCCCTTAACAACAGCACCCACAGTGCAGAAGCAGAGCTCCTAACTAAATGTGCACCCACACCCTCAGCTACCGCATCACATACTTGCAAAGTGGCAGGGCATCTCACAGGCTGCCCACACAGCTAACACAAGAGATGGTTTGAACCATCCTGCCTAGCAAGGAGAGTGCTTTTACAAGATACCAAGGGAAAATAACACCGATTTACATATACAGGTATCCAAGATGAGATTCTTTGCCTGACACCTCAGTTTAGTGTCTTGATCTACTCACTGGAAATATGTGGCTTTCCAAAAGATGTGGTCCATGCCCTATTGTCCTTAATGCTTAACATTTGTTACATACTACATTCTTGTTAATGTCCTGCTTGCTCTCACACCAGGAGCACTCAATTGGATTCTCTCCAAATTTCAGACAGTGCTATGGGTGTTTTTTAGAACAGTAACAAAAAGCAGTAGTTTAAGGGACAAGTGAGGTGCCTGACAACACATTTCAGCCTGTTGTTCCTTTGCATATATTGAAGAAACACAATCCCAAACTACCTGCCAAAATGCTACAAGCCTGATTCTTTATAATGATCGTTTGGTTCTACAAGATGTCCAGACACTTCCAAAGCCTGTCTTCTTGAATTAGTTTTGTATTGATTTAAAACTGATTAATTATTCAATTTTACCTCATGACAGGGCACCTCAACAGAAGGTCTGTGATCTACCCTATTATTCATGTTGAAGTTGCATTAGGCACATGCAGCATTGAAACGTGATTAACTGAGCCCTCTTACTTGACTAACTCACACACCAGACAACCAGCCCAGAACAAATTCAATCCAGATCCCCAGCTGATGAAAACCATTGCCAGTCCATTGACATCAAGTTTATTTGCACCAGCTGGCTCAAATGTTTCCAATTATCAGCAAATATTATCCATTAATTTGAAAGCCTCTGCCACGCTGAAATATTTCCTGTTATGCTTTCATACTCTCCCTTACCTTGTGTCTCCTAATACATGAGAGGAATTCACATTGACTGCCTGAGACATACTGATGTATCTGTGAGAACAAAGACAACCTCCTAATACTGTCACCACCAAAGAGGCCACCAAGGGCCCCCCAATCACACATCCCAGTTCAGGAACCAGTGACCAGATTCCTGCTTCCCCTGAAGAATGAAAGGCAGGTCAGATTTATATTGAAAACTCATATTTCTATAGCTGGAGAGAACTATTAACCTAACTGTCTGCACCAGGCTTTTAATGTAACCCCTCAGGCAAATTTGGGAGTGTTGAGCCATCTGTGACCCAGGAGCTCTGGAAAACAGTATCTAACCTTTGAAACAAGGCACAGTAAACTTGTCTGAGAGTACAGTCAGCCAGGGCACAGCAGCATATCCTTGTTAATGCTGAGAGCAGGGAAACAGCACAGATTTGGCACCGTCAGTGTTGACAGATGTCATCACCTTGTAAAAACCACCTATATTATAAAGACCTACATAAAACCAGCCACAGTTTCTCTAAATTATGTGTAATCTTGCTGTTTGAAGCATTTTGTTGCCTAAAATCTCATTATACAACACATGCACTGTTAGCATGCTGCAATACAGCATGATTTTCCCTACATAACTGCCCTTCCACAGCATCTCAATTAATAATTGCTCTCATAAAGATAGGATTTTGCTTTGTTTTCCTACTTTGACAGTACATTCCTATATAAAGAGAATCTTTCAAGTCTAAGCCATCACTACCACTACACCTTACAAAGGATGCTGCATACACAACACTCTTAGACTTCCCAACACAAGCGTCATTCTAATTTACCCATGGTAAATAAATATGATTTCACAAATATTTCCATACCCATGCATTTTCCAGAAAAGGTGAAAAGTATTTTTAAAAAATATGTTACTGGACAAAAAAAATCCATGCTGTCAAGCAGAATTGTAAGGAACCAGATCAAAATTCTTTTCTGAAGGCTAGATTCAATTGCCCACACATATGTACCTGGTGCCACCAAGATACCATCCATATGTGAAACCGCCACACTGAGCTGGCATGTAGAGACAAGGATTTATGAGAGGTTTTACCTGTGCTGTTCTGGAGTTGTAGCTGGAGTCCAGACAGGGTAACCTACAGCATCCCACATGATAGGAGACTTGTTAATTGAACTGAATCAAGCCCATAAGTGTCTTAAATAGATGTCTACATAAATGACCTGTTTTTCCTAAGTCCCAAAACAAAGCATCTTCTAGTAATTTCAGGGAAAGCCACTGGAGACCAAGTGCTTGAAAAAAATCAGGACATTTTTTCAAAGGTAGGAACCTAAGTTTAGCATCGCTTTTTTCTAATAACTTGAACCTATTTTAAAAATATTGGCACACTTTACAAAAAAAAAAAAAAAAACCCAAACTTATCTCACAAGTAAACTATCCTATGCCATCACTGAGAAAGAAACCACAGCCTGTGACAACTTCCTCAGATACACATGCCCTTCCTATTTGGGCTTAATTTGAGGCACCTAAACGGGCCAATTCCAATGTAGTTAAAATCTGAACTGCTATCTTTAAATGTCTCATTGTCTTCATTAATGAAATAAAGGATCTAAGGCGACTGGGCTGATCACTCAAATTGCTGATCCCAGAGTTTTACCTTAAAATAAAACCTAACTATACAATGTCTGAGTCTATTTCCACATGTACAAACAAAGTCAAACATTTGTATCTGACAAAACACACATCTTAATTTTCTGTGCCTGTATTCAGCAAACACTCTCCTTCCCTCAGCCTTGCTGCTGACTAGCACTTGTGTTCAAAGTTTTAGGTCCATTTTACTTAAGAGCAAGTGAATACAAAAGTTCAAGGTAGTAGAGAACGTTGGCAATATAACCAGCACCTGTCCATTTCTGTTCTGGAAGATGCATTAATTAAAATCCTTGAAAACTTCACCTCCATATGATATTTCAGTAAAATCAAAACATACTAATTTTCATTCACTAACCTTTGTCTTGAACCAGTACTTCCAGCTCTTCTCGAATCCCATCGTACCAGCTGGTGATGTCCACATGGAGAGAATAATCACAACAGGATTTGGTGTCGGCTGCCTCATGCCACTTCTCAAAGGAGGTCAGTAAACTCGATCCAGGTTCTGGAAACACGTGGTCAACTGAAAAAGAGATTCAGTGTCTATTACCCAGACTGGACACTGTTCAGATTTCCTCAGTGCCCGTAAGTAGCCTTCCAGCATCTCAGCCATAACAGCAGCCTTGGGGGCAGTTTGTGTGCACATTGTAATTTTAGGATGTTAACCAGGTTCTGCTGTCTCAGGTAGAGCATGCGGACAGTCTATACTAACGCTGAGTATGGCAACCTGCTTTGTGCAGTATCAACACACACACAGTGGGAGATCCAAACATCTCACAGCACAGGGATCATCTGTTTTTCCCTTTACTGTTTTATAAGAGACCACAAGTTCTGGACTTACCTGTATTTATTGTCTGATGTGTTCACTTCTATGTATTTCACACATTATTATTAACCAGTGCCTCATAGTCGTTGAATTAGCCTACCCTGCCTTACCAAGTCTATCAATGGAGATTTCAAATGCTTCCTCAGCAGCCAGAACCAGGAACATAGCCAAAGGTCTGAACAGAGATGATACAGAGCACAAACACTCAGCAACATCGTATGGCAGGTTGAATGCATTGTAACCATGCATCTACACCGTCTTGAGGCCTCCTACATCTGATGACACCACAATGTTTACTGACATAAAACAAAGACGTGACTACTTATGCGTTTATATTTATCTTTTCACGGCTAAGTCAAAAGTAAGTATGGAAACAAAGCAAGATGGACTTGCTGGTGGCATCTGCAAACCTGATGCTGCATAGGAAGCCTCAAATAAAGAATATACATTAACAAAATTATTAAAAGTAATTAACAACTGCATTTTTTGCTTATTGCCAGAGATCCTTTTGGCTACTGTTTGCTGCTGAATATACATAATACCACCCAGCAAAAAAACCCCACACTCCAATTCAGTGAGAGTAAAACCCTACTGAGAAGCTCCTCTGCTCAAGGAAGGTAAGAAAATTTGTCACCTGAACAACTGCCTTACCACATCTAATCAAGGGCCAAGACACTGCTACTAAGAAAGAGATAAATCTTGTCCTGCTATTTGGTAGACAAAAGAAGGGTCTTTAACAGCTAGAAACACTTCTCCCTTCCACCAAGAAAGACTTCCAGGACTTCCTCAATTCCATGAGCCAAATACATGTTTATAAATGAGCATCTTTTTACTTCCAAAGCCCTTGAATTGTCACTAGGTGGTAAGACCAGATCTTTGTCAGATTGTGTGCCATACCTTTTAGTACTGATTACACTTTTTCAAAAATTCCAAGAGTAGATATATTAACCTTGTGTGTGTCCTATATTTCAGAAGAAAAAACAAGGGACAATTCCCCATGCTGCGGTTTCTTTCTGAAGGTAGGTTCACATTCAGGCCAATGCTGGGTGACAACAAAGAATGGATCTCCAACACATTGCCCAGAAATCTGAAGATTCATTGCAAAAGATCTCAGAAAACTGATATGGAGCCTCCTATAGCTATCCCCACACGTGCTACATGAGCTTCGTGCAACATGAGCTTTAGCCTGGGGTTGGAAGAGTTATTTCAGCTCGTACTCACTGATCATGGTGGTGCCCCCTGCTAGGGCTGCTTTTGTGCCTTGATAGAAGTCATCAACAGCAGTCATTCCTTGGTAGGGCTTCTGTAGGTAAGTGTTGACATCTATTCCTCCAGGAATAACCATGCGCCCATTAGCCTCTATGGTCTTGACTCCTCCAGGAACAATCAGATTCTCTCCTATTTGCCTGGGCAGCAAGGAAAGCCAATATTATTTTAGTTAAACAAAGAAGCATAGCAGATAGAAGCTATTTGAGGCATGTAGGGGAAAGGAACTGAGGGGTCATAGGAAAAGAACTGGGACCCCAAAGAAAAGGTGAAGCTCAAACACCCATTCTGGCTGTTCTGCATGGCACTGGCAGAGCAAAGCATCTGTGAGCCTTCCTAGCTGGGCCATGTGCTTGGGCTGCTTTGTATTGCTCTAGGGGCAATACAAATGCAGCATTAAAAAAAATGATTTTGTTTTAGATCAATTTCCTATCTTTAAACAATTACAAATACATACAGTTAATGCTCTCTTGGGGGCTCCAGTTTTGTATTTTAAGTTCTTAAAACAAAAAAAACATAGCTCAAATATGACAGCAAACAGGAACTGTAAATGTAGGGCAGAAGCACAAGGCACATGAGAAAGGAGTTATAATTACTGTGTAACCAAGCAATTCAAATCCACCCTTAAAAAGAAAACTAAGTATCCTGAGATACAGAAATACAAAAGAGACCCAGAAACCTTTAATCTACCATGTCACACATGCTTCAGCCACCTCTTCAAGTTAAAAATCCTACATATCTGTGTGGAAAAATGTTAATTAACTAATGCAATCTTTTTCCCTTCAGTTCTTGAAAACAGTATATTTTTTTCGCACTGTTAAAAATATTACTTTGTCCCCCATGCTGATATCAAGCAAACTCCAGACACTTATAAAGAAATAGTTTTAGCGTTCAAGGACACAACTATGATGAAATTAACTTCTAAGTTTAAAAGCCACATTACATTGTTATTGTCTACTTCACATGGTGCCAAACAGGAAAAGGCATGGGCCTATGTGGAAGTCATGTCTCTGCATTCTTACCTCATCATGTATTTGGGCTTAGAGATAACTATAAGGTTGTTTAAATTCATTTAGTTTATCTTGTATTACAGAGACATAGTCCTTGTCTTAATTTCCTTTTGTCTAGAATAAAATAACATTTATCCACAGCTAAACAAATAGCCCAGACATCTGCTGAATCTGTTTCTCCCATATTAAAATGCAACTCCCACCAATGGAGCAAAACACAGCAACTGATTAACAGCCAATAGCAACAAGCTAGAACTGAAAATGAATATAACCGTTAATTAAAACCAGTGGAAAAAAACAGGGATAATTATTCACACTGGAATTTGGCCAAACTGCCAGAGTTAATAAACAGCCCCAAGAGGTCACAAATTTGTTTCATATGCTATGCAAAAAATGTCACTCCTGCAGCTTGGCTCCCCCGGCGCTCTGGGTTTTGGCTGGAGGGAAGCACAGCCATTCAGATAGCAAACTCCCCACCAGCATCCTGAGCAGGGGTCTCAGCCACTCAATGCTGAACAAATCCAAAAGGGTTTACTTATGAGAGCTGATAATATCATGGCTTGAAGCTGTAAACTCAATTTCTGGTGTCTAATATTCATCAACACGCACAGCACTGGGAGCATGTCATAACCCGTTACAGCTGTGAGGAGCGCTAACGACACCATGACAAACAGGGAATTGATATACAGGCAAAAGCCAGCGGCAGCCCAGCACATCCAATTGTGCAAACGAGTTGCAAGAAGCTTCTCTGCTGTTAAGATCCAAGCATGCCAGAAGTCACTCCAACACATCAGCACACTGAAAGCCTGTATAAAGTTAGGTAACCCCTCAGAAAATAATGGTGGTGTATTTATTTTCATGCATTGAATCCACTCCCCAGATTTTAATCAGAACTATCCTCAACTTTTGTAAAGCGTATGGCTAGAAAAATGAACTGTGGAAAAAAATTTCCTATGATCAATCTCCTTTAAATATGCCTAAAGTAGAATTTCAGTCCAAAGACTACCACACCTTCTGAAAAGAACAACATTAAAGAAAACCTACACAAAAATGTAAAAGTAATTTATTTTTATTTTCTTCCACAATCAGTACCCACCAGTTCCCTGTTCAAGAAAATGCATATTCTAAGGGAAGTGAGAGAGTGCTAAGTATGTACAGAAGTCTTTTCCTGATTCATTACTCATTATTTTCAGTGTACAGCTGAGTTAACAGTTTATTTGGAAGTCATCCATACTGAAGTGAGGGGGACCAAATAGCCAGTGTGGATGATGCTGCACCATTACGTGTCAGAAGCCTGTCTCCTCTCTTGCCCTGGCTTCAAGGTTAAGGCTAGGACAAGGCTGATCTTTACTGGCATTTGAGGTTATTTTTATTCTGACTGACTAGAACACACAGTAAGAGATAACGTAACAGGATTCCAGAATTGCTAACTCATTAATGCTAAGAGTATGCTAATAAGAATGGGGTTCAGTTACTTTTGGGTGAAAAATACAGTAACACAGATAACTATTCTAGACACTGTACAAATGATTGTGTTTTCTGATGTACCAGCAACTAGAAAACTCAGACTTACAGAAAGCTGATGCTGTCTACCATCTTCACCTGAAGAAGCTGGTAAATTTTGTCATAAATGATCTAATTAAAGTTCAGTGGAAACAGCAGGTTTCAACTCTTCATAAGCTTAACCTGAGAAAGCTGAAAACTTCCCCCAGAACTCAGTGAAGTTATTTCTGTCGTTATCAAGCCCAGATCTCTTTCTGGCATCAAAGGCTCCCCCTAACTAGGCCCACAGCCTGCCCTGTCCCCTGCCACCCATCCTGCACACTTGTTAGTCCCCTCCAGCCCAGAGGGACCCAGCCCTTCTCCTTGGAAAGGACAGAGAAGAGGACAGCAGGCATCAGATCATGACCTGCCACTTGGGCACATTTCCTTGTGGAAATGAAAGACATGATAGATGTAAGCAAGATATATTATTTATGTACCAATGGCCATTTAAATT